>JAYESA010000007.1:127794714-128308364 GCA_036927795.1 Iris macrosiphon | reverse complement strand
AGTCATAATTATTCTGATTATGATCTGTATCTTGGGAACACTAAAGACGTAGTAGCGCATGGAGATTGACGGGTAATAGTGGCGCATGGCACTGCTTGGCACATGGGAACTGTAAACCTTCTCACCCAAAATTAGGCTTACTTGGCTTAGATAGTGAAATTATGGCTAGTTGAACCCAATTAGAAATAGAACACGACATTTGATTTAACTATACAATATTTATATCGCTTAGCGCACCTTACCGTTGCTTCGATAATTGGAGCACTACACTAGCCATTGCCTATCTGTAAATTTCACAACCTTGTCCTAGACGTGCCCGCCTACCATTCTGACCTTTGTGTAACTTATAATTATACTTTCTTGTGCTACATTTTAGTCGTAGACGTTATTAGTTAATTCCAAATAAAATATGACTTTGTACCCTTGTGCGTTCCAATCAAAATTGGGAACACAATCTTGACCGTTTTGTGCAACCCAAATTTTTGTTAATATTTTACTCTGAGCCCTCTATGTCCCTGACACTTGTGTCCCACCTAATTTTATTCTCATGTACTTCATATTAATTCAATAACACCTTGCGCATTCAATTTAATTAATTAAAACCCAATTTCCATCTTTGTGCAATTTTCCTAATTGTTGGGCATTTTTATGCAAAAATATATTGAGGTGTCCACACCATTGGACAATGCATGAAGAAACCCAATTTTTTCTTCTTTGAATTTTTCCATAATTTTCGGAATGTGCAAACGCACAACATAGCACCCTCAATTGAACCTAGCATTTCAATTTAAACAATGCAAATTTATAGCCCTTCAAACACCCCATGCCAAGCCAAGGCCCATCCCAAGTTGGATGTTGACCAAGCCCAATCCCTTTAGGTCAAACCCAAAATTTTACATGTATAAATACATAAGTTTTCCTTTCCTTCTTTATATTTTTTTCCTTTCACCAATACCTAAACATCTAGCCGAACCCCTCCCAACCCGTGCACCCACCTTCTTCCTTCCCCAACCGGATAGCAAAACCACCACCTCAACCGCCTCAACCACCACATCCTCCGCCTACCCTTGCCGTCGACGCCGGACCACCCTCCCCAGGCCGCCTACACAAACTGCCACCCGCCATCAACCACCATCTTCACCATCATCAATACTATCACACCCGACCCCCTTCCCGACTTCCCTCAACCAACCCCACCGCCTGTCTACCACCGCCTCCGCTACCCGCCTGACCACAGTCTCCACCACCCCAATACCGCCAGCATCCAACGCCTTCACCAACGTCAACCACCACTCGCACCACCCCCAACTACATCACCACCATCACCCGCACCACAACCGACCCCGATCACCCTAACCAGCCTGATCACCCCAACCACCCCAACCCGCCTGACCGCCACCTTCCCCACGACCCTGACCACCGCCCCCAACCGTCAGCGACTGGCCAAAGCTGCTGCTGCCGCTGCTGCAACTGCTGCCGTTGATTTCCCGAGCTCGCCGGAGCACAGCCCCCTCGCCTGTGATGACCCCACAAACGACGAACACCCCCCGGACACGACACGTCAAGGTATGTATATATATATAATATATATTTATATATAGTATATAAATTGTGCATAATGTATATATATAGTATATAGTATATATTTGTATATAATGTATAGATTGTGTATAATGTATATATATAGTATATATTTATATATAACGTATAGACTGTGTATAATGTATATATATAGTATATATATTTGTATATAGTGTATAATTATGTATAATGTATATATAATATGTATTTATGTATAGTGTATATTTGTATATTATGTATATATAATGTATAATGGTATATATATATATTTATGTATAAATATGTATATATATATATATATATATATATATATATATATATATATATATATATATATATATATATATATATATATATATATATATATATATATATATATATATATATATATATATATATAATATGTGTAATGTATATGTATATAAATGTATTTATGTATATATATATATATATATATATATATATATATATATATATATATATATATATATATATATATATATATTTGTGTATAAATATGTATTTTATAAATATATGTATGTATAATATATAATGTATTATTATATATATATAAATATATGTGAATTATGTATAAATATGTAATTGTATATATATGTATATATGACATGTATGGTATTAGGTATATATGTATTATGTATATTATGTATATAGGTATATAAGTATTATACTATACATATATTTAGGGTTATTTATGCATATATATATGTATAAGGTATATATGTAACAATGTCTATATGCATAATTGTATATATATGTATATATGTTATCAAATTATTTAATGTATATATATTTATATATGTTATGTATGTATACATGTACTATGTTAGCATAAGTAATTAAGCATAGTGTATTGTAGGGATTTATAATTATTGTTATCTGTTCGTAGGCATCCGAGACGGTGCTACCTTGACTGCTGGTTCCGGAGCATTGCTTGTGCACACCAGAGTTCCAGGCAAGTATACCTTGCCTTGTTGTACTGTTTAAATTCTGTATTATTAGCTGCATGTTTATTATTTTAATTGTGTGCGTCCGAGAGAGACTCGGGTGCAGTCAACGAAGGGTTGACGTTAGGACTTGTGTCTGACTTAGTGTCTAGAGGACCCACATAAAGTTGTGGAGTTATCGGTATAACTTCCCAGGCCTTGACACGTATCATTATACGTTACAGAGTGAGTTCATGTAGGGACGCGTGCCTCATGACTGACTGGCCATCAGTATGAGCAGTACGTGTAACGGTATTTAGCTTAGTTATTTATTTCTATAGAGACTTGCATTAGAGTATGAGATGTCCACGTCGTGTTCGTGACTTGTACATTGACATGGGTGGATAAGACAATTAGTAGGCGTATGGGACAGACATTTGGTTGTCGTAGTTTCAGAGTAAACTGCTGGGCCGTGAGCCTCAGTATTGCCCGGTTATGGGATCAGTGTTACCCGGTTATGGGAGTATATACTTGTCGATACATCCGACAGAGGTTACTAGCTGCACGCTATCATGATCGGTGATGTAGTCAGCATATACATCTTGCATCCAGTTTACAGCTAATACCAGATACTTAGCCTCTGGCTCGACGCTACGCTTTATACCTTTCACCTACCCATACGTACCAAGGTTGTCTTCAAAGTGCATTTCACTTAGTTGGTTAGATCACCCTTGAGTTTTCATAATATTTACTTTGTGGCATGCTTCTATGTATCTTGTTATATCCCTCTGAGGACCTGGTCCCTTTCCAGGGTAGATGTTCACGAGTATTTGCAGGAGCACAGATCCAGACTGGTTACTTATGTTCCGAGGAGCTCTCCCTTCGAGTCCCAGAGATTGTTGGTTGTTGTACTTATATTGTTGTGTTTGCTTTTATATTCTAGTTCGGTAGTAGATTTGTTTCCATCTGACTACCATCATTAGATACTTTATATTGAGATCTAGTTTTATAGATATTGGTTATTTATGTCGATTTGATTTCTGTGGATGAGATTAGATTATACATTGTGACTTATGATAGTTTTTACCACTTATGAATTATTGTTCATGATAGAGCGTACGCATGTGTTATGGTTTCCATATATTGGAGTTGCCATATACATGCGGCTGGCATGCTTACGTGTCCTAGTCCTACGTATTTTGGGACTAGGGCGTGACATATTTTTGTGGTGGCCCATGCAGGTCAAGAGCATATTATCTCGGTTATGTTACTGTACCGAGCAAGCCTGCACCTAGGATTAGATTCTAGGATCTCATCCACAATTGTCTATGAATTATCTTCCTTCCTATCGGTTCTATCGCATCCTGCTTGATTCATGTGCTTCCCTAATAGTTCCTAGCGTATAGCCTTCTGCTAGAATATAAAAGTCTCTGTTGTTAGATAATAAGTAGGGTAACCTTCCTATTAAGAGTACAACTAGGATAATGACACATTACTGAGTTAGAATACTTACTGAACCCAACATCCCTTACCTGTAGATGGATTGACCATTATCCCTTGATAACTAGGGATGACTTGAGAGTAGTGTAAACACTACTAGAATTAGTTAGAAATTTGACCATAGTATTGACCCTAGTATTGAGGAACCAATAGAAATCAAAGGTTGAGTATTAGGACTAAGCCTAACTTTCATAGTGAGATAGTATTAGAGAACTATAAATTTAGATTCTTGTCTTGAGATTAGCAGACAGTACCTTAGAAAGCCAAGAGCAATGCATAGAATATTTTCTTGATCATACCTCAAATACAGAGATTAGAATAGCATCTTTCCTTAGGAAACCATGACATTATCAATAGCCTCTCTATTTTATTTCATGTCTAGTTCCTCTGAAACCTTAACACTCGCTAGTTGTGCGACGACTAAATTATGACCTTCTATTCTTCATCTTTCAATTCGTGCCATCTAACCTTTCTGATTGTAGGCTAAGTAATTTTATTTCATGTTAGGATATATAGTTTGCTAGGATTATAGTTGTTACTCTTGAATTTTGAATTATGTGATTGGTAGTTAGAATTTGATAGTTTAAGTTATTCTTGTAGATTATGACCTAATGATTATCCCTTAGTTTTAAATCGCGTAACTTGTACCATACCTCGATATGAGTTATACTTCCTTTTTTTCCTTTGGATGCCAGTAACTCTTCCATTCTTACTCTTGACACTTGTTCTATAAGCATTATGACTAAGACCTAGGATGACCATGACCTAGTATCACATAGTTCTCTTGACACACTAATGAAGTGTAATTGAATGGCATTAACTGTATACTAGCATAAGACGATAGTGTTTATTCAAACTGTAGAACTTAGAGGCCCATACCCCCATTTTGTCGACTAGCAACTTAGACAAGGAGTTAGTATGACAACAGTAGAGATTGTAGAGTCTTATTTTTTCTGAACTTGAATTATTTTGTAACTTCTCTTATCATAATCTAGCGTGCTTATATTTTTTGTACTACCTTGACTTATGCCGCTATTATAGCCTAGTTTTGCAAGCTTATCCTTTTATCGAGCTTGTTCGTGACATATGTATTATTGGGTCGACACACTAATACAATGGTCTATTCGGAATCAGTGTATTACGGTCTGATCAACCTTAGTGCATTTTGGTTCGCTCTTTGCATGACTACTTTACGTGGATTGAGATATATAGTTGACTAGTAGACGATTATACTTTCCCTCTAGATATGTTTGAGCATATCGTATCAGTTACATAACTGTACTAATACGAGCATGCGAAGAAGAATTTACCAATTAGGATTTCAATCCACAACTGCCTTGACAATTCCCATTTGAATTCTTTAAACACCTTGATTCCCACACTTCTATTCTATTACCTTCCCCTTGAACTCTTTATTATTGCTTTCCGTCTTTGTCACTACCATATTTTCTAGGAAAGGGTATTTTAGTCTTTTCCTATTTAATTAAATATTGTGCATGGTAAATAATTATTTGTTGTATTATATAATTGTTGTTAGATATTATTTATTTAAATTGGACTTGTATGAGTGGACCTTACTAGTTTAGTTTGGAACCATGGACCAACATGAATTAATTAGTTAGACTTGGCCCATTTAGAAAGCCCATTGTTAAGGAGATGGATTAAATTAATTAAATCATTAGACTAGAAGCTTCCTTCCTTAATTATTTCTTCATGAGAGGCCCCAAGGGGTATATTGGACATTTCATAATTACTTGAGGAAGGGGTAGGGCCCGGCCTATTAAAAGAGGGGGGGAAATTCTCTCTCCTCACTTTTAATTCCAAATTTAGATCTAGAAATTTCCCACTACCAAATTTCCTTCATTCCCATTTTATTTTCCTACCAAATTCATTCTAATTCTTTCCCAAATTACCATTAGAGAGTTGAGAAGCAAAGATCTAGAAGGAGAAAGCAAGGATCTACAAAGAGGAGCAAGGATCTACAATTTGGAGGCAATTTTTTCTCAATTGGAGGTTTCATTGGGAATCCATCTCCCAATAGGTATAATTCAGTTTTTTCATTTAAAATAGCTTCTAAATATGAGATTTAATCATGGAAAATTAACCCATATGTATGTACTACCCATAGGACTTGGTTTTGTGTTCATAGGAGACCCATGGAGAAAGTTATGGTACTTTTTGTGTCAATTTTGGGGGAATTCTGAATTAATATTTTATTGTGTGTGTCAATTGATCCTATATATCACTTTGGCATATGTTTATGTGTTTGGGGCTAGTGTCGTATCCACAATTGGGTACGTGTAGGTCGTATCCCAACAATTTGATGATACGTGTTATTTTGGGGGTTTTCCCTCCGACACGGGACTTTGTGCATGTCGTATTTTGACACGGACACATAGATCTATATTTGACACTTTGTTTTGTTCATAAATAATATTTGTGACTTGCTTGTGTCTTTCGGGGTACAATTGGTTGTGTGTTGGACTCGTGTCGCATGCGTATCCTAGATCTAGTGGGATACGGTGTGATACTCTCCATTTGTGGTGTGTTTATGTGTAGATCTAATTATTTATGCTTTAGTTCTTGAATTATAATTTAGTAAATATATATAGATGTTATATATTTATTATAGTGTATTTATTATGGTATTTATTGTAGCATAGATCTATGTATTATATGAGTACTAATATAATGTATAAATATATATATGTAGTTTTCTTCTACATGCAATTATATATGTTATAAATTATGTTAGTAATATAAAATATATGAAAATGTTTTATAAAATATATATATATGTGTTTAATTAAGTATTATTTTATTTATAATTATTATATGATTATTTATATATATGTATGGATGTATATTTATTAACATATTTATATATGTGTACTTTTAACCATGTTGTAGTATGTACATTAGTACATAGGATGTGTATTATAGCTATTGGTATTTATTTTTATAGATGTATATAATATATATGTGTTGGATTATATATATATAGCAGTATATATTTTAATTATTGGTTTATATATATATATTGATATATATATATATATATATATATATATATATATATATATATAGGTTATATATATATATATATAGGTTATATATATATATATATATATATATATATATATATTTCCTGTTTTTTTGTGACAGTAGGATTAATGACAGAAGAACTGTCATTATTAGAACGGTTACAGCAGCAGCCGCTGTAACAGTGGCGGCGGAGAATTAATGACAAAGCCGCCACTGTCATTAATAACCGCATGTAGCAGCGGGAATTCACAGTAGTTGCGACGGAGAATTTGGTGACAGTTGAGAACTGTGACCAAAGGGGTGGCAGCAGTGCAAATATGCAGCAGCAGTAGCGACGGCGATTCAGTGACAGCCTGAACTGTCACTGAAGGTCTGCTTACTGAAAAATTAGTGTTTTTTAACACTGCTTTCAGTGACAGTTAGACAGTTTTAGTATATAGTTTATATATTATATTTATATATATATGTATATATATATATGTATTAATTATGAGATATAATACTAGTATTGTTATGTTTCTTAATTGTATAATATTAGTATATATATATTATATTATTGATGAGGGTAATTACTATATCAAGATATTGAGTATTACCTTGTGGAAACCAAGGTAAGTGGGATACTCAAGATACGGGATTTGGGTATCGAGTTTGTGACTTTGTGGGGAAACCAAGTTGGTTCAAAACTATGGTTCCTATTTGTTTGTAATTAATATTCTATATTATTATACATTATTGTTGATATATGTGTATTATGAGGTTTACCTTGGATTCACGTATCCGGAGATACGGTATCCTAATATTTTAGGATGTGGTTCTATGACTTATATTTTAATATCTTGACCCTAGATTGTTGTGTTAGACTTGTGCAACCTAGAAATAGATAGTTGACCTTGGGTTGACCATAGTTGACCATAGTTGACTCATAGTTGACCATAGTTGACTCATAGTTGACCATAGTTGACTTTTGACTTAGAATTGACTTATTGACCTAGAAGTTGACTAGTTTAACTTATTCTCTTTTCGGGACCTTGTATTAATGTTGTATTCCATATCTAGGTCTTCGAGGCACCGAGTCAGACATCTGTGAGACTATTCATTGGACTTTAGGCGAGTACATTCTCTGATAGTTTCTCATTTATGATATCCTCTATGTTCATTGTATCTAGTGTAGATATCCATGTTCTCTTGACACTATGGTTACACGGATTGGTATATCCGGATCTCGTCATGAGATGTTATTCCTTGGTATATGGTGTATATGGTACAAGTATTGTTTCATTGGTTATCTTGTACATGTACAGACACCGATTCTCGGGAAGACTAGCTATCTTCTTGGGAAATCACGTGCCATAGCATACCGTGGTTGGATCTATTATGCCAGTCGCACGTATGATTAGCCAGGCAGTATTGCATCTTGCCCAAGCCGATCACATGTTAAGCTAGTACTCAACACACTTAGTCATTATTATTATTGTTTCATTGGCATATTGTTCATTATTGTATTTATTTCTAGTATTTCCTTATTGTATATATATCTCTTGTATCTATTGTGCATCTTGTTTATCCACAGCTATTTACTGCTACATAGTTTTTATCATTAATTAGAACTGCTGTTAGAGATGTACTCTGCTCCTTTCCTGACTGGATATATTTTTCCAGATGACACTGAGGAGTGGTACCCTACCTATTATGGACCCCAGGATGTTGTGGGTTTAGATTCTGAGATCCTGGCTCAAGAGGGACTTATCCCAACTGAGATAGTTGACCCTGGAGTTGTAGCTTCGTAGTATTCTTTGTACTGGATTTGTCTCCAGCTTATTTTGTTACTTCTCCAGACTCATTGATGTATTATTTTAGACTCATGAGTTATATTGTGACTATTCTATTCTTTATCTGATTCATGCTCATTTCTATCTTAGTTCTGTGATTGAGTATACTATCATTATTTGTGGTTCATTATATTGTTAGATAGATTATCTAGACAGCGTTCTACCGTCGATTCTGCGGCATAGGCTGGGCGTTGTTTTCGACTAGTATCCTTTCACCGGGTGCGGGTCGTGACACATTTTTGGTGGTGGCCCATGCAGGTCCAGCTTCACAAAGTATGTGATATCGTGGTAGTGCGACAATTTAGTTGTACTATTGCGAGCCTGCGATAGGATATAGGATATAGGCTGAGATACTCAATCACATCTAGGAAATTCTTTTGATTCAACTATTCTCCTTTGATATTGATACTTGATCTCTTAATCTGTCCTTTCCTTGATGTCTTACATCTTGTGCCATATTGATTCTTTCTTTCGCTTTGTCTCAGGATGCCGCCTAAGACTAGATCGCAGCAGGGGAGAGCAGTTTCTGAGAGGTCTGCGACATCCCGAGGGCCTGCACCAGTCACTTCTCCGGTGATTGGAGTGTCAGCTGCTTTCGGAGGTCCACCACCTACTCAGAGGACTGTGCCAGCTATATCTGAGGGGCTTTCACCTCCACCTCCTGTGCCAGCAGAGACGTCACAAATGTTTACACTGTTTCGTGAGATGCTCGAGGCACAGAGGGCTCAGTCAGAGGCACATCAGAGGCAGACCGACGTTCTACGGCAGGGCATCGAGAGTGGTCATCAGCTTGCTCATGCTGTAGTTGAGAGAGGAGTTCCGGTCCAGCAGCAGGTTGTTCCTCAGGTTGCTCAGCTTCGGCCAGGCAACATTCAGGACTTCAAGAAACTGGAGCCTAGGGTTTTCAAAGGGACGGAGGGTATCGTCTATGCTGATGATTGGCTCGAGGACATTGAGCGTCTTATGAGGGTGTCCCGTCTTTCTGAGGATCTGAAGGTTGAGGCGGTAGGACTTCAACTGTTCGACGTCGCTCGCACTTGGTTCAGGAATGAGCCGGTTCTAGTTGACGCAGGACAATCTTGGGAGGTATTCAAGGACCTCTTCAAGAAGAAGTTTTTCGCCCGGGCAGACAGGCTAGACTTGGGGAGACAGTTTGAAAGTCTCATTCAGGAGAGCATGTCTGTGGGGGAGTACGCTGCAGAGTTCGGTAGGTTGAGCCGATTTGCAGAGTATCTGGTGAGAGAGCCGGAGGTGCGAGCTATTCGTTTTCGTGAGGGTCTAAACTGGGAAGTGAAGATTCTTATTCCGTCTTTTTATGAGACATACTCGGAGATACTTGCGGAGGCATGCAAGGTTGAGCGGGATTTGGGTTTGAAGACCAAGAGAGACCGTGATTCTTTTCTGGGGGCCAACGGCAATGCAGTATCTGCCAAAAGTCCTCATTTCCAGTCCAGACCTTTCCAGCAGCCACAGCAGAACCAGACTCCAGTTAGAGCACCTTTTCACCAGGCACCTCAGTAGCAAAGACAGTTACAGCAAGCTCCATACAACTACTGCAAGAAGCCCGGCTACATCTGGGAAGTTTACAGGAGGAGGCTAGAAGTTTGTTTGTATTGTGGTACTGAAGGGCATCAATCGAGGGAGTATCCTCGTCGTGCAGTTCAGGGAGCAGTTCCAGCTCCGAGGGCACAGACGAGACCACCTGCAGCACAGACGAGGGGACCGCTTCCGACACAGCATCAGCGTTTTATCCAACATCAACAACATGGAGGTGCTCGGCAGGGACGAGCGTTTGCTATGACCGTCGAGGAGGATGAACCCACCGGAGATGTCATCGCAGGTTCTATTCTTCTTGATTCCATTCCAGCTTTAGCTTTGTTTGATAATGGTGCTTCCCATAGTTTTGTATCTGTTTCTTTTGTTCTAAAGCATGGTTTGGTAGCTGAGTCTTTGCTTAGGAATTGCAAGATCATGACCGGGGGAGGCATTATCCTGGTTAATGATATTTTCAAGGATCGGAGAGTTACTCTGGGAGGCCGGAAGTTGAGTGCGGTCTACTTGTAATGCCACTTCCGAGCTACGATATTTTACTCGGGATGGATTGGTTGAGTAGGCACCGTGCTAGCATAGATTGTAGAGGAGGTAGAGTTTTGTTTGGTCCGCCAGGAGAGCCAAAGTTCGAGTTTGCTAGAGGAGCTGCAGAGCAGGGAGAAGGCATTATTTATGGAGCTTTGGTGGAAGACAAGGAGTTGCCACATCCGTTGATAGCAGAGTTCTTGGATGTGTTTCCTGAGGAATTGCCAGGATTGCCGCCAGATCGAGATGTTGAATTTTCTATAGACTTGGTGCCAGGTGCAGAACCAATTTCGCAGCATGTCTATAGAGTAAACAACAGCGAGCTCGTCGAGTTGAAGAAGCAGGTGGACGAATTGCAGGATAAGGGGTTTATCAGATCGAGTTCTTCAGCATTGGGAGCCCCGATATTGTTTGTACCGAAGAAGGATGGATCGGTACGCATGTGCATTGATTACAGGGCTTTGAATAATCTCACTATCAAGAATAAGTATCCTTTACCACGGATTGATGATCTGTTTGATCAGTTGAGTGGTGCGAAGGTGTTTTCTAAGATAGATTTGAGATCAGGCTACCATCAGATGAAGGTGAAACCGGAGGACATACCGAAGACTGCTTTTAGAACTCGGTATGGTCAGTACGAGTTTATGGTGATGCCGTTTGGTTTGACTAATGCACCAGCGATATTTATGAACTTGATGAACAAGGTGTTCCACCAGTACCTTGACAAGTTCGTGGTGGTGTTCATCGACGACATACTTATATACTCGAGGACACCGGAGGAGCATGAGGAGCATTTGAAGATTGTGTTGGATGTGCTGAGGAAGGAGAAGCTGTATGGGAAGTTGTCCAAGTGTGAGTTTTTCTTGGACAAGGTGGAGTTCTTGGGGCATGTTGTGACTGGTGATAGTATTTCAGTGGATCCAAAGAAGATTTCAGCAGTGGAATCTTGGAAGACTCCGAGTTCGGTAGCAGAGATCAGGAGTTTCTTAGGATTGGCAGGCTACTACAGGAAGTTTGTACAAGATTTTTCGAGGATTGCCGAGCCGATGACTAGACTCACAAGGAAGGATGTGGAGTTTGTTTGGATGGAGGATTGCCAGGTTGCTTTTGAGGAGTTTAAGAAGAGGTTGACGTCTGCTCCTATTTTGACGTTGCCATCAGGGTCCGGAGGTTTCACTATTTATAGTGATGCATCGGGGAAGGGTTTAGGTTGTGTTCTTCAGCAGCATGGGAAAGTGATTGCCTATGCATCCAGGCAATTGCGACCTCATGAAAAGAACTATCCTACCCATAATTTGGAATTGGCAGCCGTCATATTCGCTCTGAAGTTGTGGAAACATTATTTGTACGGAGAGCGTGTGGAGATCTTCACAAACCACAAAAGCTTGAAGTACGTTTTCATGCAGAAGGAGTTGAACATGAGGCAGCATCGGTGGTTGGAACTGATGAAGGATTTTGATATCTCTTTACAATATCATCCTGGGAAAGCCAATGTAGTTGCCGATGCTTTGAGCAGGTATCCGGTAGCTATGTTCTTGACGCGGGATCGATATTTGTTGGAGGACTTGGAGAGCTTAGGCATTGAGGTGATTGTTCCTGGTGGTGCTATACAGATGTGGGGACTGCAGATACACTCAGATTTGATGGACAGGATCAAGGCAGCACAGTATGATGATGTATCTCTGAGGAGTATCTGTAGAAGCATGAAAAATACGTTGGATAGCTATACGCAGCATGTTGATGCAGGGCAGCGTAAACAGAGGACCTCAGAGCCATCAAACGTGCAATAGAGCTTTTCCGCTGAGCACAGCGTAAAAATATAGGCTCAAGGTCATTTGGATACTTTGGCATTATTTGTTTTAATGGGCAAAAAATTGTGCCTTCATGCAAAAGTGCTTCTTCTCAGCCTGATGCGCATGGTCATTGTCGAAGGGCACCGTCCTGAAGATGCGCTGACGGTAAGAATTTTCCCTTTGTGGCATGGGTGAGGTTGTCTTCGAACACTCATCTAAGGCATGAGTTGAGAAGCTATGTGCGATGACACTGCATGGGTGCATTCACCTCTGCACAATGATGATTGCGCACATGTACGCTGGACTTGGCGACTGTGTGCCTCTCTCCCGAATGCATGGACTGTAGTGGCACATGTTCTTACCGATGCGTATCTTCTGACATTTTTTCTCCTGCCAATATTCTAAAAAAAAATTCTCATCTTGCAGGGACTACATCGGATTGATTGCTTCCTGATAAAGCATGAAAGGATATCATAGTTGTCGTTGTTCGTGATGAACAAGCAAAATAAAAAATCTAGGCAAGTATGACGGTGGAGATCAAGACTGCAGCGGCTCCTTTACTCCGTTGACGATCCGAGACCAAGGGGGTTGACGAGGCTTCAGGCAGCACTACTATTTTCTTCTTCTTTCTTTTTTTGGTCGTGATGATGATCCTTTTGGTCCTCCTCTTGCATATAGGAAAACTCCCACTATTTATACCCTTATGAAGGCCTTTATGCGTACATATTATGTGGCGGCGCATGTTGTACTAGGTGGCCACGTAGTCGCTCGAGATTTCGGGTTGCTGATGCCCGTAATACTCATGACACATGGCATACTCTAGTCATAATGATTCTGATTCTGATCTGTACCTTGGGAACATGGCCGCTCAGCGCATGGAGATTGACGGGTAGTAGTGGCGCATGACACTGCTCGACACATGGGAATACTGAAGACGTAGTGGCGCATGGCGCTGCTTGGTACATGGGAAAACTGAAGAATTAGTGGCACATGACACTACTGGGATTTTTGGTAGCATATAAATGTGGACTACTTCTGGCGTATGGTTCTGAATCACTTTGGCGCATGGTTTTGGATCACTTTGGCGCATGGGAGTAGTGCATGGCTCTAGATCACTGCGGCACCTAGCAGAGATTTCCCATGCTTCTATTATATATATATATATATATATATATATATATATATATATATATTTTTATGAAGCCATTCCCACCCCATCTCTAACGATGACAACCAGGCTCTTTTGCTCCCCATTTCAGAGGATGAGGTCAGGGGTCAGGCAGTCCCTCAGAATGTTGGATCACTCTAACGATCCTAGATCTGACAGCTTCACATGATATTTCTTTAAAGCATATTGGGAGTTGGTGAAACACGATTTAGTTGAGGCAGTCTCTGTTTTTTCGAAGGGGTTGAGTATCCTAAAGCGATATCAAGCACTCTCCTAGTGATCATGCTGAAAACCTCGATCCTGGATCCTTCGTGGACTTTCGTCCCATTATTCTTTGGAACTTCGTCAATAAGCTTATCTCGAAATTGATTGCAACAAGGATGGCTCATTTACTCCCTCAAATCATCTCACAGGAACAGAGCGACTTCGCTAGGGGAAGGTACATTAGTGATAATATTCTTCTCATGCAAGAGCTCATTAGTGGTATAGGCTTTCCTAATCACGGGGGTAATATAGCGATTACTGTCTATATGTAGTTAGCCTATGACAGATTGGACTGGCAATTTCTAATATGGGTATGACGTATATTCGATTTCTTGAAAGGTGGACTGATATTTCTGGAGATCAATGAGCAACTGTTATTTTTCTCCTATCATCAATGGCATCTCTTCTGGGTGTTTCAACTCTTCCTTTAGGGTTCGCCAAGAAGACCCTCTTCGACTCTATTCATTATAGTGACTGAAGCTCTTAGCTACAACATGATCAAGATGGGAGAATGCTCGAGTTTCAACTATTTTCGCACAACTAGTGGTTATCCGTTAGTTATGCATCTCTCATACGTGGATGATTGATCTTTTCTCGGTGGACAAGTGCACTGTTCATGAAATCAGAAATATATTATAGATGTATGAGTATGTGTCGGGATAGAAGCTTAATAAGGGGAAAGTGGCATCTTTGTCCATGAGTGCTCTGCTCTGGAGATCGGTCAGGATCTCAGTATCATCTCAGAGTTTTTAGTTAAAGTACCGCCTTTGTGTACCTGGGTTGCACCTTGGCCTTCGGTCGTCAGAACAGTGTTATGTTTGAACCTCCAATTAGAAAGTTCAAAAAAAATAGAGGGATGGCACAATAATCCCCTCTCCCACGGAGGTATACTTATCTTGTTCAGACACGTCCTTAGCTGTCACCGCCACTTTTTCGTTATAGGGGTATTTTATAAATAGTTATATCATTTCAAATATTTTTCATTGTATTATATAAATAGTTATAAATATATATATATATATATATATATATATATATATCTATTTGTCTTGAGTACTAGCTAGTTTAAATTTAGTATTGTTGCAACCAAACTAGACCAATTAGACTAGTCATGACTAGTCTAATTTAATTAGTTTCCCTTTCCTTAAAGGATAGAATATTTCCTTCTATATTAAATAGATCCTTCCCTTATAATTAATTATTTCTTCATGACTACCATTAGGGACAATGTGGACATTCTACCTTAGCCAACCCTAGGGATGATGTAGCCTGCCCTATTAGTAGGGGGAAACCTACCTCCTCTTTTATTTCATTTTTATTTCACCCCAAAATATTTCTTCCCCAAATTGAGACCAACCCCTACCAAATTTCACTCAAATTAATCTCAATTCCTACTCATATTCATTATCAAGGAGGCCTAGGAGCTTAGATTGCAAGGAGCACTACTTGGAGAGGAGATTCTAGGAGCTTGTGTTCATTTCGTGTCCACCCGAAGGAGTTTTATTGGTATTTGACTTTCAATAGGTATAATCCCTATTTTATCTCAATTTTATGGTCAATTTGTAGTATTGGACCATTAGAAATTCACCCATGGCTAAGGACCACCCTTTTGGAGAAGTTTTAGGTGGTAGGAAGCCCATTTCCAATAGTTACATAGGTTTTTAGGATTTTTTTGGTGGAGTTACGAATTTGTGGCCACCAAGTATTTGACATTGGATTCCAATGAGCATTTGGAGTTATATTAGAGCATAAGATTGTGATTTGTGTCCACAAGAGGATACATAGGGGCCGTATCATGATAGGCTATGATACTCATGATACGGGGGTGTAGGTTTTTGGTAATTTCCTTGTATGGTGTTCCAATAGGTCAATTCCTATTTATTTGTCTTAGAATAACTTGTTCTAATTAGATTCATATTATATTTTATCTATAATTAGTGTTTCATAGTGATTTGGGTGATGTACAATAAAGTTTGAGAGAGTAACATGGGTGACAAATGGGTATCATAGTGTCCTAGTGCCTACTAGGTGTTTGATATTTTGCCTATTGCTAGTAGTGTGAGTGTTAGTACATAGATTAGTGTGTGTGGTATTTGTATTGTGTCGAGAAGGGTGTGCATTGTTGAGTGATACTCTTATATCATGATAGAGTTTAGTGGGTGTATCCTTAAATGTTGTGACTGTGTATTAAAGTCGATAGAGGAGCCAATGTAGTAAGCTTGGAGTTGCTGTATACTTGAGGAGTGAGTGTGATAGTGCACGTGAGCTGTATTTCAGTTGATGTGTTTTTTTGTGTGAGTTGTAACGTACTCTAGTGTTAAGTGGGTAGTGAGGGGGAGGTGAGCATTGTGTCTGTGCATTAGTAGGGGATGTGTGTGAGGACTGACAGTGGGTGCCTTGAGGGCTAGAGTGATGGTGTGTATGTGGGCTCTTATGTGTGTGTGTGTGTCTTAGAGAGTGTGTTAGAGGGGACAACAGTTGTGGGCTGAAGGTTCATGATCAAGTGTAGGCAATGTAAGGGGTTGGGGATTACTCAAAGTACAAGAAGAAGAAGACTCTGTAGCGTTGGGTGCAGTTTTGTTCAGTCGAGTATAGCAACAGAGGGTGTGTGGATGTTTTCAGTCAGTATGAAGTGTTAGTAGAAGTATAGCAAGTGGGGAGAGATAGATGGATTTTTCGTTGAGGTCTGAACACAGCAAACAAAAGGGGGAAATATGATGGTTGAGCAGCAGCCTTGGTAGCTCGGGTAGGTACATGATCCAGGTAATATGAGTTGGAGTGTGTTTTAGTGAGGGTGCTTATGCACCTGTTGTCTGCACCAATTGTATTATCTAGATGCTGTGACATTGGAGTGTTATAGCAGTTAGAAAAGTTGACAGTGCACTCGAGCACAAGTTTGGATATGCTTTGGGTTGGAAAGAGCAAGTATAAGTTGTACTTGTTGTTGGTGTTAACAGCAACATCAGTCACCTTGACACAAGAAGCCATAGCAGCATCTATTTGTGGAAAGGAATCGACAAACTTATATATGATTGAGTTGGGGCAATAGAGTACCAGTCCTGGGATACAATATGAAGGGTATCATGACTAAGTATCAGTGAAGACTAAGAGGATGTGTTAAAACCTGTGTCTGTGGGAATATCTTCTAGTGAGTGTTTTAATAATAAGTGTTAAAATAGTGATAAGGTGTGTTAGTATTAGGGGGAGTAATATAATTTCAGTCACTACAATGGAAGTAAGCTTGGACTAACACATGTTGTGTTGGTGTGGGTGAAGGGTAAGTTAGTAAGGGTTGGTATCAGTTAGATTGTGGTTATATGTCACTCAAATAAGGGTGTAAGTAGTAAGTGTGTGCAGGTATGTAGGTAACTTGAGGAAAGTAAAAGTGTGATACCAAGTTTGTGATTTGCCACTAAGATTTGATGGTACAAGTGTATTAGTTAAGTTTGTTCCCAGTTTGTATTGGGTAATGTAGACCTGTGCACATGTGTGGGGGCTCGAGTAATGAAGAGGGTGTTCTCTGATACAATGGGTGCAAGCAGTGGTAGTAACTTCAGAAGTATTAGGTACAGTAAGGATTTGGGGATGAGACTGTTACTAAAGTGTGTGTTGGTGAGTTATGGTGCCAAGGTATCATGATACTAGGGTATTGAGTCTAGCTAAGGTAATTGATATTATCATGAGGTATTATCTAGGTATATGAATTATAGACTAAAGTACTAAGAGATAATGTTATATTAGAATTATATGCATAGTATATGATATATAATATAAGGTATCATCTAGTATTAGTTACTTTACCTAGTATATCTAGTATTAACTAATATACTTTAAGTAATAACAAGGTATAACTAGCATAAACCTGGAATTAAGGTATTAACCTAGAAGCCTAGGAATGACCTAGTACTATCTAGTATCAACTAATTTGGACTTGTAATTAACCTAGAACCTAGTATGGACTTGTATGGCGTAGTACGACCTAGAAGACCTAGTGTAGCAAAGTATTAACCTAGTAGGACTAGTATTAACATAGTATGGACCTAGAGTAGCCTAGAAACACCACTATTAGTTAGATAATCATGTTTATCATTTTAATTCACTATTTAACACTTGTATTCCATATTTAGGACCCTTGGACTCCAGTTTGAGCTTTGTTCATTGTTCGTTTCTCAGGACCACAGGTGAGCACATTCTCTGTCAGTTTTCATTATTTTGATGATTACTATGATTTCAGCTTTATAGCATTGTACTTGATTACAGACATGATGTTACAAGGATTAGTATATTTTGGATTCCGTCATGAGATGCTATTTTTTTGATGATCCAGTACATGTCTTGTGATTCTTGTACATGCATAGACACCGATTCAGGAGTAGGTTGGCCCCCTGCTCCATGAATTGTGCCATAATGTGTCATAGTTTGATCCATTATACTAGTCGGAGGACGAAAAAAGTATTAGCAAGTTATATTATCATACCCCACTTACTTGTGCTTAGCTCACCCTCACCACACACAGGATGTAACCTGATCTTATTACTTGTGCATAGCTCCCCATATATGATTGACCTGATCCCCTTACATGTACTTGTGCATAGACAATCATATATGGTAGAGCCTGATCTTGTACCCAAGCCGATCACATAAAAAACTAATATTTCAAACACTTAGCTAGTTTACTTTATTATTCTATTCCAGCTTATGCTTGATGAGACTGATATTCACCTACTTAATCACTGCTAATTATTGTCCGAGAGATGATTATCTACTTTACCTATTTATTTGTTGTTCCAACATTACTTTCCATCTTATTTTTCCATTACTTGCTATTTTTATAATCTTTGTCAATTTAATGGAACTGCTGTTAGTTTATGTGCTTTGCTCCATTCCTGAATGGATAATATTTTTCAGAGGATCTTGAGGACTTTTGTCCCACTTATTATGAACCGGGAGTAGATGATAGGTATATTTCGGAGCCACAGGAGGAGCCACTTCCCATAGAGGAGATACCATAATGCCTTAGCTAGTATAGTCTTTTATTTGTAGTGGATTGTTCCAACTTTGAGACTATGAGTTGTATTATATTGAGACTTATATTGTGTTGTTATAGCTAGACTATTAGACTCTGATTTTGAATGAGATGTATATTTTTTGCCTCTCTTGGTTTTTCTTATATTTTTATCGTGCCATTTATCTTTCTTATAGATTACTTTGATTGAGTTTATTTGTGAGATTGATGATTATAAATATTTATTGTTCTCCGATTGGAGTTGAGATATATTGACAGGTTATGATATTATATATTTGTGTGAGATTGATAGATAGCTATATTGACCTAGACAGCGTTCTACCGTCGATGTTGCGGCGTAGGCTGGACGTACTCACGACTCATGTCCAATTTCCGGGTATGGGTCATGACATATTTTTGTGGTGGCCCATGCAGGTCTGACTTCGCACTTAGAGCGATGTCGTATTAGTGCGACGACTTAGTTGTACTACTACGAGCCTGCGATAAGATAAGATCTAGGATACTAGGATGAAAGGATACTCAATCACATCTAGAAAATTTTATACTCATTTAATTCTTGAATATTTGTTCCTTCTTGCAATATTTGGATTCTTTCCCCTTTGAAACTTATTATCTGCTCATCTATATCTTAAGAAATGACGACTTTCAATATGATGGAAGGGGAGGCAACCAAGAAGATTGCATAGTAGGAGCCTCGTAGGATACGGTACCTCCATAGTGGACCTAACGAGCATAAAATAAGGGATTGAGCTCGAGAGGAACAACGAAGGGAGAACCTTAGTCATTCAATACTGGATAGAGGAAAGTGATTAATTTAGAATTTTGATATACTTTTTGGATAAACTTCTTATACATATTGATGAATAAATTGATGACATTATGACACTCTTGAGGGTGAATTGATCATAACATATATAGTGAATTATGAATGATAGCAAAAAAAATAAAAATAAAAGGAATGTGAAGGTTAGTTTGAGGATTACCAGTTTTATGACATAAAGGCCTCTTCGGGGGTATGAATATAAGGAATTACATAGATGATAAATTTTAAATATATTAAGGTTAAATAAAAATTGAATATTCTTAATGATTGAAGAAGTATTGAGGAGGATAGCAAATTAAAATTTTGTCAGGGTGGTAGTATATAGTGGAATAATAAAACTAAGGACTTATAAATAAGTGGAACAAGGGATCATTGACTTTTTGGATATAAATTTAATTAAAAATAATAATCGACAACAAGGTTATAAATTGAGGAGATTTTTAACATAAGGAGAAATTGGTAGATGAAGAATATTTTGAGGTCAATGTTTGGTTTAGTGACATATATTATTGATGGAATGAGAATTTGATGAAAACGTTAATATTGAGAGTTTAGTGGATTTGAGGAATACAGAGAATAGTTCAAGATTAAAAGAAAGAATTGAACTTGAATAGAGGATATAAATTTTGACTTGAAGGTTATGGATCTAGTTGAAACACTAGTTAAGGATTTTGGAAATTATTAAGATTATAGAGTTCGATGGTGGATCATAGAACCATATTGGTGTATCTTTCAGGGTCAGTTAATTCTGAGAAAGTTTGAGCAGATATTCTAGAACAATATTCTCTACCAGTTATTTTATCCTTTCGTTGACTTCATTCTTGTATTGATCTATACAAAGTCCATTACAATATCTTGCCATACCAGTTTCACTATATTTTGCCTATTCTAGCCGTGCTATTTTGTAAGACAATTTGTTGGGTAATTCATAGGTATAATTTTAAGACAATATTTGGGAGTAACGAGAAAGTCAAGGGTGATGATTGAACTTGAGAATCTTAGTATTAGTAAATTGATGACAAATGATAATGAATATAGTGGAGGATTTAAATTTTAAGGTGCTAAGGTCATGGTGAATCTTGAGTTCGGTGGTTTATAGGTTGAAGGGAATTGAAGAGTAACTAAGATAAAGTTGATCAAACGAGAATAAAAAAAAACTTGTGGGGATTTTTTATGTGCATATTCAATTAAAGGAAATATTATATAGAAGACTAGATGGGAATAAGAATAATAAAAGTGTACAAAGGAAATAAAGGAAACAACATTTCAACACGAAAATGAGACTCAAACATGTTCAATGGAGCAGGATAAAATTATGAAGTAATGAGAACTGTATAATAAAATAACCTAATCTCGAGGATATGAATCGAGGCGGGACTAGAGGTCAAACTACAATAGAAGAACATTGGTAGTGAAGTAGTGGAATTAGATGAGGATACCAAATGTCGGAAGACAGCAGATGAATGGAAAATAAAATGAGGTATGCGATATTTGACCGGAGGAACATACATAGTGGATAAAATCTTAAAATTGATACGATAAATCTAGAAACCCGAAGGGAAATTAAATTTCAAAAGATGGACTTTTTAGTGGACGAGATCGAAAGTTGGGTAACTATAACCTACATAAAAGGTAATGGAAGTCAGAGGAATCATAAGAGTAACTAGAACGACAAAGGAAAAATATTGATGGATAAAAGCAAATAATTTCAAAAAATTTATAAAAAAATTAAAATATTAAGGATGGCAGATCAGAAGGATATGATAGAGGTTAATATATCAAGGACAGTGTAGTAACTTGTACTGGAAGCTTCAAGATCAGTGTAATAAGAAATAAAGATTTTGTGAAACATGATAATTATGTGATATTCCTAGGAGACTAGTGTGTGAGCATTACCCTATCTTAGAACCGTGAGGTATTTTCTTTTTCATGCCTGTGTTGTTCTATTCTAGTGCTAGTTTCGTCTTTTAATTTCGAGGACAAAATTATTTTAAGGAGGGTAGAATTGTCACCACCACTTTTTCGTTATAGGGATATTTTGTCATTTCAATTTTTTTTATTGTATATATATATATATATATATATATATATTTGTCTTGAGTACTTGCTAGTTTAAACTTAGTATTGTTGCAACCCAACTAGACCAATTAGACTAGTCTAGTTTAAATAGTTTCCCTTTACTTAAATGATAGAATATTCCATTCTATATTAAATAGATCCTTCCCTCATAATTAATTATTTCTTCATGACAACCATTAGGGGCAATATGGACAATCTACCTTAGCCAACCCTAGGGATGATGTAGCGGCCCTATTAATAGGGGTAAACCTCCGTCCTCTTTTATTTCATTGTTTATTTCACCCTAAAAATATTTCTTCCCCAAATTGAGACTAATTCCTACCAAATTTTACTCAAATTACTCTCAATCCCTACTCATATTCATCATCAAGGAGGCCTAGAAGTTTGGATTGCAAAGAGCACTACTTGGAGAGGAGATTCTAGGAGCTTGTGTCCATTTTGTGTCCACCCGAAGGTGTTTTGTTGGGATTTGAATTTTAATAGGTATAATCCCTATTTTCTCTCAATTTCATGGTCATTTGTAGTATTGGTCCCATAGAAATTCATCCATGGCTAAGGACCACCCTTATGGAGAAGTTTTAGGTGGTAGGAAGCCAATTTCCAATAGTTAATAGGTTTTTAGGGGCATTTTGGTGGAGTTACGAATTTGTGACCACCAAGTGTTTGACATTGGGTTCCAATGAGCATTTGGGGTTATATTATAGCATGATATTGTGTATTTGTGTCCACAAGAGGATACGTTGGGGCCGTATCATGATACGCCATGATACATGGGTGTAGGTTTGGTAATTTTCTTGTATAGTGTTCCAATAGGTCAATTCCTATTTATTTGTCTTAGAATAACTCGTTCTAATTAGATACATATTATATTTTATCTATAATTAGTGTTTCAAAGTGATTTGGGTGATGTATAATAAAGTTTGAGAGAGTTACATTGGTGACTAGTGGGTATCATAGTGTCCTAATGCCTACTAGGTGTTTGATGTTTTGCCTATTGCTAGTTGTGTGAGTGTTAATATATAGATTAGTGTGTGTAGTGTTTGTGTTGTGTCGAGGCGGGTGTGTTTTGGTGAGTGATACTCTTGTATCATGATTGAGTTTGGTGGGTGTATCCCTAATTATTATGACTGTGTATTAAAGTTGATTGGGGAGCTAATGCAGTAAGCTTGGAGTTGCTGTATACTTGAGGAGTGAGTGTGATGGTGCACGTGAGCTGTGTTTCAGTTGATGTGTTTTTTGTGTGTGAGTTGTGAGGTGCTCTGGTGTTCAATGGGCAGTGAGGGAGAGGTGAGCATTGTGTCTGTGCATTAGAAGGGGATATGACTGGCAATGGGTTCCTTGAGGGCTCGAGTGGTGGTGTATATGTGTGCTCTTATGTGTGTGTGTCTTAGAGAGTATGTTAGAGGAGATAGCAGTTATGTGCTGAAGGTTCATGATCAAGTGTAGGCAATGTAAGGGGTTGGGGATTACCCAAAGTACAAGAAGGAGACTCTATAGTGGTGGGTATAGTTGTGTTCAGACGAGTATAGCAACAGAGCGTGTGTGGGTATTTTCAGTCAGTTGGAAGTGTTAATAGAAGTATAGCAAAAGGGGAGAGATAGATGGATTCTTCGTTGAGGTCTGAACACAGCAGACAAAAGTAGGAAATATTATGGTTGCGCAACAACCTTGGTAGCTAGGGTAGGTCCATGGTCCAGGTAATGTGAGTTGGAGTGTGTTTTAGTGAGGGTGCTTGTGCACCTTTTGTCTGCAGCAACTGTATTATCTAGATGCTGTGATATTGGATTGTTATAACTGTTAGAAGAGTTGATAGTGCACTCGAGCACATGTTTGGATGTGCTTTAGGTTGGGGAGAGCAAGTGTAAGTTTTACTTGTTGTTGGTGTTAACAACAGCCATAGCAGCAGCTATTTGTGGAAAGGAATCGACACACTTGTGTATGATTGAGTTGGGGACAATAGAGTATCAGTCCTGGGATACAAGATGAAGGGTATCATGAACTAAGTATCAGTAAAGACTAATAGGATGTGTTAAAACCTGTGTTTGTAGGAATATCTTTTTGTGAGTGTATTAATAATAAGTGTTAAGATAGTGATAAGATGTGTTAATATTAGGGGGAGTTATATATTTTCAGTCACTGCAATGGCGGTAACCATGGAGTAACTCATGCTGTGTTGGTGTGGGTGCAGGGTACCAGTCTTGAGTTAGTAAGGGCTGGTATTAGTTAGATTGTGGTTAGTTGTCACTCAAATGAGGGTGCAAGTATTAAGTGTGTGCAGATTTGTAGGTAACATAAGGAAAGTAGAAGTGTGATACCAGGTTTGTGATGTGATACTAAGACTTGATGGTGCAAGTGTATTAGTTAAGTTTATTCCCAGTTTGTATTGGGTAATGCATACCTGTAAACATATGTGCACAGGTGTAGGGGCTCGAGTAATGAAAAGGGTGTTCTCTGATACAATGGGTGCAAGAAGGGGTAGTAACTTCAGAAGTATTAGGTGCAGTGAGGATTTGGGGTGAGACTGTTACTAAGGTGTGTGTGTAGGTGAGTTGTGGTGCCAAGGTATCATGACACTGAAATATTGAGTCTAGCTAAGGTAATTGGTACTATCATGAGGTATTATCTAAGTATATGAATTATAGACTAAAGTACTAAGTGCTAATGTTATATTAGAATTATATGCATAGTATATAATATATAATATAAGGTATCAGCTAGTGTTAGTTACTATATCTAGTATATCTAGTATTAACTAATATACTTTAAGTAATAACAAGGTATAATTAGCATAAACCTGGAATTAAGGTATTAACCTAGAAACCTAGGAATGACCTAATACCATCTAGTATCAACTAATTTGGACTTGTAATCAACCTAGAACTAGTATGGACTTATATGCCCTAATACGACCTAGAAGACCTAGTGTATCAAAGTATTAACCAAGTATGGACTAGTATTAACCTAGTATGGACCTAGAGTGGCCTAGAAATACCACTATTAGTTCGATAGTCATGTTTATCATTTTTATTCACCCTTTAACACTTGTATTCCATATTTAGGACTCTTGGCATCCAGTTTGAGCTATATTCACTGTTCATTGCTCAGGACCACAGTCGAGTACATTCTCTGAGAGTTTTTGCTATTTTGATGATTACTATGATATCAGCTTTATAGTGTTGTACTTGATTCTTGACACGATGTTACACTGATTAGTATATTTTAAATTCCGTCATGATATGTTATTTTCTTGAGGACCCTGTACATGTCTTGTGATTCTTGTACATGTATAGACACCGATTCAAGAGTAGGTTGGCCCCCTGCCCCATGAATCATGTGTCATAACGTGTCATGGTTGGATCCATTATACTAGTCGGAGGACGAGAAAAGTATTAGCAAGTTATGTGATCATGTCCCACTTACTTGTGCATAGATCACCCTCACCACACGCATGGTGTAGCCTGATCTTATTACTTGTGCATAGCTCCCCATATATGATTGGCCTGATCCCCTTACCTGTATTTATGCATAGCCAATCATATACGGTAGAGCCTGATCTTGTAACCAAGCTGATCACATAACAAACTAATATTTCAAACACTTAGTTAGTTTACTTTATTATTCTATTCCAACTTGTTCTTGTTGAGGCTTATATTCACTTGCTTACTCACTGCTCATTATTACCTGAGAGATGATTATCTGCTTTACCTGTTTCTTTATTGTTCCAACATTACTTTCAATCTTGTATTTCCATTACTTGCTATTTTTATAGTCTTTGTCAATTTAATGGAACTGTTGTTTGTTTATGTGCTTCGCTCCATTCTTGACTGGATAATATTTTTTAGAGGATCTCCAGGACTTTTGTCCCATTTATTATGGACCGAGAGTAGATGATGGGTATATTCCGGAGCCACAGGAAGAGCCACTTCCCATAGAGGAGATACCAGTAGTGCCTTAGCTAGTGTAGTCTTTTATTTGTAGTGGATTATTCCAACTTTAAGACTATGAGTTGTATTATATTGAGACTTATATTGTGTTGTGATAGCTAGACTCTTAGACTCTAATTTTGGATGAGATGTATATTTCTTGTCTCTCTTGGTTTTTCTTATATCTTTATCGTGTCATTTATCTTCCTTATATAATATTGTGATTGAGTATATTTGTGAGATTGATGATTATTCATTGTCCTCCGATTGGAGTTGAGATATATTGACAGGTTATGATATTATATATTTGTGTGAGATTAATAGATAGTTATATTGACCTAGATAACGTTCTACCGTCGATGATGCGACGTAGGTTGGATGTACCCACGACTCGTGTCCAATTTCCGGATATGGGTCGTGACATTAGCTCCATCCCAATTTTCACATTGGCCTCCCGTAGTCTATCTAAGCTTGTCCTCGTTACCATTAAGAAGCTCTTCAACAGCTTCTTATAGGGTCACAAAATTGGCACTCTTGGTCATCGATGGGCTAGTTGGAAGTCTATAGCTTTGGGGAGGGGGGTGGCGGGGGCCCATAATCCGGGTCCTAGCGATGGCATTCTGCATCAGCTTTGGAATCATTGTATTCCCGTCAAATGTTCCATCTTGCTTTGGTGTGTCATCAAAGGTAAGGTGCCAACGGACGACATATTGTTTCGGGCGGGTCGGGTTTCTTACTTGCTTCTCTTTGCCACTGTTGTGAGAACCTGCTTGAGGAAACGATCAATCACCTCTTCCTTGCAGGAAGCCTAGCTAAGGACCTGTGGCTGCACTTTCATGATCTTTGCGGGGTCAGCGTCTCTTCTGATTCTTTAGCGGACTGTCTTTGTGAGTAAGGCGCTTCTCATTCCTGGCTCGTTGTTTGTTCTGCGCTTATCTGGGTTTTATCGAAGATCATGAACAAAGATTCCTATGAAGGCTACTCCTCCTCCTCTCCTTAATTGTCTAAGAAAGTATCATGACTGATCTCTAAGGTTTTGATTCATTGTCGTCATCTGGACGAGTAGGATTTAGGTTTGGCCAGCATGTTGGTCAGGAGCTGCTAGGTTCCTTTTTTTTTGCTTTTGGTGGTATCCATACATTGGGTATAGGGCGGTGTACGTTTTTTTTGAAAATTTATAAGGGCACTACAAAGTTTACTAAGAGCTAGTCCAGGATTGGGACAAGCCCATTAATGAATAAAGTTTACTCACACTAGCCCTTTTGTTTACTCATACTAGCCCAAACCCCCATAATCTCCACCGGAGTTCTCCTCCCTCCTCCCTTTCTTGTCGAAGCCCTCCTCCACCGCCTCCTCTCCCGTCCCCCACCGCCGCCTCCCGTCGCCGCCTCTGCCTCCTCCCCCGCCTCCCGCCGCCTCCTTCCTCTTCCGTTCCTCCGTCTCGTACCCCCTTTCGGTGTTCGACTACCTCGGCACCCGTCCGCCTCTCCTCCCTCCCCTCCTTCCTCCGTCGCTACCACCAGGTCCTCCACTCCGCCGCCGGAAGACATGAATAATAACACAATGACAAAGAAAAATAACAGCACACAGGAAACCAAAAAAGAAAAAGAAAAAAAATAGAAGAACTATCAAAATTTGACATATATGTTGATTTTTAGGACTGTCAAAATTTTGACAGTCCTACCAATTGGAACAACTGTCAAAATTTTGACAGTCCTAAAAATTCAACATATATTTTTAGGACCGTCAAATTTGACAGTCCTACCAATTGGATGGACTGTCAAAATTTTGACAGTCCTAAAAATATATGTTGAATTTTTAGGACTTTCAAAATTTTGACAGTCCTACAAATTTTGACAGTCTTTCTAATTGGTAGGACTGTCAAAAATTTGACAGTCCTAAAATTTATTTTCTGTTAATTTATTTTGTTAATTGGTGGGGGGGCCAATATATTTTGTTAATTTTATGTTTTTTTAAGAAAATATATTTTAACGAAATAAAATTAAAATAAATTAACAGTAAATTTACTGTATCGAAATTTCAAAATTAACAAAAAATTAAAATAAATTAACTCAGTTGTCGATATGTATCAAAATTTCAAAATATCCCAAATTTCTATCATTAAAATTTGTTAAAGTATTTTGTTATTTAATATAGTAAATTTATTATTGGTACATTAAATATTTTGTAAAAACAAATTACCAAAATTAAAATTTGGAGGTCGATACATCATTTTTTTGCGATTCTAAAATTTGGGAAGTCCGTCAAACGGTAAAACCGTTTATCCCGAAGTACTTTTCCATACGGTCATTTTGGCACAAACTGGACCTTGTTTCGATCTCCCAGTCAAAAGTTATGATACTTTAAAGTTTTATAATTTTGCCTGTAATATGTACGTTTTACTTCGGATGAAAATTCTCTCTACACGAATTGTGTTACTCTCGTCGAAAACATACAAATCGATCTATTGTGTGACGAAAAACGATTTGAAAACAAATAGTTATGGCCGTTCAAAGTCTGATCGACGGCAGACGTAATATTCGTACGGTAGATTTTTTTTTTTTGGGTTCAATGTTATCATATTTTATTTTTGATGTTAAACTAAATCAAAAAAATCAAAATCCAAAACTAACTAAATAGAAAAAAACTAAAAAAAAATATCCTGACAATTAAAATGAGGACTGTCAAAATTTTGACAGTCCTCATTGTTTATGGGACTGTCAAAATCTTGATAGTCCTAGTTTTATATAAAATTTTCAGTGGGTTAAAATTAGGACTGTCAAAATTTTGACAGTCCACATAGCTTGTGGGACTGTCAAAATTTTGACAGTCCTAACAATTTGTAGGACTGTCAAAATTTTGACAGTCCTTACAAGTGGTAGGACTGTCAAAATTTTGACAGTCATGATTATAACAGTCCCGAGTGAATTTTGGTGGCAAACTTGTAATTATCAATGATAAAAATTTGGGCAAGTCCCAAATAACTTTAAGAATGGCAAACTTGTAATTTAAAAAAAAATTACATTGGACTACCCCAAGTAATAAGTGTAGTGCCCTTATAAATTATCTTTTGTTTTTGGTGTTGTCGTTTTTCCTTTCTTTTTGTCAGGGGCACATTTGTTTTTGGCTTTTTGAGGTTTGTAACTTTGAGTTTGGACTTTTTTTAATGTTACACCAGCCTATGGTTATATATATATATATATATATATATATATATATATATATATTGAGAATACTCTACATATGAATACTTATAGAAATTATATATAAACTTGGTAAGAAAATACATTTAAACTTCAAATTAAAATTATTTGTATTAAATTTATATAACTGTTTGTTAGGCTCCTTGGCTTATCTAGACTTGCGGGTTGTAATCAAAGTTAATGAGTTTTTCCTTATTAGCTATTAAGTTTTACCATTCATCCAAAGTCTAATGCAAGTATTCGTAGATGGCTTCATTCTTTATAATGATTATTGATAAGTACATACTTCATGTTTTATCTCCTCGTTCATATTTGAATACATGATCCTTATTATTGTTTAGTTATTGATCACCACGACTATGATACTATTTCATTTCTTATGTTATGCATGATTACTTGTAGCACTATATTAATCTTTGTTTGAATCACCTTATTACGTAACTAAATTGTGTAAGTAGCCTTAAAATTGTATTATAGTTGTTTGCCATTTTATATCAAAAACGAGAACTGAGAGAACTAGATTTGATTTAACAAACTAAGAAAGTACAAAGAAGAGTCCTAGGAGACAATCTAAGTACAAATTTATTTTCTGGGGGGTGACGATGGAGGGTTAGGAGTGTAGAAACTATCTTTACTCCGTGGACGATCAGATGCGGAAGCTCTTCTCTCACTTGAGTGTAGATTCGCAGATAGCCACCCAGTCCCTTTTGGTTCGGTCCCTCTCTGAAGTAGAAAAGCCCACCTTTTGAACGATCAAGTTGCTCCTATTATAGCCATCGTACTGATGGGCTATGTGTGCCGCATATGCCTATGTTTAGTGGCCGCATAAGGCTCCATCAACAGAATGCGGTTGCAACTGTTGCTGCATGCCATGGGCAGATTGCCACATAGTCTTAGTTGAGATATGTTGTTGATGGGATCTCGGGGTAGTTATCAACCCGTTGTGGGTGTGATGTCACGACCCGCACCCGGAAGTTTGGGCACGAGTGCGTGGGTACGTCCAGCCTACGCCGCAGAGTCGGCGGTAGTACGCTGTCTAGGGCATAATCACAGGTAATAAATCTAGCTCATTCACAATAATTAAATAGGCAAGGAAAATAGCAGGAAAAGAATGCTAAGATTTCATAAACTGAAAGTGACAACAGATCTAGAGTTTATTACAAAACCAGAAATTAAATCGGGGACAAACCCGATTACTAAGATGAAAGGAAAACAAATAGCTAAAAGCTAACTACTCTGCAGGGGTAGTCTCCTGGGTGGGAACTGGCTCTGCAACTGTATCACCTGCTGCCTCATAGGGGCCATAATAGGTGGGGGCAAGGTTCTCATCATCGCCTAAACAACAGATCCAGTCAGGAAAGGAGCAAAGTACACAGTGCACAACAAGATTAAACTAAATATTTTATGACAATTAAATATTGGATATCATGTTGAGAAACAGCATTAGCAGAACATTATTATCTCAGAGTTAGCTGTAAACAGGAATATGAGAAACAGAAATAAATGAAACAGGAAATGAAACTACAATAGCCAGCAAGAAATATAACATGACCAGAACTATCTGTGTGAACTTGTGTTTGTTTTAAGAATACATAGTTGGCATGTAGGGGTTTATAAGGCTAATCCGGCCGTCATAAACGGCTATTAGATAATTCAATCGAGATCCGGCTGATGGACAGTCGTGTACCAACAGCTATTAGTCAATCCAGGGGAAAGGGTAAACTACATGCCTCCTTAGTATTCTCCCACCCGACACGAAAAACAAGACATGAACTCCAATATTCAAGACATGAAATCCAGTGTTCTAGCACTACGTGTAATCATCAATGGTACATGTAAGGCAGGGAATTAACTATCACAATATAAAGATTAAACTTGAAGTGCAGGTACTTGCCTGTTGTTTGGATCTGATTAAATTGGTTCTTGGGGGAAAAGTCCAGAGATGAGTCCAAAAGCTGAAATAGACATTACCATCATGCTCAGAAGATGCCAAATAGCTAGAAACGCCTGTCCTTGGGTCCAATTTGGAGACAAGGGCAAAAACGACAGTTTCGGGACAAAACGGGGTCCGCCGGTGGGCCCGCTTTGCACCGAAAAACGTGTCCGGGTCAAAGGTCTCCAAATTCACCAAACTTAGTGTCAACAGGTCAGGAACGCTGATACGAACCCAACGGAACTTCCAGATTTGGATTCCGATGAGCCGAACACAAAATCGCCCGTCGAGCGGGGCCTGTGGGGCCCACGACACGCGATTTCGTCAACGTTCTCAGAATCGAACCAAACTTGACCCACAGGACCAGCGTATCGCTACGAGTCCGATGGCGCAAGTTTCGTCTCGATCCGACGTGTGTGCACGAAATTAGGGTGAATTGCAGAAAAGCCGGATACGGGGCGATGTCCGCGGATACGCGTTGATTCCGGTGTGCACGCACACCCGAATCAGCTTCCGCGAAGTCTCACACGTCCGTATCGACGGTGCGTACGTATCTGTGAAGACCGCACGCGACCAAGTCGTCCCGTTTGGCGGGGCGGACTCAGTTCCGGGGGTGAAACAGGGTCTGGTTTTTCCTGTTTTTGGATCGCGGTGTGCGATCACCACAGGACGCGATGCCCCGAACAGTTTGTCCGGACACCGAGAGGGTCATACAGGCTTCACAACGCAATTTGCGGAATTGAAAACGGAGCTACGAGGCGAAAGTTACACGTACCTGAAGGGGACCCGAAAACAGGGTCGAACCGTGTCCGACTCTTGTCGGACACGCGAAGGGAATTAGGGCTAGGGTTAGGGTTTCGTCGGATTTCCGGCGGCACACGGCGGAGGGCAGCCGGAGAGGCGTCGGCGAGGGCGGGGGACGGTTCGCCGAGGGGCGGCGCGGCTTCCACGGGGGCGGCGGCGGCTCAGGGCGGCCGGCACGGCGGCTGCGGCTGGCTGCTGTGCTGCTGCTGCTGTCGAGGGAGAAGACGGCCGCTGGCGGGGCTCCGGAGGGCGGAGACGGGAGGAGGAGGCGCTGACGGGTCGACGGCGAGGAGGGGACGGCGGCGGCGCTAGGCGGTGGTCGGAGGAGGAGGCTGGGGGTGTAGCCGCGAGGGGGGGGTTTAAATAGGGTTTGCGGGCGGAGCCGTTGGGCGGAGGAGGTAGAGAAAGGGGGGACGTGGCCGCGGGGTGCGGGCGAGGGAGCCGGCGGAGGCGCCGCGTGGCCGGGCGGGTCGGCGGCTGACCGCGTCTCGCGGGGGCGGGGCTGGTCGTGGGTGACCGGGTCGGGGGTTGCGGGTGGGTCGGGTTGGCTGACCCGACCCGACCCGATAGGGCGGGGGACCGGGCTGGGCTGGGCTTCGGCCCACTGGGCCGGGCCGGCCCAGAAACGAAATAAAAAAAACAAAATAAAAATAAATAATAAATAATAATAATAATAATAATTAATAATAAATATAAATAGTTTAATTAATTTAAATAATTAATAAATTAGTTTTCAGGCATTTAAAAATAGGTCTGAGGCCCAGAAAAATCCAGGAAAATTACCCTAAGTCCAATTTTTCATTTTACACCCAAAAATATTATTTTCATGACATTTTAATATTATTTATTGCTAATTAAAAATTATTTATTAATTGAAAAGCTTGATTTTAATTGCAGAAAATTCCCAGAAAATTCCAGAAAATTGAGAAAAATTCAAGATTTAATAATTTAAAAATTTTAGGGGTTTACATGTGATTTGGTCAGCTGGACACGTAGTCAGAGCCAACTGTGCGAAGATCTCTCCAGTTGTAATAGAAAGATCTTGTGAGCTCGAGGCTACACAACAACTAGGCCGCATGTTAACGAGGCCTCATAGGTCATATAGCCGCATACGTGCTCTCGTTTGAGCCTTGGTCGAATGGACACTCTGGCCGCATGTTGGCGAGGCCGCATATTAGTCGACGCATGGCTCTGTGTGTTCTGACGAAGTCATTAATGCCTGACGTGACCTTTCTGTCGGATTGTGTGTCGCCGTCTCTCTTACACTTTTCGAGGCAGTTAGGAAAATAAGTGTTTGGAACTGTGGTGGATCTTTAGGAGCCGTATCAGAGGGCATACATGCGACTCGGCTCTCTTTGTCTACCCAGGCCACATGAGGGGTTGACTATGCGGCCTGTCTTCAGCAAGAGGATGCGGCCTGCATATAAGCCGCATGACTATAGATTTTTCATGCTTCTACAAGACCCTCTTCAAAGTTTTCAAAGTGTCAAGTTTGAAATACTTTGAATAAGAAGCATAGTTAATCGCTTTTCGGCCAGATGACTTAACGTGTCGCATACATACGATGTCGCATAGGCACTTCTGACAGTCTGTCAAGTCATAAATGCGAAGATTTGGTTCAATCTCTGAGGTATTTTTAGTTGTCTCTTGAAACATGATACAAAGTGGCTGTTCACAGGATATGAGGTAGTGCAACGGACGAGGGAACACAGTTATTTCTCTCTGTTGCGTAGATTAAGATGGATTGGGATACGAAATAGCCTCATTATTATCCTGAGTTGCCTATTCTCCCCTTTATAAAGAGGTTTGAGGAGAGAGAAATGTTTCTTTTTTTACTTTCTTACGTTCTCTTCTTCCTCTTCTTCTTGCCTTTGATGGCCGCCTGCTACCACTCTGCTCGACATGGCTCCCAAGGGTTTTTCTTCTGCTACTGCTGCCAAGAGAGTCTCTAGGAAGAGGAGTAAGGGCAAGGGAAATTGTGAGGAGGACACATTCCCCAAGGATGTACAACCACTAATATTAGGTAAGTTTGTTTTGGAGAAGAAGACCTTTAACACAGAGACACATGTGCACAGTTGGTCGTATAGGTGATTCATCATCATCTAGAATATGTGCTGACTTATCAATGCGGCTTGAGTTGCTCAACCGCATAAAGACTGCAGCTGTATGCGTAATTCTGTCGCATAAGATTCTCTTTCGCATAATTCACTCTACCGCATAAGGGTTTTTGTCGCATGAGAGTTTCTACCGCATGAGGGTTTCTTCATATCTCTGACTATGTTCCTTTGTTGTTTTTGCAGTGACTTTACCCACTATGCCCTCGGGTGAACTGGTGCTTGGCCATGGCATGCTTCCTCTGGATATGAACCTGGGGGACTTGATTTCTACTGTCCGAGGTTAGGTGGACAGAGGTCTCCCTCCTGAGCGTCAACAGAGGATTGCTGCACAGGATCCTTCTTTTTTGCTAAGTCAACTAAATGCGGGAGAGATCCCTGCGGGAGACGGACATTTCTTTAAGAAATCGTACTTTCTCTTTGGGGATGTGCTGAAAGCCATTCATCCAGAGATAGGAAAGATTAACGAGAACTAGTCATTCACCTTCCGCGGAACAAAAATATCATTCCCCTTCTTCGAGCGTTATTGTCACGCCCCAGTCCCAAAATACGTAGGACTAGGAACACGTAAGCATGCCAGCCGTATGTATATGGCAACTCCAATATATGGATACCATAATACACACGTACGCTGTAATATGAATATAAACCCAGATGTGGTATAAATATAGCGTCACAAGTCACAGGTATACTAATCTCATCCACACAATAAGTCACATAAAGTAAATAACTGAACTAGAATAAAGAGTCTGAATAATCTTTAAATGATAGTCGGGTGGAGACAAATCCACTACCAATGACTATATCAATACTAGAATGAGAGCGAAGGGTAATCTCCAATATAAAATAAGATGATGACAGAAGTGTATCAGCTAAGAAGATCCATCGCTAGATATAATCAAGGATGCTCAGAAGGTAAGACCTCCTCGGAAGAGATAAGTAGTAAGTCCTGATCCGTGCTCCTGCGAATAGTCATGAACATCTACACCTGAAAAGGGACTAGGTCCTCAGAGGGACGTAACAAGATACATAGAAGCATGCCAATTTGAATACAGTAAACATGCATAATAAGTATAAAATATGTAAGTACGCTGTACAAGACAATCTATATGAAACGCATAATGAGGACAACTTTTTGACGTATGGGCATGGGTAGGCTACTCTATCTAATCTCACAACTCACACACACGTCAGGAACATCATCAGCCGACATACCGCGGGGGTAGCGACCCTCGTGACACCATCAATCGACATACCGTGGGGTAGCGACCATCGGACACGACTACCCTAGTGCATGCTAGTTACTATGGTTCACCAGAGTGGTTAAAGCCCATACGCCTACTGATTGTCCTCTCATGATACTAAGTGTTATGTGTGTGTCAACATATCTAATATATAGTAATGACTGAAAGAAACTACACATGCAATGAATATACAAAAATGCAATAAATATACAGAAATATAATAAGCATGCAAAGTACTATAAACAATTTGGCAAGGTATCTTGTCTGGTCTGAAAAAGAATGAAGTCCCAACTCAAGGCGTCGTCCGATCTACCCGTCACATAAATTAAACAAGTTAGGTTACAAAAGTGGGTGAATAGGTTCCTCCATTTTAATCTATTTTAATTCTGAATAAAATAACCTAAAATAGTATTTTAATCTTATTATAATCTGTTTTTTTTGTTAAACCCTAATTTTGGTCCAAAGAAAGTTAACTTTACGGATTTGTGATCCGTGACACGCAAATCGAGGCAATCCGTTGACCAAAAAGTCAACCGACTCAAATCTTGGATTTGTGTATAAAATCCTATATATTTTAGCGCTACATGAACGCCAGAATCGACGGTTTTATAAAATCACAAGTCGGTAAAGAGTTATGGCAACAAGGGCGAATAGATGATAGTTTTCGGTGATCTTCTATTTACGTCTATGTTGCACAAATTTTAAAGTAGATTAAACTTACATTTTAAATTCTAAAAAAGTAATTTTATGTAAGTTCATCATGTCAACTTTCCGAAACTTCAAACGGTTCGTAATTCCGAGTTCGGGATCTCCCGTAATATCAAAAATACCAAAATGCATCTGATTTCGGACAACTGACACTTTTAGAATTTTCTTGAAAAATAGGTTCATAAATTATTAAAATAATTTATATATACAGAAAAATAACCTTGATATAGTTCTAACAAAAAAACTGGAGCGCGTTTGGAGTCCGGAGCTAAGAGATATCGTCTCTTTAAGTCGTCATAACTACTAGAAAATGAGGTTGAATTTATGACGAATTTTGACTCTTTTTAACGAAAAAGAGAGGATTTTGGGGAAGAAAAATATGAAGGATGAGGTATTTATAATGGTGGACACTACTTAATTGAATACGACTAGGATTGGTTAATTTGGATATGATTAGGATCAGTTTAAATAAGGATAGGATACGCATGAAGTTGATTTCCTAGTAGGCTCAGAATTTGAATTAATTTAAAATAGAGTTATAGTTTATCTCAATAATTTATAATCTTAAATAGAATTAAAGATAATACAAATAATTTATATATAATCTTATTAATATTTATTAACACTAAATTAGCATATATATAATATTAAGACTATATATATCCAAATAAATCCTAAATAATTTCAAAAATATAAATAAATTTCTTAAAATTCTAAATAAATTACAGGAAAATATAATTAAATATTTTAACCTAAAATAAATATTTGGTAGGAACAATATGCAAGTATGGTCTCATTGTAAATCATGGAAGTCTTAGAAATTTAGGTTCCCTATGTTTTAATTACCTAAAAATTCTAGAAAAAATCTCCAAAAATCTAAAATAGCCTAAAAATGATTCTAAATAAATATTTACATAAGTAAATATACTAAAAAAATTTATTTTCTAATTAACTAAGAGAAAATTTATTTTTGTAAGTTCTACAGTCTGAATAAACATTATCTTTTTATGCAAGTCTATAGTTGGTGTCATTCATTTATATTTCATTAATTGGTCAGAAGGACCATGTGTTACTAGGTTATAAGGCATACTACGAAACTTACAAAAATTTAGGTAATAGTGTTATTGGATACTAGAGGGTATATACTTAGTACAAGTCATCTTCCTAACCTTATCAAGCACGAGAGAAGATCGACGTTGAGATGGGATCAAGCAAGATGCAATGCAAGCAATCAAATGAGAATGTGAAATAAAATCAAGGGAGGTGATAAATAAGTGGATGAGATCCTATATTCTAATCATATGCGCAGGCTTGCTCAGTACAGTGACGTAACTGAGACAATATGCTCTTGACCTGCATGGGCCACCACAAAAATATGTCACGCCCCAGTCCCAAAATACGTAGGACTAGGAACACGTAAGCATGCCAGCCGTATGTATATGGCAACTACAATATATGGATACCATAATGCACACGTACACTGTAATATGAATATAAACCCACATGTGGTATAAATATAGCGTCACAAGTCACAAGTTAACTAATCTCATCCACACAATAAGTCACAGAAAGTAAATAACTGAACTAGAATAAAGAGTCTGAATAATCCTTAAATGATAGTCGGGTGGTGAACAATTTCCTCTTTGAGCACATATGACAAGACTCACAGTGTCCATCCACCAGCCAGTTTCAACACGAGTTGAGTCAACCTACGCAATCATAGCAACCTTGTTAAGTTCAATTTGCTTATTTATTTTGGGCTTGGATCTGCATTCCTTCTTGTAGTGGCCTTTCGTACCATAATTGAAGCAAGTCATGTCAGACTTGGGATTTGGCTCGAAAGAAGCCAACTTCGCATTTAGATGGTTGAAGTTCTTCTTTTTGTTGTTCTGGAAAGCCTTTTGCTTCCTCTTGGAGTCTCCAGCATGCACCATGTTGGCCTTGCTGCATACTGACACCCCTCTTGATGCTGCTGTTGATAAGCTCCAACCCATTACCAATAAACTGAATGGTCACATTGCACACTCTTCAGGCTCCAACATCTGTACACAAAGATCACTCAACTCACAAGGATACACCATCCTATTTATTTCTCCCCACAAGCCTGCAACTGAACACATTATAGTACACTCCCAAAGCACCACTCAACCTTATATCTCACTTTAACTGATACTCTAACCCCACACACAGATATCCCTATTTACTTGTTGTGTGCCACAGTTGTAGCGCCCCGTTCTCCCGGTGCGGAGAGCGCGGCTAAGAAACACAAACGGTATCATTCGATCGGGATAGATTGAATTAAGAACTCGTCCTCGTTATGGATTTGTTTCTTCGGAATCGATTCCCATATTCAGTGGACTGCGCCCCAAGGATCGGCTTAGCGGCAGAGTCAGGAGGGACCTCTCCGCTGCTATCTTTTATTTTCTCGGTTTTCGATGTCGCTTGTTGCTTTCGTGCTTTGAGTTGGTTTTGGGATTTGCTTGTTTTCCTTGAACGGTTTCGATGGTTTTCATTGTTTTCGTTCATTGAACTGCACTTCTATTCCGAGATTGGAAAGAGAGGAAGAAGTATTAATCGAGCTGTTCGTGTGCAGGTGAACGAGCAGTAGGCGGCTTACGAGCGGAGTCGTGAAACGCCTCTTTCCTTCTTCTTTCCAAAATCTAAGTGAGTGGCTACCAACCCGATTAGCTAGCCCTGCTTCCAGCTTCACTCCTTGCCCCGATCAAACGATACCAAGTAATAATAAAAGAAACCAAGATAAAAGAGAATAGACTGGGTTCATTATGCTTGTCAATAAACTTGTGAACGGTTATATCTTTGCATGCTTGTTCGTTCGTAATGCTCATCAAATGCATAGATACAACTTTAAACGTATATCCTGATGCATGAATATAACGTAGTTGCAATGTAAACGAATCATGCAATGTTGCTTATCTTGTTCACGTGCCTCAACTGCATCAACGTTAACGTGCCACGAACGATTGATCACGGACAACTTGTGCACAAGGTAACGGGTTCCGCGGACGGTCGTTGGGGCACTGGCACCGATCCGGTCCGGGCGGAACTTCACGATAGTCTCACGTGCGAACGGATGGCGTGCAGCGCCTCACGTGCTTCGTTGTACACCATCTTTGTTCAAAGACTAAACGGTCCATTATGGCTCCTAGCCAGTGATCCCAACGTGTATATTTAAACCTGTTGCAACTAACTTGTGTCTTCGTGGCAGGGAAGGCAAGGTAAGTATTGTGCAGGTCATTCAGACGGGCAGGTAAATCCACCGAACGGTGGCTAGTTCATTTCAGTAAATTCAATATGCTGCTTACTTGTAAATGAACTAAGGTAAGATAGAAACCCACAAATATGCACGCTTCACTAAACAACGTGTTGATTGGTATAGTCAGGCTAGCTCGCCTTCACCAGCATGTTTCGATATGCTGACCCTCGTTGAAACAGGTTCTCCGCACTAAGGCGAACCGAGCGAGGAGCCGAAGTCGTCTACCCGATCCAGTCCAACTGTTGGCGCATCTTCACCGCGCCCCCGAAGCATTTTGGAGTCAGGAGCCTGCAACTCTTCATACACAAATGCAGCTCCGTGGCAAAGCGATCCTCCAGCCTGGAGGTCTATACATTTTGAGTTTATAAAGGGATGTAATGTACAGGACTGCTATCTCATTTTGAGTCAACCCTTTTGTAAGCCGTTCGGCATATTAGCTGACTCGTTCAGGAGTTTGTAATAGATGTTCATTATCAATAAAGAGAACTTTTCTATGTTTCAAATCTGTGTTTCAATTTATCTGCGTACTCTGAATATGTGCTTGCTATGCAAATCATTAAAGCCTTGTGCGGGCGCAACTCCAGGCCCGCACGGCGGTCACGATTCGGGGGACGCCTCAAGTGATTCTACGGAATTGGGTCGTGACATAGTGGTATCAGAGCACAGATTCAAAGTTCCTTAGACTTCGTGCTGGAAAAGTTCCTTTAACGATCAAAATTCCTGTGCGAACTCTTGAACTCGCTAGGCCAAAATGAGATACGTTCATGCAATAAGTCCATAATATATTATGATCCTAATGTAATTTACCTTCTTTTGAAGGAATGGATCCAGCGCAATCTGCAGCGCAACCACCGAACGAAACACAAGAAAGCAGTTCGGGTACTTCGGGAAGCTCTCGGAGCCAGCGAGGCATGTCTCAAGTCGACCCGCTTGAGCGGGTAATGCAAATGTTAGAATCGCAACGACAACGAGACGATGCTCGCCAAGCCAAGCTCGAGAGTAATCTAGAGACCCGATTCTCAGTCCAACAGAAGCAGGTAGATACTCTGCAATAAATCGTTCAGACTTTGGCTGCCAACCATTCCGCCGCAACAGCAACGACTCCGGTGGAACAGCCCGTGCTTGAAGTGGAGATGCCTCAAATCCCAAGGCCGAGGGACGTGACTGCCTTCAACTTGGGTCATTTCAAGAAAGTCTGCAACACCCCGTTCAACGGGACTAAGGACCCAGTGGTAGCTCTAGATTGGCTAGCCGAGATTGAAGACCACTTCACTCTGCTAGAGGTCCCCGAAGATAAGCGCGTCGCCTGTGCGCAACTACAGCTCCGCCTCAACGCACACGATTGGTGGGACGTGCATCGATGATCTCTCCAATTTGATCACGGAGAGGAGGCGATCTCGTGGACGACCTTTCGTGCCGCATTTGAAGAGGAGTTTATACCCCCTCCAGTTCAACGTAAGATAGAAAATGACTTCGTGCAACTGAGGCAAGGCAGGATGACAGTTAAAGAGTATTCCGCCGAATTCAACTGACTCTCCAAATTCGCTAGGGCCTATTTACCTGATGCAGCGAGTCGAGCTAGAAGGTTTGAAGGTGGTCTCCGTCCTGCCATCCATTCGCACGTGGCCAATAATCAGTATGGAACCATGCGTGAAGTCCTGAATCACGCCCTATCGCTCGAACCGCAGTATCCTCACGTTTCCACCGGCGCTGTGCATACCTACAATCACAAACGCCAAGGCAACGAGGGAGGAAACACCGCTGCAAAGTGCCCTAACCACGGCGGTCCACAACGAGCAAACCCAGGGCCTTCGTGCAATTTCTGTAAGAAACAAGGGCACACGTCCGATAAGTGCCGCAAAAAACTCGGGCAATGTCTCATTTGCGGTGACTCCACCCACCGAATTCGTGATTGCCCAAACTATTCTGTTCATCACCCTTAACGGTAAGCATTGTTCTTAAGTTTCGGGACGAAACTTCCAATTGGTTGGGTAGGATGTAGCGCCCCGTTCTCCCGGTGCGGAGAGCGCGGCTAAGAAACACAAACGGTATCGTTCGATCGGGATAGATTGAATTAAGAACTCGTCCTCGTTATGGATTTGTTTCTTCGGAATCGATTCCCATATTCAGTGGACTGCGCCCCAAGGATCGGCTTAGCGGCAGAGTCAGGAGGGACCTCTCCGCTGCTATCTTTTATTTCCTCGGTTTTCGATGTCGCTTGTTGCTTTCGTGCTTTGAGTTGGTTTTGGGATTTGCTTGTTTTCCTTGAACGGTTTCGATAGTTTTCATTGTTTTCGTTCATTGAACTGCACTTCCATTCCGAGATTGGAAAGAGAGGAAGAAGTATTAATCGAGTTGTTCGTGTGCAGGTGAACGAGCAGTAGGCGGCTTACGAGCGGAGTCGTGAAATGCCTCTTTCCTTCTTCTTTCCAAAATCTAAGTGAGTGGCTACCAACCCGATTAGCTAGCCCTGCTTCCAGCTTCACTCCTTGCCCCGATCAAACGATACCAAGTAATAATAAAAGAAACCAAGATAAAAGAGAATAGACTGGGTTCATTATGCTTGTCAATAAACTTGTGAACGGTTATATCTTTGCATGCTTGTTCGTTCGTAATGCTCATCAAATGCATAGATACAAGTTTAAACGTATATCCTGATGCATGAATATAACGTAGTTGCAATGTAAACGAATCATGCAATGTTGCTTATCTTGTTCACGTGCCTCAACTGCATTAACGTTAACGTGCCACGAACGATTGATCACGGACAACTTGTGCACAAGGTAACGGGTTCCGCGGACGGTCGTTGGGGCACTGGCACCGATCCGGTCTGGGCGGAACTTCACGATAGTCTCACGTACGAACGGATGGCGTGCAGCGCCTCACGTGCTTCGTTGCACACCATCTTTGTTCAAAGACTAAACGGTCCATTATGGCTCCTAGCCAGTGATCCCAACGTGTATATTTAAACCTGTTGCAACTAACTTGTGTCTTCGTGGCAGGGAAGGCAAGGTAAGTATTGTGCAGGTCATTCAGACGGGCAGGTAAATCCACCGAACGGTGGCTAGTTCATTTCAGTAAATTCAATATGCTGCTTACTTGTAAATGAACTAAGGCAAGATAGAAACCCACAAATATGCACGCTTCACTAAACAACGTGTTGATTGGTATAGTCAGGCTAGCTCGCCTTCACCAGCATGTTTCGATATGCTGACCCTCGTTGAAACAGGTTCTCCGCACTAAGGCGAACCGAGCGAGGAGCCGAAGTCGTCTACCCGATCCAGTCCAACTGTTGGCGCATCTTCACCGCGCCCCCGAAGCATTTTGGAGTCAGGAGCCTGCAACTCTTCATACACAAATGCAGCTCCGTGGCAAAGCGATCCTCCAGCCTGGAGGTCTATACATTTTGAGTTTATAAAGGGATGTAATGTACAGGACTGCTATCTCATTTTGAGTCAACCCTTTTGTAAGCCGTTCGGCATATTAGCTGACTCGTTCAGGAGTTTGTAATAGATGTTCATTATCAATAAAGAGAACTTTTCTATGTTTCAAATCTGTGTTTCAATTTATCTGCGTACTCTGAATATGTGCTTGCTATGCAAATCATTAAAGCCTTGTGCGGGCGCAACTCCAGGCCCGCACGGCGGTCACGATTCGGGGGACGCCTCAAGTGATTCTACGGAATTGGGTCGTGACAACAGTCCCTTGCAGCAACTAAGATGTTTGAATCAAGCCTCACTGGCTGATATCAACCCACAGTCTCCACTTGCCTTTGCCTTGGATTGACCCAAGCCCTCTCACCTGCAGTTCAATTGAACCCAGAGTATACCCAATAAACTCCTTGTACACAACCATTCCTCCACCACACTCTATCATACCTCAGAGGCACCCCACTCTTCACTGCCCAGACACACACAGACACAGTCAGTCACAATCAATATTGCCCAAACACACACAACAAGCAACATAGCAGTACAAAAACCCTAACCCTAACCCTAACCCGAGGTCAAAAACCCTAACCCTAACCCCAGGTCAAAAACTCTAACCCTAACCCCAGGTCAAAAACTCTAACCCTAACCCCAGGTCAAAAACCCTAACCCTAACCCTAACCCTAGGTCCTGATCCCAAGTCGTGTCAGTTTTGGGTTAGGGTTGGTGTCACGTGTGTGTGTGTGCCGTGTCTGTGTCAGTGTCTGTCACGTGTGTGTGTCGTGTCAGTGCCATATGTGTCATATGTGAGAGAGAGAGAGAGGGTTAACCTAAAGGAGGAGGAGGAGGAGGAGAAGGAGGAGGAGGGGGGAGGAGGACGCGGCCGAAGGGGGGTCGCCGGGAGAAAGGAGGGGGCGCCGGAAGGAGGAGGGGAGCCGGAGGGGGAGGACGCGGGTTTGAAATTTGGGAGAGGGAGAGGGAGAGATCGAAAGAAATAGGGAGAATCAGCCCTAAGTAAAAAATTTAGCGACATTTTAGGGACGTCATTATTGGCGTCGCTAAGTTAGCGACGTATGAAATGTCGCTAATGACGTCGCTAAATGTTCAAAAGATATACGCCGCTAAATACGTCGCTAAATAAAAAAATTAGCGACGTTTAGCGACCTAAATTAAACTTATAGCGACTAATCTTTTAAAAACTGAATAAATGTCGCTAGACGTCGCTAAATGTCGCCAATTAGCGACGTCTAGCGACGGTTTTACATGGAGTCGCTAAATTAGCGACATTTTATTTGTCGTCACTAAAATATGTCGCTAATCCCGCTTATTCTAGTAGTGATGGTTTAGTGTATAGATGGTTTAATTGGTTTAGTTATTAGGTGTTAGTTTAGTATACTTGTTTATGTAAATAGTTAGCTAAGTATCTATAGTATCTATGTAGATATGTAGTATTAAATATAGTGTCACGCCCCAGTCCCAAAATACCGAGGGACCGGACGCGTGATAATGGCCAGCAGCACGCACCGATGGACAACCCAATTTAATGGATCCACCAGGTCATACTTAAGCTGTAAAACAAGTCTACGACAACATGGCACAACTAATCTCATCCACACAAGATATAAAATATGATCCACATAATATAAGGAATGTAAATCATCAACCAGTCTCAACAAAGTGCTTCGGGGAACAACCCGATAAATATCTGATACAATGGTTCAACAGACCAGAAATAAATGACTGAAATAAGTAAATAAATACTGAGCATGAACATGGATGCTCAGGAGAAGTCTTCGGCTAACACCTCGTCCTCGGATGGCGGTACAGCTCCTGGATCAGCTCATGCTCCGGTCCCGTATACCTCGGGATAGATCTCGTCCTCAAATCCTGGAGACATAATCCGGATCCAGGTCCTCAGGGGACATAGCAAGGTACAAGAAAGCTTATGCCAAAATAAATGCAGTGCAGAAAATAAATAGAATAAATAGGGCAAGTAAGTAACCATTTAAGTGAAATGCAAGTGAGAGCAGCACGAGTACTTAGGCTGAGCCACTACAAGCTCTGTGTCGAGGAGCCGGTAGTGGTAATAACATGTAATGTGCCTAGCTCTGCTACGAGAGTCTACGGCCTCACAATAATAGTAGATATATATAGAAAACAGCCTGTAGCCTGTGTGTCTCTCCCCACCCCATGTAACCACGCATATCATGACCATAACGTCTCATGTCCATGTCAAGCGGGATCATCACTAATGCAACAAGTCATATGTATCTATGAATATAGTATCTCTGTCAAGTCATGTATCCTATACAGAATCACCATGAATATCTTGGGAATATCCTATCTCATGAACAGTGTCAAGTGTCCTGGGTCGTCTGGTACTTGATAAGACGAGTACGAGAATATAAAGTGTCACGAATGTCCATCTCTAATGACAGTACCCAACACTGCGTACAGTGTTGGCACTCGACTAATAATCGGACGCTAAGTACGTCACATGGTCCTAGGTTGAGCATGCACATCAATATAATAAAGCAAGGAAAATATGTAACAATACTGCAGAGTTGGCAAGGTACACTTGCCTGATGTTTGAATATCCACAATCATCCCGGTATCAGTGGATCTTGTGGGTACTCCTCCAAAAGCTGTAATAAATATCACCAACCGTCTCAGAAGATATCAAACTGCTAGAAATGCCTGTCCTTACGTCCAATTTGGACACAGGGGCAAAAAGGACATTTCCGGGCCAAAGCGGGGTCCACATGTGGGCCACTTTGCACCGAAAAGCGTATCAGGGTCAAAGGTCTCCAAATTCCTTAAACTCAGTGCCTACAAGTCAAAAATGATGATATGAACCCAACGGAACTTCCAGAATTGGATTCCGATGAGCCGATCACAAAATCGCCCGTCAAGTGGAGCCTATGGGGCCCACGATACGCGATTTTGTCAACGTTCTCAGAATCAGACCAAACTTGGGTCACAGGACCAGCGTATTGCTACGAGTCCAATTGCGCGAGTTTCGTCTCGATCCGACGTGTGTACACAAAGTTACAGCGTGTTCTAGAAAGGACGGATACGGGGCGTTGTCGGCGGATACGCGTTGATTTCGGGGTACACGCACATCCGAATCGACTTCTGCGAAATCCCACACGACCGTATCAACGTCGCGCACATTTTGGTAAAGACCGCGTGCGACCAAGTCGTCCCGTTTGGCGGGACGCACTCAATTCCGAGGTGAAACAGGGCGTTGTTTTTCCTGTTTTTGGATCGCGGTTTGCGATCACCACAGGACGCGATGCACCGAGCGGATTGCACGGACACTGAGAGGGTTATACAGTCTACGTGTAACAACTGACGGAAACTAAATCAGAGTTGCGAGGCGAGATAAAATGATACCTGAACAGGGCTCCGTGAACGCTGAATTCCATGTGTCCGAGAGTCAACTTTGTGTCCTGGTCGAGGATTCCCGTGTCTGCCAAGAGTCCTAGCTAGGGTTCTGACTCAGGGCAGCGGGGACTTCGTCGGAGGGGGTCGGTCTCAGGGTCGGCGAGGTCGGCGGCTGTGCACGGTCGATCGGAGCAGTTCTCGCGGCTGCGACTCGTCGTCGGGGCGTCTGGATGGAGCGGGGCTGGGGAACCTGGCCGGAGCGGTCGAACACAGGGGAGTCGGGGTCGGCAGCGCTCGAGATGGGGAGTCGCACGCTGCCGGAGTCGGGGGGACACGCGCTGCTGGTCGGGGCTGTTCAGCCGCTGCGAAGAGGAAGTCCAGACCGGAGGGGTCGGCGCCGGCGAGTCCGAGTCGAGGGGGGGAGGCTGGAAAGAGGAGTGAGATGCGGGGGATCGAACGGCGGGGGTCTGCGACGACGGCAAGGAGAGGGGGTTAGAGGTCTGGCGGCGGAGTCTACACGGAAGTCGAGGGCGACGATTTTATACTGCTACAGTATATCCGGCGGGGGCTAGGGTTCCCAATGGGTTTCGGGTCGGGTTTAGCTCAGGTTCGACCCGACCCGACCCAGTTTACTGTTTTGGTTCAGCCTGGGTTGGTTTAGGGTTGGGTTTGGGTTCGGTTCAACACCAAAGAAGTTTTTAAGGCTTTAAACGCGTCTCCGGAGTCCAATAAATTCACCAAAAAATACCCTGCGTCCGGTTTTCCATTTTACACCATAAAATATTATTTCCATAATATTTTAATATCAATAAACTATATTTTTAAAAATCCTTAACTCTTAATTACCTTGGTTCTTTTCCAGAAAATACCAAAAATCCGGGAATATTATATTAAAATTTATTCTGAAAATCAGGGTGTTTACAATCTTCTCTCCTTAAAAGGATTGCGTCCTTGCAATCAAAGAATAAGCTACTAAAGAAAGAATTATGGAAATACAAGGTTGCTTAGTTTACAACTGCCTCCTCGAACAAGTAGGGGTAACGCTGGCACATACTATCTTCTCGTTCCCAGGTCGATTCTCCAGGAGAATGATGTTTCCATGCTACACGAACCAGTCTGATTGTCTGTCCCCGCAATATCTTCTCACTAACGTCGAGGATGCCAACTGGTTGTTCTTCATATCTCAAGCTTGGGCCTACTGCGATCTCTGAATGATCGACTACGTGACTTGGGTCGGTCACGTACCTTCGCAGCTGTGAGACGTGGAATACGTCATGCACTCCCTCTAAGGATGGTGGTAATGCAAGACGATAAGCCACCTCACCAACGCGCTCTAGAATGTCAAATGGCCCAATATACCTTGGGCTCAACTTGCCTCTGTTCTCGAATCTGATAGTACCACGAGTGGGCGAAATCCTCAAGAACACGTGCTCTCCTTCTTTAAACTCTAGGGGACGTCTGTGCGTATCTGCCCAATGCTTATGTCTGTCCTGAGCTGCTTGTAGATGATTCTGAATCTGTTTCACCTTTTCTACTGTCTGCGTTACCAATTCTGGACCCAGTATTTGACGTTCACCAACGTCACTCCAACATATAGGCGATCTGCACTTCCTTCCGTATAATGCCTCGAATGGTGTCATCTGAATGCTGGCCTGATAACTATTGTTGTAGGAGAACTCCACCAAGTACAAATGATCTTCCCAAGATCCTCCAAAGTCTAGCATACATGATCGCAACATGTCCTCCAAGATCTGAATGGTGCGCTCCGATTGGCCATCTGTCTGCGGGTGGTAAGCCGTGCTGAATTTGAGTCTGGTGCCCAGACTCTCTTGCATGCTTCTCCAGAAATGAGATATAAATCTTGAATCTCGATCCGATATAATACTAACTGGCACTCCATGTAATTTGACGATTTGTCGCATATACATGTCGGCTAGTACCTCTGTGGACTGTCCAACTCTAAATGGCAAGAAGTGTGCCGATTTAGTGAGTCTATCCACGATAACCCATACTGCATCTCTTCCGCTGGGGCTCCTTGGAAATCCTGTGACAAAATTTATCGTGATATGTTCCCACTTCCATTCTGGTATAGGAAGCGGCTGTAACATACCTGCAGTCCTCTGATGCTCGGCCTTTACTTGCTGGCAGACTAAGCATTTGGCCACAAATCTTGCAATCTCCCTTTTCATTCCATGCCACCACTAATACTGCCTCAAGTCTCGGTACATCTTGGTTCCTCCTGGGTGAACAGAGTATATAGAGCTATGTGCTTAAGTCATTAACTCCTGTCTCAATTCTCCATTTGGAACATACAGGCGATTTCTAAACCTCAATGTACCGTCTTCGTGTATGCGAAGTCCTGTCTGCATACCTGCTTCCGTCCTCTCTTTTAGTCTTCGAAATCTAGCATCGGTGGGCAACGCCTCTTTAATCTTCTCCACGAGTGATGACTTAACTTCAAGATTAGCCAGTAATCCGCTCTGTCCTGGTAAAATAACCTCTATCTGAAGCTCCTGTAGATCTCTCAATAACTCTGGCTGCATCGTCAAGGAATAAGCCGTAGGCTTCCTGCTGAGGGCATCTGCCACGACATTCTCCTTTCCCGGATGGTACTGCAGATCTATGTCAAAATCTACCATCAATTCAAGCCAACGCCTCTGCCTCATGTTAAGCTCCTTCTGAGTATATATATACTTCAGACTTTTATGATCTGTAAAGATGTCTACTTTCTTCCCATAAAGGTAGTGCCTCCAAATCTTTAATGCAAAGATAACTGCTGCTAACTCCAGATCATGTGTTGGGTAGTTCTTCTCGTGGACCTTCAATTGTCTTGATGCATAAGCAATAACTTTGCCATGTTGCATTAAAACACATCCCATTCCACTACCTGATGCATCACTGTAAACAACAAAACCTTCTGACCCTGAAGGAAGAGTCAAGACAGGTGCTGTTGTTAATCTTCTCTTCAATTCTTCGAAGGCCTTCTGGCAGTCTTCTTCCATATAAACTCCTGGTCTTTGCGTGTCAGCTTCGTCATCGGTTCTACAATCCTTGAGAAATTTTCTACGAACCTTCGGTAATATCCCGCGAGTCCGAGAAAACTTCTCACCTCTGCAACTGATATGGGTGTAGGCCAAGTCTCTATTGTCGCAACTTTCCCTGGATCCACTGAAAGTCCTTCTCCTGAGATGATGTGTCCCAAGAAAGATACTTTGTCCATACAGAACTCATACTTACTGAGTTTGGCGTATAACTTCTCCTGTCTCAAGGTCTCTAACACGATTCTAAGATGCTCCTCGTGCTCTTCATGGCTCTTGGAATATATGAGAATGTCGTCGATGAACACAACCACAAATTTATCTAAGAACTGATGGAAGACTTTGTTCATTAGACTCATAAACACTGCTGGCGCGTTGGTTAAACCAAACGGCATCACCAAGAACTCATAATGTCCATACTTGGTCCTGAAAGCTGTCTTCGGTATGTCTTCCTTCCTTACTTTGATCTGATGATAGCCGGATCTAAGGTCAATCTTCGAGAATACCCTTGCACCACTCAATTGATCGAATAGATCATCAATGCGTGGTAAGGGATACCTGTTCTTGATGGTCACAGCATTCAGTGCCCTATAGTCAATGCATAACCGTACTGTTCCATCCTTCTTTGGCACAAATAATATAGGTGCTCTCCAAGGTGAAACACTGGGCCGAATGAAACCTTTCTCCAGAAGATCATCAACCTGTTCTTTCAACTCCACTCCTTTGGTGCCAGCCGATATACTGATGAAGTAATAGGCTCTGCTCCTGGAGTTAAGTCTATTGTGAATTCTATTTTCCGATCAGGCGGTAAACCTGGAAGATCATCAGGAAATACATCCACAAATTCTGATATGACTCTTGGGTAACCTGTCTCCCCTTCTACAGTTAGTACCCTAAGAGTAGGCTGAACTCCTTGTTCTACTGCTCCTCGAAGAAACTCGAATTCTGGATGTCCAGGCGGTCTAAATATAACCCGCCCAAGTCGGCAATCAAGAGTCGCATGATACTGACTTAACCAGTCCATACTAAGTACGACATCATAATCCGGCATGGAAAATATCAGAAATTGAGCTCGCATCTCTCTTCCACAAACTACTACAGAACATGATCTACAGACGTCACTAACCGGAATAATTCCACCTCCCGTAAGAATTCTCTTCATCTTCGGAAGGGGTGCAGTAGCTACTCTATGGGTGGCTACAAAGCTAGCTTCTATAAATGAATGCGATGCTCCAGAATCAAATAATGCTACAGTTGGTAATGGAGCTACTAAAATAGTACCTGCGATGACCTCGCCTGCAGTAGCTTCCTGCTCAACAGCTAATGTGAATGCCTGGCCTCTTCCCTGAGCTGGACTACTCTGCTGTTGTTGCTGTTGCTACTGAAATAGGGCTGCCTATGGTGCCAGGGGTGGTCTCTGCTGATTTCTTCCTGGGGCCGGTGGCCTGACGCCTCCAACTCCTGTCTGCTGTGCTCCTACTGCTGGATAAGCTGGTCGTGGTACAGGCAAGGCTAGTCTCGGTGCTCCCTCTCTATCTTTAGGGCAGTCTCTGGATAGATGTTGGTCTGATCCGCAAAGCAGACATAGTCCCAACTTACGCCTGCACTTTCTCTCAATGTGTCCTACCTTGCCGCAGAGGTGACAGGTAGGAAGAGATATGGCCCTGTGTGCTGCTCTCTCCGGTATACTCCTCTGAAATCGTTTTGCAGAATCTCCAGGTGCTGTCTTGGATAGTGCTGATGTGTTTGGCCTCTTCAGATTCGACTCCTTTCTAGTGACGCGCTCCATGCGTCGTGCTGCTGCAAGGACATCGGTATAAGATGTAGGTGCGACTGAGCCAATCAATCTCTGGAGCTCAAACTTCAGTCCGTCAAAGAACTTTTCAGCTTTCTCTTCCTCTGTCGAGATCAATGTTGGAGCGAAGCGACTTAGGCGAATAAATTCTGCGTTGTATTCTTCCACTGTCATACTGCCTTGGATGAGGCGGTTGAACTTGTCTCTGAGCTCTGACCGTGCAACTGCTGGAATGTACATCTCTTGGAAGAGTCTGGAGAACTCTTCCCATGTGACTCGGTCCTGTCCGAGCCTCCTTTCTTCTCCTAACCACCAGTGATGTGCATTTTCAGTTAACTGTATTCTGACTGCAGTCATCCACTTCTCTCTTGGAAGTTCAGCGGCTTCCAACTGATATTGTATGTTTGTGAGCCATTCATAAACTTCTGTTGGCCCCTCTTTGCCAGAAAATGTACGAGGCTTGAGATGACGGAAATCGGTGATAGATCCCGTCGCTATTCGCCTCGTTGGTGGATTTGCCTGCTCCAATGCGGATACCAGGCTGGTCCTCAGATACTCTGCCTCCTGGCGATGGGCCTCTTGCTGAATCTGCTGCTGGGCTTGCATCATGGCATACATCATCTGGAACATCTGTTGCCCGTCCATGACTTGTCCGGGCAGAAAAACTGGCATCTGGGGAGTGAACTGTGGTGGAGGTGGGATGTCATCTCTCCGGAACCTTGGATTAGGCTGACCAGTCTGATCGCTCTGCGATGCTTGTCCTCCATCCCCTGGGGTCACTCCGTCTGTATAAGTAACCACAGCATCGTGTGGTGTATCCAAAGGAATCTCGTCTCCGTTCCTGGGATCCATTACTCTGCAATCAAAAGATAAACTGTAAGAACGCTCAGAGGAATCAAACAGGATGCAAATCAAGTGACAATTTCGAGTTCGGTATAGAGTTCAATAATGGTTTAAATAATGGATGAGATCCTAGAACTTATCATATTCTTAGGGCAGGCTGGTTCGGTCCCGAAGTTAAAATCGAACAATTTAGTCGTAGGCCTGCATAGGCCACCACTAAAACCATGTCACGCCCCAGTCCCAAAATACCGAGGGACCGGACGCGTGATAATGGCCAGCAGCACGCACCGATGGACAACCCAATTTAATGGATCCATCAGGGCATACTTAAGCTGTAAAACAAGTCTACGACAACATGGCACAACTAATCTCATCCACACAAGATATAAAATATGATCCACATAATATAAGGAATGTAAATCATCAACCAGTCTCAATAAAGTGCTTCGGGGAACAACCCGATAAATATATGATACAATGGTTCAACAGACCAGAAATAAATGACTGAAATAAGTAAATAAATACTGAGCATGAACATGGATGCTCAGGAGAAGTCTTCGGCTAACACCTCGTCCTCGGATGGCGGTACAGCTCCTGGATCAACTCCTGCTCCGGTCCCGTATACCTCGGGATAGATCTCGTCCTCAAACCATGGGGACATAATCCAGATCCAGGTCCTCAGGGGACATAGCAAGGTACAAGAAAGCTCATGCCAAAATAAATGCAGTGCAGAAAATAAATAGAATAAATAGGGCAAGTAAGTAACCATCTAAGTGAATGCAAGTGAGAGCAGCACGAGTACTCAGGCTGAGCCACTACAAGCTCTGTGTCGGGGAGCCGGTAGTGGTAATAACACGTAATGTGCCTAGCTCTGCTACGAGAGTCTACGGCCTCACAATAGTAGTAGATATATATAGAAAATAGCCTGTAGCCTATGTGTCTCTCCCCATCCCATGTAACCACGCATATCATGACCATAACGTCTCATGTCCATGTCTAGCGGGATCATCACTAATGCAACAAGTCATATGTATCTATGAATATAGTATCTCTATCAAGTCCTGTATCCTATACAGAATCACCATGAATATCTCGGGAATATCCTATCTCATGAACAGTGTCAAGTGTCCTGGGTCGTATGGTACTTGATAAGACAAGTACGAGAATATAAAGTGTCACGAATGTCCATCTCTAATGACAGTACCCAACACTGCATACAGTGTTGGCACCCGACTAATAATCGGAAGCTAAGTACGTCACACGGTCCTAGGTTGAGCATGCACAGCAATATAATAAAGCAAGGAAAATATGTAACAATACTGCAGAGTTGGCAAGGTACATTTGCCTGATGTTTGAATATCCACAATCATCCCGGTATCAGTGGATCATGTGGGTACCCCTCCAAAAGCTGTAATAAACATCACCAACCGTCTCAAAAGATATCAAACTGCTAGAAATGCCTGTCCTTACGTCCAATTTGAACACAGGGGCAAAAAGGACATTTCCGGGCCAAAGCGGGGTCCACATGTGGGCCACTTTGCACCGAAAAGCGTGTCATGGTCAAAGGTCTCCAAATTTCTCAAACTCAGTGTCTACAAGTCAGGAATGATGATACGAACCCAACGGAACTTCCAGAATTGGATTCCGATGAGCCGATCACAAAATCGCCCGTCAAGTGGAGCCTATGGGGCCCACGATACGCGATTTTGTCAACGTTCTCATAATCGGACCAAACTTGGGTCACAGGACCAGCGTATTGCTACGAGTCCGATGGTGCAAGTTTTGTCTCGATCCGACGTGTGTACACAAAGTTATAACGTATTCTAGAAAGGACGGATACGGGGCGTTGTCGGCGGATACGCGTTGATTCCGGGGTGCACGCCCATCCGAATCGACTTCTGCAAAATCCCACACGACCGTATCAACGTCGCACACGTTTTGGTAAAGACCGCATGCGACCAAGTCGTCCCGTTTGGCGGGGCGCACTCTGTTCCGTGGTGAAACAGGGTGTTATTTTTCCTGTTTTTGGATCGCGGTTTGCGATCACCACAGGATAAGATGCACCGAGCGGGTTGTACGGGCACCGAGAGGGTTATACAGTCTACGCGTAACAACTGACGGAAACTAAATCGGAGTTGCGAGGTGAGAGAAAACGATACCTGAACAGGGCTCCATGAACGCTGAATTCTACGTGTCCGAGAGTCAACTTTATGTCCTGGTCGAGGATTCCCGTGTCTGCCAAGAGTCCTAGCTAGGGTTCTGACTCGGGGCAGCGGGGACTTCGCCGGAGGGGGTCAGTCTCGGGGTCGGCGAGGTCGACGGCTGTGCACGGTCGACCGGAGCAGTTCTCGCATCTGCGACTCGTCGTCAGGGCGTCTGGATGGAGCGGGGCTGGGGAACCTGGCTGGAGCGGTCGAACACAGGGGAGTCGGGGTCGGCGACGCTCGAGATGGGGAGTCGTACGCTGCCGGAGTCGGGGGGACACGCGCTGCTGGTCGGGGCTGTTCAGCCGCTGCGGAGAGGAAGTCCAGACCGGAGCGGTCGGCGCCGGCAAGTCCGAGTCGAGGGGGGAGGCTGGAAAGTGGAGTGAGATGCGGGGGATCGAACGGCGGGGGTCTGCGACGACGGCAAGGAGAGGGGGTTAGAGGTCTGGCGGCGGAGTCTACACGGAAGTCGAGGGCGACGATTTTATACTGCTACAGTATATCCGACGGGGGCTAGGGTTCCCAATGGGTTTCGGGTCGGGTTTAGCTCAGGTCCGACCCGACCCAGTTTACTGTTTTGGTTCAGCCTGGGTTGGTTTAGGGTTGGGTTTGGTTCAACACCCAAGAAGTTTTTAAGGCTTTAAACGCGTCTCCGGAGTCCAATAAATTCACCGAAAAATACCCTGCGTCCGGTTTTCCATTTTACACCATAAAATATTATTTCTATAATATTTTAATATCAATAAACTGCATTTTTAAAAATCCTTAACTCTTAATTACCTTGGTTCTTTTCCAGAAAATACCAAAAATTTGGGAATATTATATTAAAATTTATTCTAAAAATTAGGGTGTTTACATATAGTTAGTTAGATATGTATTATATTAGTATATTATATTGTTAGTAGATAGTTATATATGTTAGTAATTTAGTTATATTAATATAGTTAGTATTGAGGGTTGTTTATATACTAGCTATAAATGAGGTTTTGAATTACCTTGGGATACCAAGGTAATATCAAGATATTGGGTCGATACTCAAGGTATTGAGTTTGAGTATCGGGATTTGTGTGTAGGTAGTGTGATACGCATTGGTGCAAGGCCAAGGTATCCTAATTTCTTTGTTTTGAGATAGATACTATGTATATTGACTTGTATATGTATCCAAACTACTATTTTCCTATATTAACTTGCGTAGCTTAGTATACAACATTTGGTGTATCTCATAGTATCCTAGATTAGTTAGTGTAGCTTAGTTTCATAGTGCATTGACTTAGTATCCTAGTGTAGACTCATACACCCTAGAAATAGTCGGTTTGACTTAGAAATGGTTTTGTGGCCTAGATGTTGACTAGTTTAACTTAATTTCATTCCAGAACCTTGTATTAATACAATATTCTATATATAGGTTTGTGTGACACCAGTTGGGACACAGTTTGACATTCATTGCTTGGACGACAGGCGAGTACATTCTCTGATAGTTTCCATTATTTGATAATTACTATAATGTAAGTATTTAGAAATATTTTACATGACTCTTGACACATTGGTACACGGACTAGTATACACATGGATCAGTCATAAGATGTTATATATATATTGTTCATTGTTCCTCGTGTTCTCAATGTTTAACTTAGACAATGTTTCAATGTTCAATGTTCAATATTTAACTTAGACAATGTTCAATGTTCAGTGTTCAATATTTCAATGTTCAATGTTCAATGTTCAATGTTCAATATTCAATATTCAATATTTAATGTTCAAGGTTTATTATTTACATGGCCTTGAGTATCTTGCATCACAACGTGTCATGGTTGGATCGATTGTACTAATTGGGGGAAAGGGGAAGTGTTAGCTAGATATGTGATCAAATCCTAGACAATGTTCAAGATTTAACTTAGACAATATTTATCCAACGTTAAAGTAGACAATGTTCACCTAAGCCGATCACATATCTAACTAGTATTTCAATCACTTAGCATAGTTACAGTTCTTCACCACATTCTAGTTCATTGTTTCATTCTATTATTTTATTCTAGTTCATCATGATCAGTGTATACCATATTGTTCATTGTTTACCTGTTCTTCTACCATAGTTGATATTGTTTATTGTTTCTCATCTTATATTATATTCTCTATTTCTGATTATAGTCATTATTAATTAATTGGAACTACTATTGGATTGTACTTTGCTCCATTCCTGAATGAAAAACATTTTTAAGATGAATGGTTAAAGAGGATGTATCCCACTTACTACGGGCCAATAAATGGAGTGTCACCTGAGGATGTAGTGCCAGTTACTGAGGCCATTTAGATTCCCATACCTTGTAGTAGTTATTTCTATTTAGATTATGGATTCTATTATTATTTTAAGATTTGAATTTTGTGGTTAGACTTGAGTTGGGCATGTATGTTTTAAGACTTGTATTTCTATTCTTTCTATTTCATATCGTGCTTACATCTTCCTTTAGTTTTATATATGATTGAGTATTATTTAGAATTGAGATGGCATGACAGTATTTTATATACATTGTGTGAGATATTAGATAGTATACTAGACCAAGACAGCGTTCTACCGTTTATTCTGCGGCGTAGGCTGGATGTACCCATGTACTCGTGCCCCTATACCGGGTGTGGGTCGTGACAACGGTATCCGTAATCCCTTTTAGATTGATCATTCCCGGTCCTCTTTATGAATATCTTACCTCTGGTCTGTTTGACCATTTGCAGGCACAAGAGAGAAGGGGTCGCCCCCAGTGGATAACCTATTCGGTGGTTTCCTACCCTGAACTGGAGGAGGAATCTCCCTTGGAGTTCGATGCAGGTAGCTAAAAACCAACACCTGAGACTTCGGGGCTCAGGACTTGGATGCACATTCAGTGAAGCTGCCTTATACCCCTTTGGAGCACATATTCGTGGATGACATAGAAGCATGGGGACGACTATGACATTGCTAGACTAGTTACAACCTAGGCCGCCTCACTCTGGTACGTTATTTCATAACCTGACGGGAGATCAGATTTTTTGGCTTCAACTCTCGATTCTTCGAGCAAAGCTGATTACTACTTGCCTTGGTTCTACAGGTCCTGTCTTTCCCTTGCAGACTGTGGATGTGGCCGTCGAGGAAGATGTCAACGAATAACAAAGTGGTGGACTTGTTCGAAGGCGGTATAGATCTTCTTCCATTTTTACGGAGGTAGAGGACACCCTGCATGGTCTGTCCAGAACCCTTCAAACATTACGGGTTCCTCTGGGGAGGCGGCTTTTCCTCCAACTATTGTTGCCGGGGACTCCGTGACTGAAGCTTCTCTGGATAGTGAGGTGGTGAACCATCGTGACAAGGTTGTTCCCCCTGTTGAGGTTGTTGTGCCACCTCCCAAATCCGTCACGACGATCTAGAGATGGTATACTGGAGGGAGCCGATGTGGCGAGGCATACTACTACTTCTGTTCCCAGTCTTAATAATACTCCGGCATCTGTCGCTCAGTTACTGGGCATCCAGGCTTTTCGAGCTTCCACGAAAGATTGGCTCGCCGATAGGACCGTTGGATGCTCCTCTACTGTAGTTTTTTCTTTCGAGGTTTTTGAGCACCGCCTGTCGCGCCTGTGGCCTCATCTTCAATCCCGTCGCCATTGACTCCGGCTACGTTGATGGAGATTGACGAGACCGTCAAACTTTCTATCCGGAGCTTCCACATATTCTTGAAGAAGGGGATCAAAGGTGTGTTGGAACATAATAAATCATTCGCCTGGCTAAGGCACTTTGCTGAAGGCCAGGTCCATTCTCTGAGGGGGTATCCCTGCCTTTGAGCGGATGGCCAACTTTTTAGGCCATAAACTGTAGAAGGTAGAGAAAATCCTGACAAAGCTGCAGCAGTATTAGCAGGAGGACATGAAAATGCTGATCTCCCATGAATATAATGAGTTCTCAAGGAAGGTAAGGATAGAGAAGGCCTTTTTTGCTTCTTTAATGGAGTGCCTGCAGCGTGATCTCCGAATTTTATGGGAGAGGCGTGACCGGCTGGACGATCTCATAGAGAAGTGCCTTTCTAAAAAAAAGGACTTGACCAAGCAGATTAGACGGCTCCGGTATGAGCTTGACGCAACAGAAAATAGGCTACGGGAGGCGCAGCAGGAAGAGGAGGCCATCAGTACTGAAGCGAGCCAAAACAGCACAGAATACGGCTGGCATTGAGGTTCTGGTGCAACAGCTAGAGGACAGGCATGAGTCCTATACTTTCTATGAGGATCCGGAGGTTATGGCCCAATAAGTTGAGCGCCGGGCTCGGAGATGCCTAGACAGCCATATTGCTCGTCTGCGTGAGCGAATAACAGAGTTATGCACCGACTCATTGCACCAGTAGTTTTTTTGCCCTTTTTGTGTACCTTTATTTTTCCCTCGGGCTTGGAGTCTTGATAATCCCCGAAAATATAGTTTTGTTTTTAATCTCTTCTTACAAAAAAAATAAAAGTTACCTTATCTGTTTTGCTATTCATTGTCACGCCCCGGCCCCGAGGGCCGCCCGGACCACCGCTTCTCCCCCGTCGGGACCGGACGCGAACCACCGGGCCTCGGTGCCTTTCCGATGGGGCAGGGAATGGCCCGTTTGATACCGGGATGTGATATCGTGCGAGCCTGGGGTTGCGCCCGCACAAGGCAACATCGTTAGAGTTTGTTTGGCTATCATAGCATCAATCGAGTAAGCAGCGTAGGGACATTGTTGCAATGCAATGCATTTAGCCAACTGAGTATTCGGGGCAAATCGAGGGACTTGGTTTCTCTTAGGCAAAGGCATCGTTCCATACATTATGCCTCTTTATATGATAGCATCTTGAGGCAATTGAAACCATAATTCCAGGTCTTGGGGACTGAGGCAAGCCTATCGCTCCCTCGGATGATCCAGTACCTGCAAGCAAGTAAACTGTTGGTGGGTTAGCACTTTTATAAGTACTGGTAAGATAAAATAACTGAACAGAACCAAGCATTCACTAAAACCAACACTAAGTAATCATGTTATAAAATATTACATTACTAGTGATCTTTCTAGTTTTACCTATGTTTGTTACATGTAGCAAAAGAACGGAGTCATATTATATTATTTTAGAAACATCTTTTAAAACAGAGTTTCATTTGCAATATAAGCAAGCAAGCAAGACAAGTCGTTCGTTCTCTTTCAGGGTGTGCACAACGTGTCTCGTGAGACTCTAGGGACAAATACATAGCTAGACACACAAATGCATATCTTAGGGGCAGTCCTCTATGCAAGCCAACACAATGAACTAGCTATATGCAGTGCGGTCCCCGAGTATCTCAGGATCGACAGCTGTTGGTCCAGCATACCAATGACTCTTTATCTGATGCTAATGGCAGCTATGATTCATGGTTGCTTTCCACTATCTCTGTAGCAGTCGTGACACATGCAGTTCAGCTCTCCACCAATAGCCATTGTCTGACCAATGCGAATGCATGGAAACACTATCAAATAAACTTTAGAACGCAGACGAGACGAACCATCAGACTATATTCTTGTTGCAGGGTAAGCCGCCTTATCTTTGAACACATTCAGGCACACGATATGGTTTTCTCGGAGCATAGGCGATAGTGAACATGTTCATGCAAACACATACTCTTAGACAAGCGTTTCAGGATTCTTAGTTAAGCAGACATGTTCGTTTCAAAGACAAGCTAGGTGAGTTCATTCATTAACATGCAAGGCAGGTTCTATTATTCTCTTATAAAAATATTGCAAGCAAAAACTCAGATTACTATTAAGGCGTGCAAGAATCAGAGAACGAAGTTTTGTCCACTCACCTTGATACATAATGTCGACACGGAGCGGGGCATTACATTTATTTGTGTCAACTTTGGGTATCATACTAGAGGTAATATGATACAGTGGCTTTTTAAGGATATCCCGTCTAGGAAATCTTTGGTGACTTATTACTTCATGCGCACTAGGGTATAAGTAATAAGTTCAAAATAGGTTTTACTAGAGGTGGCAAGTTTGGTGGACTTAACACCATTGGCGTACTTAAATTTAAGTACAGGTAATAAGTTGAGACGGCGATCGATATCAGAGGTACTATGGGCGTGATGATCGATAGCCAACCTGAAAGGTTTGCTCAGAGGTGTGAAGGACATAGCAAATCCTACTAGGAAATTTTTGGTGGACTTATTACTTCTTGCGCACGAGAGTGTAAGTAATAAGTTTGAGCTAGGCCTTACCAGAGGTGGCAAGTTTGGTGGACTTAACCCCATTGGTATACTTAAATATATGTATAGGTGATAAGTTGAGGCGGCGATCAATATCAGAGGTACTATGGACATGATAATCGATAACCAACTCGAAAGATTTTCTCAGAGGTGCAAAGGACATGGCAGACTCTTGGGGGAGGATGTGGGGATGATAGCTCAGAGGTGACGTAGATGTGAGCAGATCAATGGCCATACTGAGAGGTTAGATACGGTCCTAAGGACAACCCACTAGGGGATTTTGGTGGACCTATTACCCTTTTGCGCACTTGGAGGTACGAGTAATAGATTTAAAATAAAGCCTATCAGAGGTAATATGGATATGATAGGTTTTGTGGAGCCATTATTTTTTGTGCAAGTTAGTACAAGTAATATGTTTGAGACAAGCCTTGCCAGAGGTAATATAGACGTGGCAATTTTTTTGGACTTATCACCGCTGGCGTACTCTGAATTGGGTACGGGTGATAAGTTGGAAGACAATCGATATCAGAGGTAATATGGACGTAGTGATTGATGGTCAAGGCCAAAAAGTTTGCTCAGAGGTAATATGGACATGGCAGACTCTTGGGTTATGGACTTATTACCCATGACGCACCTTAAGTATGGATAATAAGCTGAAACGACTAGCACTATCAGAGGTTATGCGAATGTGATAGTAGAAAGTCAAAAAGCAGAACTTTACTCAGAGGTGATATGGACATGAAAAAGTTCTAGAAATATCTTACTCAGAGGTAATATGGACATGGTAAGATATGACTATGTGGGATAAAGCGAGACGTAGTTCAGAGGTAATATGAACATGAACTGACTTATTTTTTTTGGGGCAAAATAAAAGTAGTTCAGAGGTAATACGGACTTGAGCTATTCGTTTCCATTGCGAGCATCCTACCGGAGGGTTTTTGGTGGACCTATTACTTTTTGTGCATGAGAGTGCAAGTAATAAGTTCGAGATAAAACCCTGTGAGGGGTAATAGGGTCATAAAAGTTTTTGTGGACTTAACACCACTGGTGTACCTTGGTGAGTACGAGTGATAAGTAGGGATGACAACCTATATCAGAGATAATATGGACGTGATGATCGATAGCCAAATCCATGAAGGTTTTGCTCAGAGGTCACTTGGAGATGGCAAACTCAGTTAGGGAAAAATATTAGGACAGCAGTTCAGAGGTAATATAGACATGAACCAATGTCCAAAAAACTTATTAGGGAGTAATTTATTGAGTGTGGTCTATCCGATCATGAGGACATACCTGAGGGTTGCTCCGCTGAGAAGATTGGTGGGACGATAGCGCAGAGGCAATATGGACATAGCTAGCGTCTAACGAGATTAGTTTTTGAGTGGTCACTGTGAGAGTGTGCGAGTGGACCTGAGGACTGCTCCGCTTGGGAGATTTTGAGGAACCGTCATCCGTTGCGTATCCGAGACTCCCGGATACAGATGATAGAAAAATGTTTCACATAGGCACTTGTTGGGGCTGAAGAACCAGGAGTTGACTTGTACCCCGGGTTGTCCCACTGGGGATGAGGGGAGTACAAGTCTAGTTTAGGCGTCGTACTTTCTTTTAGGAACTTGTCGTTGATAGGCATCATGAGCAAGTCGCCGTTGGGTTTCCCTAGCAGGTATTCGCCGTTGGGAAACACAGTTTCCATAATGAACGACCCTCCCATTTAGGTTGGAATCTGTCGACCGTCTTGTGAGTCATGGCATATATAAGCATCTCTGTATCCTAGCCCTCTTCGAGTGCTGTTGTAAAATCTGTCAGATTATAATAGAATATGCCATCCTTTACCAAAGTTCAGACCTTCAACTTTTTGGAGGTCGTATCCCATCTTCGACATGAGACAGAGTGATTGTTGGCTGTAATGATAGAACTGAGATAACTCATCATTTATTGTGTTGAATAATGTTGATGACTCAGCCTGCGTCAGATAAGGAACTATGTGCATAGGAATATTATCGTGTATACATGAGGGAGTTGGCTGTGTTGCGAGCGTAGGACCACTTTCGCGTGCTCACGTTTCTCTACCATGTCGAGGACCATCGATTGCTACACGTTTTTGTATAGCCCAGGGAAATACTGTTTGTTGCCCACAAGGATTTGTTACGACGAGAAGTACTATCATGTGCACATGGAGGGTAATACTTCCTTGTGCTAAAGACTTGCTCGGATGCGTACAATAGAGTGATGCCTATCATACGCCATTGTTGATGAGTCATACGAGACTTAGCTTTTGTGCACGGGGAGACTTGTCGAGCTGCGCTGAGCATCCAAAGTCTACAATTAGTGCTTTCTAAGGAAATAATCCTACGGCCCGGCCTGCTTTGCTTCCCCTTTAACCTGGTCGTTAAAGGTGCTATTTATTGTGCCAACCTTTAAGCAGTGACCTCACCTCTTGGGGTGGTAAGTGATACCAAGCATGATACTCGGTTGTGAGCTGGCGAGAGGTTGACGACCTCCCTGTTGCCTGGGCTGGGACCACTCCATCTTGGGCTTCCGTCGGTGGAAAGATGTTAAATTGGAGGTATACTATGTTCTCCATGGCTATCTTATCCTCGAAGTCGAGGGTGAGATCATTGGCATTGATGAATTGCTAGATAAATCTCTTCAACATAGACCAGTCTCTGGTTGGATGATGAATGTACCGATAAAAGAGGTAATATTTTGGGTTATCGACCTTGTCAGCCTCTTTAGGGCACTTGATGTTAGGTAGCCGAAGTTTATTTTCCTTCATCAGTATGTTGAAGATCTCAATGATGTCATCGTCATTGAAGAAGAAAGTCCCCTTTGGATTTGGGGATTCCAAAACCGAAGTCGTATGGTCCTCTAGGGAGACTGGTAGTTTTGCATCATTTTTGGACTTGGAGGGAGTTCTACCCCCATTTTTGGATGCTGCTCTCTCTTATCGAGGGAGGCTACCCCCAGATATGTCATTGTCTGGTTCTTGGGAATCACTTTCCTTACCGCATGACGGGTTGGCATAGATTACCAAGAGATTGCTACTCCCGGCTTGCGGAGTTACTGCGGACCCTGAGGGTGGCAGGAACATGTTTGCCTTAATCTCTAGTATTTCTTGGGCCAAAGTCTGCATTATGGTACTCATGGTGTGCATCATTGCCTCAAGATCATTGAGACGTTGGCGATCGTTGAGCCATTTTATCTTCAATTCTTAAGTCGCACTATCTTCAGGGAAGACGGGCATGGTTGCATCATCTTCAGACTCAAAAAAGATGCTACTCCCAACTCCAGATGATGCTCTGGCTATTCGAGGGTGATTACCCCCAAGCATGTCATTGTCTATTCCTTGGGAGCTACAGTCTTCAGGGGAGGTAGGTATCATCGCACCACCTTCCGATTACGGAGGATTGCTACCCCTGGCCCTAGATGCTCTAGGGAACCCGACATCTGACCTTTGATATTAACTATCCCCTCAGAACGCAGGGTTGTCGCATATGTCCAGGGGGATACTACCCCCAGCTTGGGCCACCCCCAGAGGTTCTGAGGAAGAAAGATCCCCCAAGGGCTGATAGCTTATTTTTTGAGCGGGCTCTTGGAAGACGCCCTGCCGCAGGTGTCGTTGTCAGCCCTTCGGATAATCTCTTTCGCGATACAGTGGTAGAAAGTGCCGGACTGGAGGTGTTTGACTGCTTTCTTCCCTTCATGGCGGAAAGCTTTTCAATTAGTAGCATGAGGTGAAGGGCAACTCCTCCTCCGCTGATACTTGCACCTGATCTCCAGATTGCTGCCGGGTAGGTGCTTTTCAGTGCATTCGCTGGAAGGTCGACTGCTGTTCTGTGAGTAATGTTGCTGCTTTATTGCAGCAACAATTGATAATAATGCTGGCGCAGCTGTGCCTCGGAGAGGGCACGTCACACGACGTAGTAGTTTTTTGCTTTACGCTTGTGAGTAATCACGTCACACAAATCATGCGAAGGGTGTTCTACCTTTGTATCCTCTTTGTGAGTCCAGGTATTCCAGGCACACGGATGCACAAGTGTTGTCTATGATCCCTAGCCAGGGGTTCGTACATGAACTTGCCCTGAGGTACTGGTGGAAGACTTTTGAGATTGGCCCTATCCATTGGTCCTTGTGGACTGGACGCACGGGTCAGTCTTGTATAACTGTCCGTCAGAGGCTCGCATAATAACTAGCGATGCCTGTTGGTGGCTGGTCATATGAACAGTTGCTTGAGCTTGACGGGCTCGCATTGTCCTGGACTTCTTCAACTTAGCTACCGCAGGCGCGTAGTATAAAGAGTCCAGCTTTGGATTTTTACTATTCTTAGTGTGTCTCATAGGATCCGCGAAGTAGGAGATATGGTCGAAAACAAAGGTTTTGTTACTATTGGGGCCGCATGCAACCTGTTGTCTGTGGTTGTGAGTTGTTGTGGCATGGGCAATCTTATGCAGCCTCTCCTTTGGCCGCATAGAAGCTGCCACAGTACCAGGACGTCTGACATCGTTGTGTTTTCTTATGCCAGAGTCTGAGTGCTGAGCAGCCTCTGTGTCAGCCCCAGATGCCGTATAGATGTGGACGTTATGGGTGTTCGTCTGACGACCATCATGGAAACAGAGTGAGATGTTAGAAGCATATACTCCGTAGCTGGGTAGGGCACAACGGCCTTGGCCACCCACGTTGTGCGGGTCTTCGAGTTGGGAGCACCCTTTTGGCTGGAAGAGGCTGCTGCATAGACAGTGGCCGCATGATATGCGGTTCCTGCGACTGGAAAAGAGACGGGAAGCGCCTTCTGTAACTTGGTCAGCTAGACACATAGTCAGCGCCAACTGTGCGAAGATCTCTTCAGTTGTAACGAGAAGATCTTATGAGCTGGAGGCTGCACAACTATTAGGCCGCATGTTGACGAGGTCGCATGGATCATATAGGCGCATACGTGCTCTCGTTTGGGCCTTGTTCGAATGGACACTCTGGCCGTATGTTGGCGAGGCCGCAAAGTAGTCGATGCGTGTCTCTCTACGTTATGACAAAGTCATTAATGCATGACGTGACCTTTTTGTCAGATTCTGTGTCACCGTCTCTCTCAAACTTTTTGAGGCAGTCAGGGCAATAACTGTTTGGTACTGTGGTGGATCTTTGGGAGCCGTGTTAGAGGGCAAGCATGCGACTCAGCTCTCTTTGCCTACCCAGTCCTCATGGGGGGTTGACTATGCGGCCTGTCTTTAGCATGAGGATGCGGCCTGCATATAGCCATATGACTATAGATTTTCCATGCTTCTACAATATTTGGGAGGAGGAATATGAAGTGAGGTTGTCAAATTGTACACATGAATGATAACACTCATTGTAAATCCCATAATTTGTCGTATACCCCTTTACCTATATGAATAATAGCAGTCGGTGCACCACACGTACCGATGAGCCGTATTATCCTAATAGTTTCACATACCGAACTATGTATTCTGAATGACACATGCTCATTGCTATTTGGTTGAGTTATATTTCTTATGGTATCATATTGGTTATTCTCTTTGTTATTACATAATAGTGTCTTGATCACCTTTGTGTACATGTTAGTAGTTTTTGTGTCATCATGCTGATATTTATTGTTTAGTGTGATTCTCGTTCGTGTTTACTTTACTCCAATCCTGACTGGATATAATAAAAATTTAGGAAACTACCGTCACTACGCACCATTGTTACTAAGTTGAAGATATGGATAGTTTTGGAGGTCAATCCATAGTTTAATTAGTTAGTGTTTAAATATTAATTATTTACCAAGTTTGTTCCCGAACGTTGATTAAATATAATTTTGGATTTTATAGATTGTATAGTTACTGTGAAGGAGAAAAAGTTAGAGATTTGTGATCAATATTGAATATATAAAAATTGAGTTTGTAATTAACGTATAGACAACGTACTACCGTCGATACCGGGGCGTACGCTGGACTTGACTACATACTCGTATCCTGAAGAGCAGGAGCAAGGCATAACAAGTTTGTCGCTGAGAGCAAATATCACACCCTCTCCATCACTATCATGTTTATATGCTCTACTACGCCATTGACTTGAGGCATCTTTTGTGGAGATTTCTGGCATCGAATCCCTTATTTTTTGCAATAAGCATCAAAGGGACTAATGTATTCACTGCCATTGTCGTACATTTCTACTTCTTGTCCATCTCTCTTTCAATGAGGGCCTAAAATTCTTTGAAAGTAGGCAGCACCTAATCCTTTTTCTTTATAACATAGATCCAGTTTTTTTAGAACAATCATATATAAATGTTACAAAATAAGAAGCACAACCAATAGCTTTTACAGGACCGTAGACGTTCGAGTGAATCAGCCCAAGCAACGTTGTCTTCCTTGAAGATGGGTGACTTTAGAAGGATACCCTATGCTACTTCCCAGCCATGTAGTACGTGTACTTCTCTAATTTTGTAAACGTGATCCCTAGAATCACCTTCATGTTCACTAAGTAGATCATTCCTTTCTCGTCGACTTGGCTGAGCCGCTTGTGCCAGAACTCGGTAGACGCTTTACTGATTACATTCACATTTTATTCTCCTTGTGTGCACTTTTCTATATAGTAGAGATACAACTTCTTGATTCCTCTGGCAATCCCTATTGAACCTCTGAAAAGTTTCTAAGGATCATTATAAAAAAAAAGATTGAAGAATCCTCTATCATCTAATCTTCTAACCGATACCAGGTTGAAACAGAAATTGGGGACATGTATGAACAAGAAATGTACCATATTAGTCTTTAAATGCAAATCTTATATAATAATAACCTTGGACACATTTGTGTTGTCCATCTTTAATACTCCACAGTCTCGTTTTATACGTGGCAAATAGTGCCCTATTGTGAGATACGTGTGCCAAAGTCCCTAAGTCCACCAGCCAAGAATTGTCATCGCATGTGAGGTTTATGATAACCTCACCAACCATAATAATGATGTCTCCTTAATGCGCTGATATAGTCGATGCGCTGAGATAGTCGATGTAGTTTTCTCACTTTACTTTCCCTTGTCACCTTTCTTCTCTCTTTCTTTAGTTTCTCTTGATGGGGACCTTATGTCACTCCCCGTTCCTGATATACATATTTATATGTATGACTATATCCTATATCTTATATATCGTATTCCTGTATCGATATGGTACCTTCCACGTGTTTCTCGTACTCGTAACCATTAATGGTATTGTGTATCTTAATGAGCATCTTGTTATTGGATTTCCTATAGTAGTCTGATGACTCGACAAATCAACTGGTTAGATCGACTGACTGCATACCTTAGCACCTGACCATAGTCTGGAGTGGTACCCTGTCTCGGTGTAGTGTAGCACCCCTTATCCTTGTTTGGTGTAGGGGTGGCTCACTAATACGATGATGGAATAATGGTCCATGCATGCTACAATACAGGATATTGTATAGGTAGTGTAGCCTAGGTCCGACATAATAAACTAATTAATTGACTTATGCAATTATATTTGGATTAATGGTTTTATAACAAGATAATTATGCATGAACAATGACATTGCCATAAACCCATGATAAGACTCGTACTATAATGGAATGCCAAAATACTCCTAAAATAAATATTTTAGTATCAGATCGGTATACCATATATACCATCAGTATTATGTCTAAACCCGTTTGCCGTAGTCAAACCTGCTGACTTGAACTATTTTATTACCCATTGGTTTCTTGGTTTTGTTTGTGTAATTGTGATTAATCCATGAACCAGGGATTGCTGAGGTAGCAGTCATCCAAGGGCTCCCCTCACTTCCCTTCCTCTATTTGTACCCCACTCTCTCTTTCACTCTTTTTCTCTCTTCACTCTTTTCTCCATGAACTCTCCATTCTCTTATCTCAAGTTGCACTCAAACCCTATGAGAAAGATCTTGCTATCTAGGGTGTGATTTCTAAATATTTCTTGGTAGTGGAGTAAAATCAAGGATTCGAAAGCTAAACCATAGACAAGTATATCTTTTACAAAGTGATGAAACCTTCTTCTTCTTTTTTGCATTTCTAACTCTATATATGTTTATATATTGTCACTACCACATTTTTTAGGAAGGGATATTTTAGTAATTTTATATTTAATTAAATATTGTGCATGGTAAATAATTATTTATTGTATTATTTAATTGTTGTTAGATCTTATTTATTTATTTTGGACTTGTGATAGTGGACCTAACTAGTTTAGTTTAGACTCATGGACCAACATGAATTAATTGTTAGAAATTAGCCCATTTAGAAGGCCCATTGTTAAGGAGATGGATTAAATTAATTAAACCATTAGACTAGAAACTTTCCTCCTTAATTATTTCTTCATGAGAGGCACCAAGGGGTATATTGGACATTTCATAGTAGCTTGAGGGAGGGGAAAGAGGGGCCGGCCTATATAGAGAGGGGGAATAAATTTCTCTCTCCTCCTTTCATTTGGAAATTAGATCTAGAAATTCCCTCAACCAAATTCCTTTATTCCCACTTTATTTTCCTACCAAATTTTATTCCAATTCTTTTCCAAATTACCATTGGAGGCTAGTAGAGCAAGGATCTAGAAGAAGGAAGCAAGGATCTACAAAGAGGAGCAAGGATCTACAAGTTGGAGGCCAATTTTATCACATTTGGAGGTTTCATTGGGAATCAATCTCCCAATAGGTACAATTCAGTTTTTTCCCTTAAATTAGGTTCTAAATCTGAGATGTAACCATGAAAAATTAACTATATGCATAGGCTACCCATAGAATTTGGTTTTGTGTTCATAGGAGGCCTATTGTGGAAGTTATGGTATTTTTTGTGTCAATTTTGGAGGAATTTCGAGATTGACATTTGTTATGTGTGTCAATTGGTCCTATTGATCAATTTGGCATGTGCTTGTGTGTTTGGGGCTAGTATCGTGTCCACAATTGGGTACGTGTAGGTCGTATCCCATTAATTGGTGATACGTGTTGATTTGAGGGGTTTTCCTCCGATACGGGACTTTGTACATGTCATATTTTGACACGGACATGTAGATTTATATTTGACTCTTCGTATTGTTCATAACTAATATATATGACTTGTTCGTGTCCTTCGGGGTACGTTTGGATTTGTGGAAGACTCGTGTCACATGCGTATCCTAGATCTAGTGGGATACGTTGTGATACTCTCCATGTGTTTGTGCAAATTGTATGTAGATCTATTCTTGTATTCTTATTTCATGGAGAATGTAATTATATATATATATATATATATATATATATAGATATATATATATATATAAGGTGGTGTATATATATTTATGTAATTTTGTGTCTTAGATCAATGTATCTATTTATATATTATAGGTGTATATATTGTATGTAGCTATTCTTATATATGCATATATAATTGTATATGGTAACATGTATAAATATGCATATGTAAATAGATATTTATGGGTTGTTATAATTTTAATTATATAATGTGTGTTATATATGGGGAATGATTATATATATATATATATATATATATATATATATATATATATATATATATATATATATATATATATATATATATATATATATATATATATATATATATATATATGTATAGTTATATATACATATTACTATGTATGTTACTATGTGTATTATGTACATAATCCTATGTGAGGTGTATGTATAGTTATTAGTAGTAATTATGCATATGATATATATATATATATATATATATATATATATATATATATATATATATATATATTGTGGGTTATATATATATGTTATTATATATATATATATATATATATGTATATACGTATTACGATAATGAGCAAGAGCGTCGCAACAGCAGCAGCAAATGCCAACAGCAGCAGCAGCCGTAAGAGCAACAGTGACAGCAAGCGTCGCTGAAAGGCACCAACAGCAGGCAGAAACGACAGCAGCAGCAGAAACAACAGCAGCTGGCGACAGTTGTAGGAAACTGTCGCTGAAACAGCAGCAGTATCAACAGCGTATCAGGAGCTTTAGCGACAGTTACAGAAAACTGTCACTAAAACAACAGTGTATCAGCATCAACAGCAGTCTTCAGTGACAGCGGGCAGGGTTTTAGCGACGGTTTGACAGTTTTCTATTATTAGATATATATATATTTATATAGTATTTAATATATATATATATAAATACTTCCTAATGTGCTAATAGTATTTATTGTATACTATGTGTGTGATAAATAAGTATAGTGTGTATGTATATTACGGGTAGTTAGTATAAACAAGTTTGGGATATTAGCTTGAGATACCAAGGTAATTGGGGATACACAAGGTATTGGTTTGGGTATCAAGATTATGGATTTATGTTGTGATACCAAGTCGGTTCAAAACCAAGGTACCTATTTGATGTTTGTCTTTGAGATTTTATTTAATAATATTATTTTAGCATTTGTATGTGATATTTTACCTATGGATTTATGTATCCGGAGATACGGTATCCTAGTATTTTAAGATATGGTTTTGTGACCTAGACTTTAGTATTTGAACCCAATATTTTTCTGTTAGACTTGTGCAACCTAGAATTAGGCAGTTGACCATAGTTTGACCATAGTTGACCATAGTTGACCTTAGAGTTGACTTAGTTTGACTTTTAACTTAGAATTGACTTGTTGACCTAGAAGTTGACTAGTTTAACTTATTTTCTTTCCGAAACCTTGTATTGATGTTGTATTCCATTTTTAGGTCTTCGAGGCACCGTATCAGACATCTGTGAGACTATTCATTAGACTTTAGGCGAGTACATTCTCTGATAGTTTCTCATTTATGATATCCTCTATGTTTATTGTATCTAGTGTAGATATCCATATTTCTTGACACGATGGGTACACGGATTGGTATATCCAAATCTTGTTATGAGATGTTATTCCTTGTATATGGTGTATCTTGTACAAGTCTTGTTTTATTGATTATCTTGTGCATGTACATACACTGATTCTCGGAGAGATTTGCTACCTTCCTAGAGAATCCCATGCCATAGCATACCATGGTTAGATCTATTATACCAGTCGGGGGTGGAGAGTATTTAGTATAGATATATGATCATACCTTCCTGTGCAAGTATTTTTTCCTGTGAGTGTTGGTTATACACCATATGTATGACTAACCAGACCATTATTCCTGTGCAAGTTCTCATGTGCAAGTTCCCAAGCCGATCACATGTTAAAGCTAGTGCTCACTCACTTAGTCATTAGTATTCTTGTTCATTGACATATTGTTCATTCTTGTATTTATTCCAGTATTTCCTTATTGTGTATCTCTTGTATCTATTGTTGCATCTTGTATATTCATATCTATTTACTGTTACATAGTTTTTATCATTGATTAGAACTGATGTTAGAGATGTACTCTGCTCATTTCCTAACTGAATATATTTTTCCCAGATGACACTGAGGATTGGTACCCTACACATTATGGACCTCAGGATATTGTGGGGTTAGAGTCTGAGACCCTGGTTCAGAAGGGACTTATCCCGACTGAGACAGATGACCCGGGATTAGTACCTTCTTAGTATTTCTTGTACTGGATTTATCTCCAGCTTATTTTGTTAGTACTTCTTTCAGACTCATTGATGTATTATTTTAGACTCATGAGTTGTATGTGACTATTCTATTCTTTATCTGATTCGTGCTATTTTCCATCTTAGATCTGTGATTGAGTATATTGTTATTGTTGTTGGCTCATTATATTGCTAGATAGATTACCCAGACAGCGTTCTACCACCGATTCTGTGGCGTAGGCTGGGCGTTGTTCCCGACTTGTACCCTTACACAGGGTGCGGGTCGTGACATATATTTAGATCCCTTTCATTTATGTTCATTTATTGTTCTCTAGCGATTTTTATCCTTTTACATTTGGATTTGGTTGAGATTTGGCTTAGGTTTTATAGATTTTGATTTTGGATTCTTATATTTTTATGGTAGATTCTATTTGATAGTTAGGTTTTCTTTTACAAACCAAATATAGAATGTTGTATATTAGCATTAGAACTTGTTAAAATAGCTTTAGGTGAAATTGGGGAATGATTTGGCTCCCCAAAACCCATTTCCCAAGATTTACTATACATGTTTAGCGTAATCGTTATACCGTCGGTATATCGTTGGTATACCACAATATACCATTTTAGGGTAGTCCCAACCTACTGTCTTTGCTAAATATATCGCCAGTATACTGTTTGGTACCCAAGTTTCAGTTTGCTTAGTTTTTCATCCCGGATGACTTTTGATTCCTTTTACGAGGGATTTCATAACTTCCTAGGGCACTCTAGTAATTAGTACTTGGGTATTTCTATCCTTTAGGTTTCTTATATCTTGAGGATCTTGGTGCCTCTTTAACGGTTAAGTCTAATATTATAGAATTTTTTGTAAACCTGAAGACCCTAGTACTATTCCTGATTGAGTGGTACAGTAGTTACCGACAATGTACTTGAGAGGATATGTATACTACTATTTGAGTAGAGGATTGAGCCAGACCTGACTGATTGACTGACTGATTATCCATGTACTCTAACGTGACTGCGTGTATCCATTTTATGATTACCAGTGTAGTGTCCCGCTCTAATTGGTTCACTATATAAGGGTTATGGCTCGATTAACTCAGTCAAAATTGCGTATTGGGTAAACCTTTCGGCATAATCAATCACGGACAAATGGAATAAACATTTCCAATTAAAGAATCAGTTTCGGCTGGAATGAGTCAAATAGTTTTCGTTGGATTTTGTTGGATTTTTGGTTGGATTTTTGCTACTTGGTTTTGATGAATGCATTTTCGTGATTGATTTTCGATGATTGATTATCTTGCCCATTTTTATTGATTGCATGCATTCATTGTAGAGAATTCTGAGAGAAAGGAAGATAGTAGTCTGACCAAATGTTTGTACCAATGCAGATAGACGTGTGACTGGAGCCTGATCGAGCGAGAATTCTCCTTCTATCAGCATTCTTTATTAGGTGAATGGATATGTCCCTTCTTCTCTACTCCTTCATGCCAATAATTCTAAATTTCTCTTGTAACCTTGCTAAGTCTAATGATCGACAAAGACACTAATGCCACAAGTTTAATACCACTATTGCGTCTTGATGCGACGCAAGTAGAGAATATCTTCATAACTATCAAGAGTATGCTATGCTATGCTGTAAACAATCAGTAAAGAAAGGGAGGTATAGACTGTTTAAGGCCCCATAAAGAAAAGCAAGAATGCAATTAAGTGTGGATTATATAAGTCCCCAAGCGAGATAAGTATGGAATAATAATCTCCATTGAGAATCATATTGGCTGTGGATATTTTATTACTTTACCATGCAATATGTTTATAACTTAGTCATTTATGCATTCGCATGGTCATGGACAACTTGTGCACCAGGTAATAAGTTTTCTCTATCGGGACCGGGGGCACTGGGGATTGCTTCGACCTAGGGGGAGACATTCGGATGTGCTTACAGGCACGAGGTATTATGGGATTCTCATTAAAGGCTAGCCACCTTCCTGAGGAGGTGCACTGCATACCGTGGTACTATATGGTGAATCAACACCAATGACCCTAAAAGAGATATTTTATGCTAATGATGTCTTGTGCAGGTGCGGTAAGTAGTATCCTATGAATGATACAGGAACGACCATCGGCCGTGGAAAAACTACATATGTCCAAGAAATTATATGTTTCACTACTTTAACAATTGCCTATTTTATTGTTTTAACTGTTGCCTATTAAATTGCACATCTTAATTCAAAAGTATTGGTTTAGGTGAGTGGGCTAGTTCTGTTCACCAGTACATGTTAAGTCCTGACCTACGTCTCTGTGGGCAACCCAGGTGATCGAGGTACCATAGGAGCTCAAGGGAGATAAAGCTTTTACTACAGTTCTTTTCAGAGCTTTTTCCTATTTTCAAAAGTATTCCAAGATTTCAAGTTGATGTTTTCCTAGTTTCCAAGAATGCAATAAAGTGACATAATGTATGGAATAGAACATTATTTTATATCAGCCTATCAGCCTTTTATTTTATGCAAAGCTATGCAAGCCGACCAGTCATTTTCATTTCAGTACTGAGAAAATTGTATTATGTTACAATGAATCAATAAAAGAAATATTTTCTTCCTATACAATGTGTGTTCTATATTTTGCTGTTGTGTTGCTGAGATATTTATAAAAGGATTTGGCACATGTGCATATTTTTGTCATGTATAAGTGCAACCCCTAGGCTTGTACGGCATCATGTCCAGCGAGGATGAACGGTTATGTGGAACCGAACGCGAGGACGATCTGTTCTGAGGAACTGGGGCGTGACAAGTTGGTATCAGAGCCAAGTTAAATTTCTTTGAATTTTAAAATTGGTTTTTATTTGAAAGTTTTCAAACGATAATGATTTTCTCAGATGATTTACTTTTTGATAGCATTGCATAAAATATTATTCCATACAATAAGCACATAAATATTTTATGAGTGCTAATGGAAGTTATTTCTTTTGCAAATGAAAAAAGGAGATAGCTCTAAGGCGACATCGTCGTCTGACCCAATGGAGAAAATGATAAAAATATTAGAGGCGCAGAAGAAGCAGAGTGATGCTCATCACATGATGATTGAGGCACATCATCGTGAACTTCGAGCGCAACTAATGACGCAGTTTCAGGCACAATTTGATGTGCAACAGAAGCAAATCGATAACTTGACTCAACTGGTCACTTCTTTGACTGATAACCATGAGGTAGCCGCAGTGGCTGCAGCTAAAAAAATAGTGGTAATAGAGGTAGATAAAACTGAACATCCTATAAGGAAGAGATCGACGTTCAAGTTTTCTAAGTTCAAAAGCTATAATCCACCTGAGTTCAATGACAGGGAGGAACCAGAGGAAGTATTAGGCTTCCTGAAGACACTAGAAGGAATCTTTCATATGTTGGATGTTCAAGGCACGAAGAGAGTAGACTGTGCGATGGTGCAGCTTCGTCTGAAAGTAGAAGACTTGTAGGAATCTAAGAGATAAGCGCTTTGCGGTGCCAACCAAGAAGCCAAAGTCTCTTGGGAGACATTCAAACATGCATTCATCACACAATTCATCCCACCTACTATCCGTCACAAGAAAGAAAAGGAGTTCGAAGTGCTCGAGCAGGGCAATATCTCCGTTGACGACTATGAAGCAGATATCCTGAATAAAGCCAAGTTTAGCGGCTACTTGATACTGAATGATGAATCAAAATGACAATATTTCATCGAGGGCTTGAATGAAGTCCTACAGCGTGATGTGCTCAACAAAAAGTATGCAACCTATAGGATGGCCTATGAAGTGGCTCTCGAGATAGAGAAATTTTATCCTCGAGGGACGACACGGAGCGGTCGTAGGAATAACTATAAACGATCCATGGCAGCAAGCGGGTCTGATGCCTCCAATCGTCAGAATTCAAATGACAACCGTAGACCCTATCAGCGATCGTGGTGCTCTAAGTGCAATCGTCCTGGACACCGTGCGAAAGAGTATCGTGCAGAGTGTTACAAGTATGGCAAGCTAGGTCACAAGCACTATGAATGCAACAGTAGGGTAGGAATCAGAACCCTCCACGTGAGCAGCATTATAATCAGAATTGTGGGCAAGCGCAACGGGCTCCTCTGACAGCACCTGTGAACGCTGATAATCCTCGTCCTGCAGCACAGGGTAGAGTGTATGCACTGAATCAAAAGGAAGTGCTTGACTCAAATACTGTCATAATAGGCACACTGCTTTACAAAGAAATACTTTCTCATGTACTATTTGATTCGGGTGCTACCCATAGCTTCATATCATCTGAATTTGCTAATGAACATAAATTTTGTAAGACACAGCTACATATGAATCTTAGTTTTAATACTCCGTTTGGAGTAGATTTGCCTGCTAGTTCAATTTATAGGGACGCTTATATTTGCATTGGAGGAAGATACGTATCCTTTCATACGCTAGTCCTGGACATCGCAGACTATAATATCATTTTGGGTATGGATTGGTTTAGGGCTTGCAATGCGATAATTGACTGTATGGGAAAGAGAGTTGTGTTTCGCATTCCTGGCGAGACAGAGTTCTCTTATTCGTGCAGCGCGACATCTAAAACGGTGATAGTGGTAACGACAGTAACGGCAAGGCGTATGCTATATTAGGGTTGTGAATGGTACTTCGCTTCTGTTCGAAAAACTCGAATGAAAGGCGCAGACTTGGGTAAAACCAAAGTCGTGGTAGAATTCCCTGACATATTTTTAGATGAGATACCTGGAATGCCTCCATATCAAGAAATTAATTTCATAATTGATACCTTTCCGGATACTCACCCAATATCAAAAGCACCGTATCGGATGGCACTTGCTGAATTGAAGGAACTAAAATCACAGTTACAAGAGTTACTAGATCACGGCTAAATTCATCCTAGTGATTCACCATGGAGAGATCCAATGTTGTTTGTAAAGAAGAAAGATGGCAAAATGCATCTTTACATCGATTACCGAGAGCCGAATAAAGTGACAGTACAGAACAAATATCCTCTACCGAGAATTGATGCTCAGTTTGACCAGCTTCAGGGTGAGACAGTATTTTCAAAGATTGATATATGCTCAAGTTATCACTAGTTGAAGATTAAACCAGCGGATATCCCGAATTAGGCATTTTATAGGAGATACGAACACAACGAGTTTTTGGTTATGCCTTTTGGTTTGACCAATGCTTCATTGGCTTTCATAGATATGATGAACCGAGTCTTTTGACCCTTCTTAAACAAGTTTGTCATCGTGCTCATCGATGACATCCTAATCTGTTCTAGAGATAAAGAAACTCATATTGAACATTTAAGAACCGTACTGCAAACGCTTCATAAACATCAGTTATATGCGAAGTAAAACAAGTGTGAATTTTGGATGAGCAGTGTATTCTTTCTTGGGCATGTTATTTTTGCAGATGGTGTATCAGTTGACCCAAAGAAAATTGAGGCAGTGCTTGATTGGAAATTGTCACTACCACATTTTCTAGGAGAGGGTATTTTGGTAATTTAATAATTAATTAAATATTGTGCATGTTGTATAATTATTTATTGTGTTATTTATTTATTGTTAGATGTTAGTTTAATATTTTGGACTTGTGCTAGTGGACCTAACTAGTTTAGATTAGATCCATGGACCAACATTTAATATTAGTTAGAATTGAGCCCAATTAGAAGCCCATTCATTAGGAGGATGATTAATTTAATTAAACCATTAGACTAGAACCTTTCTTCCTTAATTATTTCTTCATGAGAGGCCCCAAGGGGTATAATGGACATTACATAGTAGCTTGAGGGAGAGGCCAAAGGAGGTCGGCCTATGTAAAAGAGGGGAAAAAGTTTCTCTCTCCTCTATTCATTTCAAATCTATATCTAGAATTTCCCTCAACCAAATCCCTTCATTCCTACATCAATTTTCTACCAAATTTCATCCCAATTACTTTCCAAATCACCATTGGATACTAGTAGAGCAAGGATCTAGAAGGAGGAAGCAAGGATCTACAAAGAGGAGCAAGGATCTACAAGTTGAAGGCCAATTTCATCAAATTTGGAGGTTGCATTGGGAATCCATCTCCCAATGGGTACAATTCAGTTTTTCCTCATTAATTAGGTTCTAAATATGAGATTTAACCATGAGAAACCACCCTATATGCATAGGCTACCCATAGGAATTAGAATTAGGTTCATAGGAGGCATATGGAGAAAGTTATGGTACTTTTTGTGTGAATTTTGGAGGAATTCCAAGATTGAAACTTGTTGTGTTTGTCAATTGGTTATATAGATCAAATTGACATGTGTTTGTTTGTTTGTGGCTAGTATCGTGTCCACAATTGGATACGTGTAGGTCGTATCCTAACAATTTGGTAATATGTGTTAATTTGGGGGTTTTTCCTCTGACATGGGGCTTTGTGCATGTCACATTTTGACACGGACACATAGATATGTGTTTGACTCTTCGTATTGTTTATAAATAGTAATTTAGGCTTGCTCGTGTCCTTCGGGGTACGTTTGATTGTGTGGTGGACTCGTATCGCAATCGTATTATAGATCTAGTATGATACGGGTGCGGTGCACCCCACGTGTTTGTTGTGTTGTATTTCTAGATCCAATTTCCATTATCCTTAGCTATTTGTAATATATGTGTTCATATATATATATATATATATATATATATATATATATATATATATATATATAGTTAAGTATATATATGTAGTACTAGTGTATCAAATATCTATATGCATGTGTGTTATATATATGTAGATATACATCTATATATATAGCTATTGAATAGTTATGTTATATGTATACATGTATGTTGTATATATGTATTTATGTGTGTGATATTACTATATCTATATGTATATAAGAGAGGGAGTGATATATCTACCTATGTGTATGTGTGTATCTATATGTATAATGTAGTGTGTATATTGGATATATAAATATAAGAGGGGGTAATATATCTACTTATGTTTGTATATATATACATATATGTATAGATGAGAGGAGTGTTTTATATATATATATATATATATATATATATATATATATAAGTAGTATGCTTATGTATGGGTGTGTTATTGTGTTGAGAGAAAAGAGGGGACTCGGATAAACAGCGACGATAAATAGCAATAGCGGACAGCAACAACGACGATAAACAGCGACAACAACAACAACAAACAATAGCAGCGAACAACGACAACAATTGCGACAGCAAACAGCGACAACAGCAGCAAACATCAACAACGATAGCAAACAGCGACAACAGCAGCAAACAGCAACAACGACAGCAACAGCGACAAAAAATAGCGACAACAGCAACAAACAGCAGCATCAGCGTGTATCTGGGCAGCTAGCTAAGTGAGTTGGTTCGAGCTAGTTAGTTAGTTACTAGTTTATTATGGTTAGTTAAGTATTTAATTAACTATCTAGTTATTAGTATATATTTAGTTAGTTATCTATACATATATACTTATGTATCTCTAAGTTATCTATATATATATATATATATGTGTGTGTACATGTGTATACGTATTAGTAGTTAGTGATTAGTTTGGTAGTTGGTATTTAATATTCATGTTAGTATATACTAGAAGTTATATTGGATTGATATATACATGTATTAGTATATATAGTTAGTGGGGTAGTTAACTATATGCTAGAGTGACATTACCTTGATATACGAAGGTAAGTGTCAAGGTATTGAGGATATTCAAGGTATTTGGGTTCGAGTATCAAGATGGGGGTTTAGTGGTGCGATACCGCGTTGGTTCAAAGACAATATATCCACTTAGCACTAGAGTAGTTAGAATATTATATTATTGATAATTATATATGCATATTGTGAGATTCTCATATCTCTTGTTTGCGTATCCTGAGATACGGTATCTTAGTGTGTTCTTAGTATCTTAGATTTAACTTGCGTGACCTTGTTTCATAGTGTATGGACCCAATATCCTAAAGATAGACTCATAAAACCTAGAAATAGGTAGTTTGACAAAGTTTGACCGGTTTGACGTAGAGTTGACCTAGTTTGACTGTTTTGACTTAGAAATGACTTTATGACCTAGAAGTTGACTAGTTAACTTATTTTTATTTTTGAAACCTTGTATTGATATTATATTCCATATCTAGGTCTTCTAGGCACCGTACCAGACATCTGTGATACTATTCACCAGACTTTAGGCGAGTATATTCTCTGATAGTTTCTCATTTATGATATCCTCTATGTTCATTGTATCTAGTGTAGATATCCTTGATTTTTTGACACGATGGTTACACGGATTGGTATATCCGGATCTCGTCATAAGATGTTATTCCTTAGTATATATGGTGTATCTTGTGCAAGCCTTGTTTCCTTATTTCTTATACATGTACAGACACTGATTCTCGGGGAGACTAGCTACCTTCCTAGAGAATCTCGTGCCATAGCGTACCAAGGTTGGATCCCCTATACCAGTCGGAGGTGGGGAGTATTTTAGTGTAGATATGTGATCATCCCCTCCTTGTGCATGTCTTGTTTCTTGTGAGTGTTGGTCATACACTGCACGTGTGATTAGCCAGGCCCTTATCCTGGTGCACGTTCCTTATACAAGTTTCCAAGTCGATCACATGTTAAAGCTAGTACTCACTCACTTAGTCATTAGTATTCTTGTTCATTCTTGTATTTATTCTAATATTTATTTATTGTATATCTCTTGTATCCATTGTTGCATCTTGTATATTCACATCTATTTACTGTTACATAGCTTATATCATTGATTAGAACTGCTGTTAGATATGTACTCTGCTCCTTTTCTGACTGGATATATTTTTCCAAATGTCACTGAGGAGTGGTATCCTACTCAGTACGGGCCTCAGGATGTTGTGGACTTAGAGCCAGAGACCCTGGCTTAGGAGGGACTCATCCCGACTGAGACAGATGACCCGGGACTTATAGTATCTTAGTTATTCTCTTGTACTTGATTTGTCTCCAGCTTACTATTTAGTATTTTTCTCAGACTCATTGATATTATTATTTTGACTCATGAGTTATATTTTGACTATTTTATTCTGTTATCATATTCGTGCTCATTTCTATCTTAGATCTGTGATTGAGTATATTGATATTGTTGGTGGCTTATTATATTGATAGATAGATTACCCAAACAGCGTTCTACTATCGATTCTATGGCGTGGGCTGGGCATTATTCCCGAGTTGCATCCCTACACTGGGTACGGGTCATGACAGAAATAGCCTACATTGTCCAGTGAGATCAGAAGTTTCCTTCGCTGACAACTATCGAAGGTTTGTAAAGAACTTCGTGAAGATTGCATCACCTCTGACTCGTCTCACCCAGAATAGAGTAGTATTCAAATAGATAGACGACTGTGAGAGCAGTTTCCAAGAACTGAAGTAACAGTTTGTCTCGGCTCTGACCCTTACTCTTCCAGATGGACCTAAGGGATTTCAGATATACAGCGATGCATCATGGCTCAGATTAGGATGTGTTCTTATGCAGCGTAGGAAAGTGATCACTTTTGCCTCGAGACAGCTTAAGCAGCATAAAAAAATACCCGACCCATGACTTGGAACTTGTAGCAATTGTGTTCGGAATAAAATTATGGTAACACTATCTCTATGAAATGTCTTGCTAGATCTTCACGGATCATAAGAGACTTAAGTACATATTCACCCAAAAGAAATTAAATTTGAGGCAAAGACGTTGGCTGGAATTGATTAAGGATTATGACTTGTCAATTGCTTATACTCCAGGGAAGGGAAACGTTGTGGCTGGTGCATTAAGTCAGAAATTTTTCGGATCGTTATATGTGTTAACCAGGCTACTTCTAGAGTTGGAAGAAATGGACATCAAATACAGAGTTCGTACTAAAGGACCCCACCTGGCCCAACTGCATCTAGAGCCGAGCTTGCTAGAAAAGATCAAGTCCGCGCAAAAGAATGACTTATTCCTGCAGAAGATACGTGAGTTGATTTCAGTAGGGAAGGCAACCAATTTTGTGGAACATGAAGACGGAACGTTATGGGTTAAGGGCAGATTGTGCATACCTAAGAATGATGAACTCAAGAAGGAAATACTGACTAGGCTCATTATGCTAAGTATACCTTACATCCGGAAAGTACCAAAATATACAAGGATCTGTGCACAATATTTTGGTGGCATGGCATGAAGAAAGATGTGGCATTGTTCATGTTATTGTGTTTGGATTGTCAATATGTGAAGGCAAATCACCAGAGACCAGGTGGAGAATTGCAGAACCTCGTCATTCTATAATGGAACTAGGAGGATATCTCAATGGATTTCATAGTAGGCTTACCGAAGATGCAACAAAAAAAGGTTGCATTTTGGGTCATCGTGGATAGATTGACAAAGTTAAAATATTTTGTCACAATCAAAATAACATGGGGCGCTGACTGTTTGGCTCAGATTTACATGGATCAGATTGTCCGTTTACATGGAGTTCCATTCTCAATTATGTCGGATAGGGATGGGCGGTTCTTGTCTTATTTTTGGAATAGCCTTTAGTCGATAATGGACACCAAGTTGTATTTCAGCTCAGCGTACCATTCATAGACTGATGGACAGATCGAGAGAGTAAACCAGATCCTCGAAGACATGTTGTGACTGTGCGTGATAGATTTGAAGATAAATTGGGATACTTATCTTTCGCTGATAGAGTTCGCTTATAACAATAGTTATCAAGCGAGTATTTAGATGGCCCCGTATGAGCTACTTTATGGACGCAAGTGTCAATCACTGATATGTTGGAAGAAAGTCGACGAATGGCAAGTGCTCGAACATAAAACTTTTGAGCAGGCCGTCGAGAAAATTTGTATGGTTCGAGAGAGTCATCGTATTGCTCAAAGCCATCAGAAAAGTTACGCAGATGTACATAGGCGACCCTTGGAATTCATGGAGGGTGATCATATTTTCCTAAACGTGACAGATATGTGAGGCGTGATGCGGTTCGGCGTTTAGGAAAAGCTGAGTCGACAATTTGTCGGACCCTTCGAGATTCTTCAGAGGGTAGTTCCATTGGCTTATCGACTTGCACTACCTCCGATGTTAGCGGAAGTGCACGATATTTTCTATGTATCCCAACTGAGAAGATATGTGCATGACGCAAGCCACATAGTAAACTTCTATCAGCTCGAGCTGAGTGCCAACCTATCCTACGCAGAGGAACCAATTCATATCCTAGATAGGAAGGAGAAACACTTACGGAATCGATCAGTGGCTTTGGTTCGTATGTTGTGGCGGAATGATGCAGTGGAGGAATCAACGTAGGAACTCGAGGAAGATATGAGGAAGCAGTACCTTCCTTATTCGGCCTTGACATAGGACCTTTGTTTAAAGTTTCGAGGACAAAACTTTTTCTTAGTGGTATATAATGTTGTGCCCCGCTCCTAGCGGTTCACTATATAAGGCTTGTGGCTCGATTGACACAGTATAAATTGATTATTGGGAAAATCTTTTGGCATAATCGATCACGGACGAATGCAATGGACATTTCCAATTAATGGTTCGATTTCGGCTGGAATGAGTCAAATAGTTTTTGTTGGATTTTGTTGGCTTTTTGGTTAAATTTTTGTTGATTGTGTTTTTATTATTAGTTTTCTATAATTGATTATCTTGCCCATTTTCATCGATTGCATGCGTTCATTTTGGAGAACTCTGACAGAAAGGAAGATAGTAGTCTGACCAAATGTTGGTGCCAATGTAGATAGACGCGTGACCTGATCCTGATCGAGCAAGCATTCTCCTTCTCTCGATATTCTCTATTTGGTGAGTGGATCTATCCCTTTTTCTCTACTCCTTCATGCCAATAATTACAAAGTTTTATGTAATCTTGCTAAGTCGAATGATCGATAAAGCCACTAATGCCACAAGTTTAATACCACTGTTACATCTTGATGCGACGCAAGTAGAGAATATCTTCATAACTATCAAGAGTATGCTATACATTGTTGTAAATAATTAATAAAGAAAGGCAGGTATGGACTGTTCATGTCCCCATAAAGAAAAATCAAGAAAGCAATTAAGTATGGACTGTATAAGTCCCCAAGCAAGATAGGTATGGAATAAGAAGTCCCTATTGAGAATAATCCTGTATGTGAATAATAGGGTTCTACCAGAGCGGAGCGAGGTGTATTCAAGTAATAGAGTAAGTGCTAGATACGCGAAAGGCAGACTCTTCTAGTCTCCCCGGTGACCGTGGGTGATAGTTTCCTTTAATATGATGACAGGAATGGAAACCAAAAGCACGACCAGGGTCTTCGTAGTTTTACCATGCAATGTGTTTATAACTTAGTCATTTATGCATTTGCATGGTCATGAACAACTTGTGCACAAGGTAATAAGTTTACTCGATCGGGACCCGAGGCACCAGGACCACTTTGACCTAGAAGAAGATATTCGGACGTGCTTACAGGCACGAGGTATTACGAGATTCTCAGTGGAGGTTAGCTACCTTCCTGAGGAGGTGCACTGCATACCGTGGTAAAAGTCCTATATGGTGAAACAACAATAATGACCCTAAGAGAAAGATTTTATGCTAATGATGTTTTGTGCATGAGTGGTAATTTTTATCCTATAAATGATACAGAAATGGCCATCGACCGTGGCAAAATTACATATGTCCAAGGAATTATATGTTTCACTGCTTTAACTATTGCATATTTAACTGCTTTAACTGTTTCCTATTAAACTGTTTGTCTTAATTCAGAAGTGTTGGTTTAGGTGAGTGGGCTAGTTCTACTCACCAGTACATGTTAAGTACTGACCCACGTCTCTGTGGGAAACCCAGGTGATCGAGTTACCACGGGACCTCAAGGGAGATAAAGCTTTTACTGTAGTTCTTTTCAAAGCTTATTCCTATTTTCAAAAGTAGTCCAAGATTTCATGTTGTTATTTTCCTAGTTTACAAGAATGTAATAAAGGGGCATAATGTATGGAATGTAATATTATTTTATGTCATCCTATCAATCTTTTATTTTATGCAAAACTTTGTAAACCGTCTAGGCATTTCCATTTCAGTGCCGAGAAAATTGTACTATGTTGCCATGAATCAATAAATGAAATATTTTTCTTCCTATACAATGTGTGTTCTATATTATGTTGCTATGTTGCTAAAAAGTTTATAAAAATATTTTGACACATGTGCACGTTCTTGCCTTGTATAAGTGCTATTCCAGACTTGTACGGTATCATGCCCAACGAGGACGAACGGTTCTGTGAAACCGAATGCAAGGACGATCATTTCTGTTTTAACATGATTGTACTATTCAGACTATAACTGGCTATAATAATGTATTATTTGACACAATATTCTTTTTTTAGTATAGCTAGCTTTATGATTATTTTAATAGAGCATATGGGATACCTTATTACTTTATCTAACATGTTCTATTTTCCTATTTCTTGTTTGATTTATTGAGACATATTATATTCTTGTGAGACCATAGTTGACTTGAATTATATTATGAAACCCTTGTCCAAGGATATTCTTGACCATAATCTGGGGTGGTGGTGTATTCTGTAGTACGTAGTTGGCCATGTCATACCCCCATTCTATGTATTCCAATATTGGGCGTGACAAGATTTTAGTGGTGGCCCATGAAGGTCGATATTTCAGACAAGTGGTGATTTTGGACTCTCAATCAAACATGTTTCTCTTGATATCCTAATACAATCCCTACTATACCATGCTTGAACAGATGTACCTTGCCACCCTGTATTTCAGTTACAGATATTTATTGTTTCATTATATATATTATGCGCGTGTTTATTTACAATCGATACTTCGCATCCGGATCACAACCGGGTGCAGACGTTCATTGTAACATCTTGTAACGAATGCTAGATGTTTATAACACCTTGATGTACATACCTGAGTATATCGTCATCCCAGGAAACATCCACACACTGTCATCATGCCAGATTTTCTGTATCCTGATACTGACATCATGACTAGAGACTGGGACGACCATAGGGTCGCGTTTGTTGATAGATACTTCTGTGCGGAGAGACTGCTAGATAGAGGTTCCGGTTCAACGCACAATCGTTGAACGCTTGGGAAGGAGAAGACAGTTACTAGACGTTTGGGCTCCTTTGCACGTGCTTATATATGTATATGTACTATTTCTGTAGTGATCCTGTATTTAGAGTAGTTGTATCACCCGTGTGACTCTTTGCTCGGATCTGCGGTACGTCCCGTGTGTTTCCATGTCCGGAGCTACGGTTTTATTTGGGATAGCCCACGCGTCGAATATTGTCTTTAAACTGTGTCTCACTAGTTTGGTTATGCTAGATTACCCCGTCGTTGCACTTTTACTTTCTATTATACTTGGCATGCTGAAATTTTGTACCTTGTTACATTCCTCTGAGGACTTGGTCCCCTGCCAGTTTTGCAGCATAGACGATTACGGAGCATTTGGAGTTGCTGATGGAGTTGCATGTCTTGCGGGCATTTTACCAGGTACTCATATTATTTCTACCGGCATTATGGTTACTTTATTCATATTGATTATTCATCTGCAGTTGTAGCCTAGTTTTTGTAGACTCATCTCTTCTCGAGTATATTCGAGTTTGTGTGTTATTGGGCAACCGACTTTAGCACATGTAGCTCTTTCTTGTATATTGCTATACATTGTGGATTGAGACATAGATGTTTACATTTACGAGATTTTTATATAGTGCCCTTTATTATACAGCTTATACGTATTCGAGTCAGACCAGAGTCTGGTCGAATGCGTAGCTGGCGTGTCGCATATTCCTGGTCCTAGGTATTTTGGGACTGGGGCGTGACATATCCTAATACAATCCCTACTATACCATGCTTGAACAGATAATTTATTTGCATTCTTATTCATTCTTGTCCTGTCATTGATATCTTATGTCCTTTTTTAAGGGTAATTCGTCCTCTTCTATTAGGGTAGTAGGCTTGGCAGCACTTCACTCGAGTATGGTTCGAAGGAGTACCAGCAAGAGGTGGTCCCTTCCTATGGTCATGTTCCAATCGAGCCAGTAGCAGAGCCAGATGTGAAGTAGAAACCTGAGATTCAAGTACCCCCCAGAAGTTCCAACAGTGGCTGATATTCCTATATTGTTAGAGATGATACGTGAGATATTATCTACCAAACAACATCACATGGTGATGCAGTAGTATCAGTAGCTTCAGCACAAGGAGCAGAATGTTATGTTGAACTAGGGACTGTAGGTGGCCTAGAGAGGGGCAGTAGATTATATTTTAGACCGTCGGTTAGATTTATATAGCTCAACCCTAGATACTTTGATAACATAGAGGATGATATTACGGAGATGCTTGGCTCTTGGATATTGAGTCTATCTTGGTAGCCACTAAGGTACCGACAGATGAGCAGGTTAATTAGATTATGTTGTATCTCTAGGACCTTGTCCAAGATTGATGGGCATTAGGGATAGTGGCTTAAGGCATCCCATCTTTTGGGCTAACTTCATAGCATGGTTCAATGCTAAGTATTTTATTGTAGTGGCTCAGTATGAGTTACACAGAGATTCATTATCCTTAAGTAGGCTGAGAGGACAGTTGATGGATATGCAACAAATTTTTATAGTATGAGAAGGTTCACTCTGACAATGGTATTTACAGAGTAAGAGAGAGCCATAAGGTTACAGCAGGAACTTCATTTAGAGATTATCCAGTTGGTTGAAGGGCATGACTACCAGACTTTTGATTCATTATTGACGGCAGCCAAAAGGCATGAGATCACCATCTATAAGCTAGCTATGAGGATTGGAGGCCAGAAGAGGTCTCCTACACATGGTAAGCAGCTCCCCCGGCGTCAATACCATTATATGGCGTTCGTATTCATGATTTGCGAGTACTACGAAGGCCGACAGTTTCAACAGCTATAGTACCAACTCGGCAGCAGCAGTCGGGGTTTCAGCAGCAATGTCAGGGTGCACCAATGAGTTATATATTTTGCGATATGGGAGGGTACACTCGGGAGGTGTATAGAGGAGCCAACGGTAGTGTTTGAGATATAGGGTTCATACTACAAGATAGCTACTTACCCATTGATCCAGAGGCCAGAAGGTTCATTCCAGTAGTTTCTCGAATTGCAAGCTCCAGGGACTGTGCCATAGAGAGGGACATATTTGGTAGTAAGGCCATTGGCTTAGCGTCCATTGCTGATATAGGTGTAGATGTTTCAGCAGATACCATAATTTGTCCAGCATCAGAGACCCCAACAATATGGCTAGGAATCGAGGCAGTAGTAAGTGAGGCAACAATAGCAGGGAGCCCAGTAGGGCCAGGGTCAGGCATTCACTTTGTCTCTGAAAAAGGCATTAGCATTAGGCGACATGGTCTCAAGTATAATTTTAGTCACATATATTCCTGTTATTGCATTATTTAATTCGAGATCTTTTCATTCTTTATATCTATATAATTTACGACATGTATTGGATTGGAGTTCGAGGGATTACCTGAGAGGTTAAATATACTCATTGGTAATAGGCTCGTGGAAGTTAGAAGAGTATTCTTAGTATGTGGGCATCTACTACCCGCTAGATTGATTAAGTTTTCTATAGATAATCTGATTTTATCCTAGGCATGGACTGATTGAGAGACAATCATGCGATAATAGATTATCGTAGAAGAAGAGTGTTTTTTAGCATTCCAGGCATAGAGCAGTTCATCTTCGTTCGATCTTTGGAGGATCAGTCTAGAGGCAGAGTTGCATCAACTGTTGTAGTGGAGGAGCAGATTCCTAGTGGTCGAGGTATTTCTCGACAACTTTCCCGAGGAGCTTCCAGGTATGCCACCAGAAGATTTAGAGTTTTGTATCAAGTTAATACCAGGAGAATCACCAGTTTCTATCAAAGCTTATAAGATAGCCAGTATAAAGCTGGATAAATTGTATCATCATATTGAGGATCTGAAGGCGAAGAGATCCATTAGACCTAGTGGGTCTCCTTGGTGAGCACCGGTGGTATTGGTCATCAAGAAGGATGGGTCATCGTATTTATACATTGATTATAGGAAGCTGAACGCGATGATGGTCAAGAACAAGTATTATTTGTCAATGATTGATGAAATATTTGATCAGTTGAATAGAGCCAGATTTTTCTCCAGGTATCATCAGGTGAGGGTCCGGGAGCAGGACAAACCCAAGACAACATTCAGATTATTGTATGGGCATTATGAGTTCTTGGTGATGTCGTTTAGGCTAACCAATGCTCCAACAATGTTTATGGATTTGATGAACAATATTTTCATGCCCTACTTCGATCAATTTATGGTGGTGTTTATAGATAACATCCTTATCTATTCTATTAGCAAGGAAGAACATAAGGAACAACTCTGGAATGTGTTATAGATCTTGAGGGAGCATCAGATTTATGTAAATATTAGCAAGTAAGAGTTTTGGTTGGATCGTATTTTATTCTTGGGACACATCATCTCTGGACCAGGAGTATTGGTATATCCAAAGAAGGTTGAGCTATGTTGAGTTGGTATCACGACATGCACCCAAAATTTGGGCATGAGTCATGGGTACGTCCAGCCTACGCCGCAGCATCGGCGGTAGAACGCTGTCTAGGTCTCAATAATACTAAACATAACTCACAACATGTCAATGATATCAACTCTATAAGGAGGACAATGAATAATATGCATTGCTCAACGGTTCACAATATATACTCAATCACAATAGATATAAGAAATAATGGCACAATAAGATAAAAGATAGGAAGTACTGACATAAGTCAAGCACAACAACTTAAATAGAGATAAACTATAGTCTAGCTGTCCAACATAAATAGTCTCAACAAGTCTCAAAATAAACTCAACATAAGTCTCAATATAGTCTCAACATAAACTCAAATGCATAAAATAATAACTGTCTAAATAGCTGCAGGTAGTGTCTCCTCTAAGGGAAGGGACTCTTCTAAGCTCTCTGGTATGTAGTCTGCATCTACACCTGGTCCATAATGTGTAGGACAGAAGTCCTCAAGATCCTCTGAAAAAATATATCCAGTCAGGATTGGAGCGAAGTACAAGCACTAACAGCAGTTCCATGTATATTGACAAAAACTATAATACAGTATAAATAAATATAAGATGGATATAAATACTAGAAATAATAATACTGGAAATAATAAAATACTGGAATAAGGAAATGCTGGAGAACATGTCATCATCAATGGCACAACTAGCAATGAACAGAAATACAAGTGCATACTAGAACAATGAACTGGAAATACATGAATAGAGTATCTAGCTAAGTGTGTGAAACATCAGTCTATCATGTGATCGGCTTAGGACAGATCAGGCTTGTTACATATGATTAGCTATAATTCATGTAAGGTCAGGCTAACCATCCGACTATCTATGATGTGAGCAATAGTTAGTCTAATCATATATAACAGGCTATGAGGCATGTAATGGTCAGGCTATACCCGACGTGAGGTGTGGGGTGAGCTATGATGCATGTAGAGTGGGGTATGATCACATAATCTACTAATATTTCCTCGGCCCAGCTAGCATGAAGGATTCCAATTATGACTCCTCGTGACAGGTCTCGATGATGCTAACCCGTGTATACATAGTGTCAGAACCATGTACGCTATACAACTTGAACCATAGAGATGATCAACATAATGAAAACTGTCAGAGAATGTACTCGCATGTGGTCCTGAGCGGGTAATACCAATATCCTGTTTGTCTGAATAATCCAACAGTCCAATAGACATAATATAATAGTAATATAGCATCAGTTGTTACACTAGCATATACATAAAAATAATTACTCTGAACTCAGAGACTACGCTAGGGGTGATACTTGTCATCTAGCAGGGTCAAGCGTGCGTCTAAATGCACGGGTGTCATGTCTTTGATTACTGTGTAATCAAGACAGTAACTGGTACTAACATATGTCTATCCAGTATGTTAGTGTACACCAGGCAGACAGTTCACTAACACCTAGAGTCATGCAAATACATATAAATACGGGACACCCACAATTATCACTTATGGTCATACAATATCTATAATACTACTATACATAGTACTAGTAGTCAATTTCCACACAATATATATATTAAATAGTTATTAAACACACACACACGCACACGCAACTAGTTACTAGGTTCACCAACACAGGGTCTTGAAATTAACCAACTAAACCATCATGAAACGATATGCTAATCACTAAGACTATTCACACATGCACATACAGCAAACATGAAAGGAAGACAATGTCGAACCTGTGCGTACACGTAAACGAGGGTGTGATGCTGACTGAAGACGGTGCTTAGGCTCCGGCGAGGGTGGCCGCATGGTCGGCTGTGCACTGCAGTCGACGGGATCGGCCGCTCCGGTGGAGGTTGACGACGGGGTATTGGCGGTCGGGATCGGATGGTGGCGATGGTGTAGATGATGATGATGATGATGGTGATAGTGAAGGAAGGTCGTCAGTGCTGCTGTGTCATCGAGGAGGTGACCGTGGCTCCATGGGAAGTCGGTGGCGGTTCAGCGGGCTCGGCGGTGATGGCGGTCGGTGGATGATGGAGACGGTGATGTTGGTGGTGGCGTTGGTGGAGTTCGATCGGGGAAAGAGGTGATAGGGCGGTGCTCCGCGGGTGCTCAAGCGGTTGGGGATCGGGGTCCGGCGGTTCAGCGGTGAGGGGGTCCGGCGGTAAGGGGGATGGTGAGGGTGATGATGAGGTTGAAGTCGGCTAGGGTTTGAATATTTTGATGGTGATGTAAATAATGGGAAAAAGTATATATATATATATATATATATATATATATATATATATATATATATATATATATATATATGGAGAAAATAAGGTTTGTTGTTGACCTAGGAAGTTGGGCCGCCCAAGTACACCTAGGGATTTGGGGTTTGCTTTCTAAATATAGGAATTTGAAGGGCTAGGATTGGGTTGTTTGAATGGATGGCTAAGATTGGTGAGGGGGAAATGTTGAGTGTTGCACACTCCAAAAATTATAGGAAAATTACTTGCGACCGGTCAATGAAGGAAGGGAAGATTCTTCATGTGTTTGGTCCAATGGAAAGTGGACACCTCTCTGCACTTTTGCATAAAAGTCCCCAATATTTAGAAAATTACAAAAAAGTGGGAATTAAAATAAATATCTAGGACGAATATTGTGCGACTAAAATAAAGCATAAAAGGGCATATTTATGAGTTACACAAGGGTCAGAATGGAAGACTGGCACGTCTAGGACAAGGGTGTAAAATTTGTTGGAAGACAAAATCTAGTGTAGTGCTCCAAATATCGAAGCAACGATAAGGTACAAAAATCAAATAAAATCACAAATAATAAATTATAATCCCCAATATTTAATTCTCCAAAATTCTAATTTAATCCATAACCCTATAATTTGGTTAGAGGTTCTACTAGTGGATTTCTAGGTCCAGTCCACTAACCCATACACTAAAGAATACTATATATATATATATATATATATATATATATATATATATATATATATATATATATATATATATATATATATATATATATATATATATCATACAATATATTAACACATTAAATTAAATAAATAAAAAGATAAAAATACCCCTATTCTGGAATGTGATAGTGACAAGTCTACTCTCCTTAAAAAAATTTGTCCTTAAAATTGAAATAAACTAGCACAAGACAAGTAATCAGACAAAGAATTATACCTCAAGTCTCGAAGAGATACGGATACTGCTCGCGCATTTCGTCCTCTCTCTCCCAGGTTGACTCGCCTGGAGAGTGATGTCTCCATGCAACACGAACCAAGGGAATGGTCTGGTTCCGCAATACCTTCTCTCTACGATCCAAGATCTCTACGGGTTGTTCGGGATAGCTGAGAGTCGGTCCAACCTCGATCTCCGAGTGATCTAGTACGTGACTAGGATATGCCACGTACCATCTTAGCTGTGACACGTGGAACACGTCATGCACTCCTTCTAGTGCAGGCGGCAAGTCCAGTCTATAGGCCACTGCACCGACCCTTGCAAGAATACCGAAGGGTCTGATGTATCATGGACTAAGCTTTCTGCCTCTACCTAAACGAATCGTGCCCCGTGTCAGAGAAATCCGTAGGAACACCAGATCGCCAACCTATAACAAACAATCTTAATACGCAATCTAAAACAAAATAATCACAAACCAAAATAACAAAACCTATACCTGAAACTCTAGGGGTCTACGGTGGCTATCGGCCCAATGCCGCTATCTGTCCTGCGCCACTCGTAGTCTGTCTCTAATGAGTTTTACCTTTTCTGCAACATCCACGACCATTTCTGGCCCTAACAAAGCTTCCTCTCTGACATCATTCCAAGTTAACAGTGTACGACATCTCCGTCCATATAGAGCCTCAAATGGTGACATCTCAATGCTGGCCTGGTAGCTGTTGTTGTAAGCAAACTCTACCAGTGTAGATGATCCTCCCAAGAACCTCCGAGATCCAAAACGCAAGTGCGTAGCATATCTTCGAGAGTGAATAGTTCTTTCAGACTGCCCATCTGTCTGGGGGTGATATGCGATACTGAACTTGAGGTGAGTTCCCAAGCTAGCCTGCAGACTCCTCCAGAAATAGGAAGTAAAACGACTATCCCGATCTGAGATGATGCTTACAGGAACCCCATATAATTTGACAATCCACCGCACGTACATCTTTGCTAGCCTGTCGATGTTCCCACTTCGAATGGTAAGAAGTGGGCTGATTTGGTCAACCTATCCACGATGACCAAAATCACGTCCTTTCCTCCTATAGAACGTGGAAGCCCTAAAACAAAGTCCATAGTCACGTGCTCCCACTTCTACTCTGGAATAGGTAAAGGTTGAAGCGATCCACCTGGCCTCTGTTACACTAAACCTCGGGATACAAAGCGTGCTACCTCGCACTTTATACCATACCACCATACATGCTCCATCAGATCTCGATACATCTTGTTGGCACCAGGATGCATCGAGTATTGAGAGCAATGTGCCTCCTGCAATACCTCTTCGCGCAGATCTCCACTCGGCATACACATCCTCGTGCCGTACCGTAAAGATCCATCATCAGCAATAGTGAACTCATCTGTCAATCCTGTCCGAACCTGTGCCCTGATACTCCCCAGAGTCTCATCATCATACTGTGCAGCTCTTATTCTGTCCATCAGCTCGGATTGTATCTGCAATCCCCATATCTGAATCTCCATACCTGGAACTAGCACTTTAATTTCCAAACTCTCAAGATCGGCCAATAAATGTCTATCTGTCGCCAAGTACATAGCCATCAGATACCTACTCAAGGCATCGGCGACTACGTTGGCCTTTTCTGAGTGGTACTATAATAAGATATCGAAGTCTTTCATCAACTCCAACTACCTCCTCTGCCTCATGTTCAGCTCCTTCTGTGTAAACACGTACTTCAAGCTCTTGTGGTCCATGAATATCTCCACACGCTCTCCATACAGGTAGTATTTCTATAGCTTTAGAGCGAAGATAACTACTGCCAACTCCAAATCGTAGGTGGAGTAGTTCCTTTTATAAGGGCATAATTATCTTGAAGCATAGACAATTACTTTCCCGTGCTGCTGAAGAACGCAACCCAAAACTTTTTCTTTAGTATCATTGTAGATAGTGAATCCACCTGTCCCTGATGGCAACGTCAATACTGGAGCTGTCGTCAATCTCTTCTTCAGCTCCTCAAATGCAGCCTGATAATCCTTTGTCCAGACAAATTCCACATCTTTCTTGGTCAGCCTAGTCATTGGCTCTGCAATCTTGGAGAAGTCTTATACAAACCTCCTATAATATCCTGCTAATCTGAAAAAGCTCCTGATCTCAGCTACCGAACTAGGGGTAGCCCATGACTCTACTGCCTCGATCTTCTTTGGGTTAACTGAAATTCCGTTACCTGTCACCATATGTCCAAGGAATTCAACCTTGTCAAGAAAGAACTCGCACTTTGAAAGCTTCCTATACTGCTCCCCTTTCCTGAGAGTCTCCAAGACCATCCTCAGGTGCTCCTTCGGGGTCTTCGAATACACAAGAATATTGTCGATGAACACCACCCTGAACTTGTCAAGGTACTGGTGGAATACCTTGTTCATCAAGTTCATGAATACTGCTGGTACATTGGTTAAACCAAACGGCATTACCATGAATTCAAACTGGCCATATCTTGTCCGAAAGGCTGTCTTCGGTATGTCTTCTTTCTTCACCTTCACCTGGTGATAGCCTGGCCTCAAGTCTATCTTTGAAAATACCTTCGCTCCGCTCAACTGATCAAAAAGATCATCTATCCTTGGCAGCGGGTATTTATTCTTGATAGTGAGGTTGTTCAGAGCTCTATAATCGATACGCATGCTATTGTGCCATCCTTCTTCGGTACGAACAATATCGGAGCTCCCCATAGTGATGAACTGGATCTAATGAAGCCTTTATCCTGTAGCTCCTTAACTTGCTTCTTCAATTCTGCCAGCTCGCTGTTGTTGACTCTATAGACATGTTATAAAATAGGCTCCGTACCTGGTACCAAGTCTATAGAGAATTCAATATCTATGTCTGGCGGCAAGCCTGGCAACTCCTCTGGAAATACATCCAGGAACTCTGCTATCAGAGGATGTGGTAACTCCTCTTCTTCCTTTCTAGCCCCGCAAAAAGTGCCTCTGCTCTACTTCGCTGCTCCTCTGGCGACCTCAAACTCTGGCTCTCCTGGTGGTCAAAATATTACTCTACCTCCGTGACAATCTATAGTAGCATGTTGTCTACTCAACCAGTCCATTCCAAATATAATATCGTATCCCGGAAGTGGCATGACGAGTAAACTCACGCTTAACTCTCGGCTTCCCAATGATACTCTTCGATCCTTGCAATAATCACGGACTAGGAAAATGCCTCCTCCAATCGTGATCTTACAAGTCCTATCTAATGGTTCCGTCTCTAAACGATGCTTAAGGGCATAAGATATAGATACAAAACTATGAGAAGTGCCAGAATCAAATAATACAAGTGCTGGAATAGAATCGGGAGAAACTGAACCTGAAATCATGTCTCCAGCTGGCTCGGCCTCCTCGATCGTCATGGCGTATGCTCGTCCCTGATGTGCGCCTCTCTGCTACTGCTGGTACTGAGCAAACCTCTACTGCTATGGTGGAAATGGAGGTCCCCTCTACTGGCCTCCCAGTACAGTAGATACTCTGGCTGGTCCTCTCTGAGCGGCTGCTCCACCCTGACGAGTCTGAATAGACGGACAGTCCCTCAGCTGATGTGCTGACAATCCACAAGACAAGCATGTACCCAACCTCTTCCAACAGATGTCTCTAGTGTGTCCTATCTTTCCGTAATATGCACACTAGGCAGCGGGCTGAGTCTGCCTCTTTAGCTGCTGCTGCTGGATGTGTCCTCGAACTGGTGTCTGGTACTGCTGATGCTGTTGCTGGTACGACCTATGTTGTTGCTGAAAGTGTGGGCGCTTGGCCGATCTTGTACTACCACTTGTTCCTCCAAAAGTGTCGCGTCCTCTCTTGGGCCTGAGGTCCAAGTCATCTTTAGAAATCTGGGCATCCATCAGAATACCCTCAAATATAGCAGTGCGATATCTCAAAGTACGAGACTTGATCTCCCTAGTCAACCCCTTCCTGAATTTTTGGGCTCTGTCTCCTGTGTCCTAAATCATCAATGGCGCAAAACGACTCAAAAAGCAAAACTCTGTGGCGTACTCGTCGACTGACATGCTTCCTTGGACCAAGTCATGGAACTGACTCTCCAAGGCTCCCAGGGCTACGTCAGGGAAGAACTTCTCCTTGAAGAGCTCCTTGAAGTCCTCCCAAGTAAGTCCTTCAACAGCTAGTCTCGGCTCCATACGATACCATGTCAGTACAATATTAAACATCTGACTGCCAGCGGCCTCGATCTGAAGATTCTTTGGAATCTGTGCCAAGCGCAAGTTTCTCTCTATATCCTCTAGCCATTCGTCAGCGTAGAGTATCCCCTCGGTGCCTTTGAAATCTTGAGGCATCATCCTTTTGAAATCTACTATAGTATTCGGCCTCTGGTGCTGCTGACCAGGATGCTGTTGGGGTTGTGCTACTCTCTCCACAGCCTAGAGAGCCACCTGATGAGCATTCTCCATGCTCTCTCTCATCAGCTTTATCTATGCTTGGTGCGCTTCTGCCTGCACCTTCTGAGCCTCAGCTTGAATACGCTGAGCTTCTGCTGTCACTCTCTGAGCATCTAACATGCCTTGGATCAGTGTGAGAATCTGTGCCCCGTCAACGGGCATACCTCCGAGAGATGGAGTCGGTAGAGGAGGAAGGTTATCGGTCTCAGCTGGGGCAACCCTCTAAACAGGTGGAGGAGGAACCCCAAAAGTTGCAGATACTCCCACATGAACAAGAGATGTAGGAGGAACTCCAAATGTCTGTTCGTCAGGTCGAGAGGTGGCAGACCTCTCTAAAGCTGCTACTCCCATTCTCAAAGACCTACTCTTCGGCGACATCCTGAAGACAGACCGAAAAGAATCAATTAAGGTAATAGATATGATATCATCAAGGAAGGACAGTAAAATTCTAAAGGAAGCAGTTATCCAGAATAGCATTATAAGATCAAAATTTCCTAGTTGTGACTGTGCATACTCTCATCCTAAATCCTATGTCCTATATCCTATTGCAGGCTCATAGCAACACTCTAAGTGAGCACCACTATGATATCGCTCTAAATGCGAATTTAGACAGAAGACAGACCTGAATGGGCCACCACTAAAAATATGTCATGACCTGCACCCAAAATTTGGGCATGAGTCGTAGGTACGTCCAGCCTACGCCACAGCATCGGCGGTAGAACGATGTCTATATTTCAATAATACTAAACATAACTCACAACCTATCAATAATATCAACTCCATAAGGAGGACAATGAATAATATGCATTGCTCAATGGTTTACAATATATACTCAATCACAATAGCTATAAGAAATAATGGCACGATGAGATAAAAGATAGAAAGTACTGACATAAGTCAAGCACAACAACTAAAATAGAGATAAACTACAGTCTAGTTGTCCAACATAAATAGTCTCAACAAGTCTCAAAATAAACTCAACATAAGTCTCAATATAGTCTCAACATAAACTCAAATGCATAAAATAATAACTGTCTAAATAGCTGCATATAGTGTCTCCTTTAAGGGAAGGGACTCTTCTAAGCTCTCTGGTATGTAGTCTGCATCTACACCTAGTCCATAATGTGTAGGACAGAAGTCCTCAAGATTCTCTGGAAAAATATATCCAGTCAGGATTAGAGCGAAGTACAAGCACTAACAACAATTCCATGTATATTGACAAAAACTATAACACAGCGTAAAGAAATACAAGATGGATATAAATACTGGAAATAAGAATACTGAAAATAATGAAATACTGGAATAAGGAAATGCTAGAGAACATATCATCATCAATGGAACAACTAGCAATGAACAGAAATACAAGTGCATACTAGAACAATGAACTGGAAATACATGAATAGAGTATCTAGCTAAGTGTGTGAAACATCAGTCTATCATGTGATCGGCTTGGGACAGATTAGGCTTGTTACATATGATTATCTATGATACATGTAAGGTCAGGCTAACCATCCGGCTAGCTATGATGCGAGCAATAGTCAGGCTAATCATATATAACAGGCTATGAGGCATGTAATGGTCAGGCTGCACCAGACGTGAGGTGTGGGGTGAGCTATGATGCATGTAGAGTGGGGTATGATCACATAATCTACTAATATTTCCCCGTCCCCAGCTAGCACAAAGGATTCCAATCATGACACCTCGTGACAGGTCTCGATGATGCTAACCCATGTATACATAGTGTCAGAATTATGTACGCTATACAACTAGAATTATAGAGATGATTAACATAATAAAAACTGTCAGAGAATGTACTCGCCTGTGGTCCTGAGCGGGCAATACCAATATCCTGTTTCTGAAGTCTTGTCAGAATAATACAACAGTCCTATAGACATAATATAATAATAATATAGCATCAGTTGTTACACTAGCATACACACAAACATAATTACTCTGAACTCAGAGACTACGCTAAGGGTGATACTTGTCATCTAGCAGGGTCAAGCATACGTCTAAATGCACGGGTGTCATGTCTTTGATTACTATGCAATCAAGATAGTAACTGGTACTAACACATGTCTATCCAGTACGTTAGTGTACACCCGGCAAACAGTTCACTAACACCTGGAGTCATGCAATTATATATAAATACGGGACATCCACAATTATCACTTATGGTCATACAATATCTATAATACTGCTATACATAGTCCTAGCAATCAATTTCCACACAATATATATATTAAATAGTTATTAAAACACACACGCATGCACACGCAACTGGTTACTAGGTTTACCAACACAGGGTCTTGAAATCAACGAACTAAACCATTATCAAACGATATGCTAATCCCTAAGACTATTCACACATGCACATACGCACAACATGAAAGGAAGATAAGGTCGAACCTGCACGTGCACGTGAAAGAGGGGGTGACGTTGATCGAAGACGGTGCTTAAGCTCCGGCGAGGGTGGCCGTATGGTCGGCTGTGCACTTCAGTCGACGGGATCGGCCGCTCCGGTGGAGGTTGACGGCGGGGTATTGGCGGTCGGGATCGGATGGTGGCGATGGTGTAGATGATGATGATGATGGTGAAGGGAGGTCATCGATGCTGATGTGTCGTCGAGGAGGTGACCGCGGGTACGTGGGAAGTCGGTGGGGGTTCAACGGGCTCGGCGGCGATGGCAATCGGTGGATAATGGAGACAGTGATGTTGGTGGTGGCGTTGGTGGAGTTCGATCGGGGAAAGAGGTGAAGGGGCGGTATTCCGCGGGTGCTCAAGCGGTTGGGGATCGAGGTCCGGCGGTTCAACGGTGAGGGGGTCTAGCGGTGAGGGAGATGGTGAGGGTGATGATGAGGTTGAAGTCGGCTAGGGTTTGAATGTTTTGATGGTGATATAAATAATAGGAAAAAGTATATATATATATATATATATATATATATATATATATATATATATAGGAGAAAATAGGGTTTGATGTTGACCTAGGAAGTTGGGCCGCCCAAGTACACCTAGAGATTTGGGGTTTGCTTTCTACATGTAGGAATTTGAAGGGCTAGGATTGGGTTGTTTGGATGGATGGCTAAGATTGGTGAGGGAGGAAATGTTGAGTGTTGCACACTCCAAAAATTATAGGAAAATCATATGTGACCGGTCAATGAAGGAAGGAAAGATTCTTCATGTGTTTGGTCCAATAGGAAGTGGACACCTCACTGCACTTTTGCATAAAAGTCCCTAATATTTAGAAAATTGCACAAAAGTGGGAATTAAAATAAATGTCTGGGACGAATATTGTGAGACTAAAATAAAGCACAAAATGGCATATTTATGAGTTACACAAGGGTCAGAATGGAAGACTGGCACGACTAGGACAAGGGTGTAAAATTTGTTGGAAGACAAAAGCTAGTGTAGTACTCCAAATATCGAAGCAACGGTAAGGTACAACAATCAAATAAAATCACAAATAATAAATTATAATCCCCAACATTTAATTCCCCAAAATTTTAATTAAATCCATAACCCTATAATTTGGTCAGAGGTTCTACTAATGGGTTTCTAGGTCCAGTCCACTAACCCATACACTAAAGAACACTATATAATATATATATATATATATATATATATATATATATATTAACACATTAAATTAAATAAATAAAAAGACGAAAATACCCCTATTCTGGAATATGGTAGTGACAGTTGGCCAATTTCAAAGATAGTAGCAGATGTGCGTAGTATAGGAGGTTTATAGTAGATTTTTCCCGATATCAGCACCCTTGACGTATTTGACGTGTAAGGATGTTGAGTTTGTCAATCAGTAGAGTGTCAGATTTCATTTCAGGAGTTGAAGAGAAGATAAATTTTAGCACCAATTCTAACACTTCTAGTAGGACCATGAGGGTTTATTGTATATTGTGATAAAGATAGGAAGGTACTTGGATGTGTATTGATGCAGAAAAGAACGGTGATAGCTTATACATCCCAGCAGCTTGGATAGCATGAGAAAAACTATTTGATCCATAAATTAAAGTTGGCAACAGTGGTGTTTACACTCAAGTTATGGAGGCATTATTTGTATGGTGATTAGGTAGAGATTCTTATCAATCACAAGATCCTTAACTATGTGCTCAGGTAGAAGGACTTAAAAATAAGGCAGAGGATGTGGTTAGAGCTATTAAAGAATTATGGTTTAAAGTTTCAGTAACATCCAGGGAAGGCAAATATGGAAAATGCTTTGAGCATGAGGGTTGCGTATTTGTCTTGACATCTCAGAGGAAGATTTTAGAGGATCTTCAAGAGATGGGTATCGAGGTGATTCTTCTATAGGATACAGAGATCTTAGCCATATTGTATATTGAGTCTGCCTTGGTTGAGAGGATCAAGACAGCACAGGTAGATGACCCACAGATTCAGAGCCTTCGATCAAAGTATGAGTCAGTACTTCAGAAAGACTTAAGGATTCATGAAGATGGGACACTCAGATCTAGGAGTCTTCTTTGTGTGCCAAGTGGAGATATCCAACAATAGGTTATAAAAGAGGCTCACAGTTCTCCGTACTCCATTGATCCATGAGGTACGAAGATGTATTAGGATGTTAGGCAGCATTTTATGTAGCATAGGATGAAAAGAGAAATAGCGAGCCTTGTCTCTCGTTGTTTTATATGTCAGCGGGTGAATGCTGAGCAGCAGAGGCCAACAGATTTATTACAACCGCTTTCCATTCCAAAGTAAACATATGAGCACATTATAATGGATTTTATTACCATTTTACCTAGATCCCTGGCTGGTCGAGATGTAGTTTAGGTGATAGTGGATTAGCTCACAGAAGTGGCATATTTCCTTTCCCTTGGAGCAAGATAATCTATCGAGCAGATTGCAGACATATATATGAGGTAGATAGTGAGGCAACATGGTATTCCGATAAATATTATATCAGATCAAGATAGCAGGCTCAATTCTTACTTTTGGCAAAGTTTATATCAGAGAATGGGTACTAGGTTGAGATTCATCACAAAATATCATCCTCAGATAGATGGTCAATCGAGAGTACTATTTAGACTATTGAGGATATGCTATAGTATTATACTTTAGATTTTAGTAGGTCTTGCGAGGATCATCATTGTAGGATCGTATGGCAACTATAGAGGGGGGTGAATAGAGTTTAGCAAAAATAATGACCAAATAAAAGTAAAGCCTAAGGCCAACTTATAAACTACAGTAATAAGTAATAATTAGAGTGTAAACAGAGTATAATTAAAGTTTAGAAGAGCAAACGCAAACACCACGATGTATACTAGTTTTCCTTTGATAAGAATAGTCCAGTCACAAGAATTCTTGTTCGATGTTAATCCACTATTTGTGAAATAGGGTACATACGCGCCTTTGATCCGAAGAGCACGCCAACTTCTTACAACACGACCATTGATCTCAAGGACTCGCAACTTCTTACAAACACAAGCTTTTGATCCGAAGAGCTTGCAGACTTCAGTCTTGTATGGAAGACGAACTTGTAAACCAAGATTTACAACTTGATCAGATTTCTAAATCAGAACCATGTTGGCACTAGAAGGCTAGGAGTTAATCTTGGGAATAGGAAGGTTTATAGCTCAGGAATAGTGTAAGAAAGTGAAATACTTTGAGTGAATGACTTGATTAAAATGGTATAGAATTCAACTCTATTTATATAGTTTTTCTGAACCGAGTTCGGGCAGAGTTCGGATGCCCAACGTTCAGAAATTCGAACATTAGAGCCTGGTCATCCGGAAGAGGAGTCTTACTAGGGATTCGATTTTGAGTAACCAAGTTCGATCCGAGTGCGGTCTGAGTTTTGTCCGGGTTCGGGCATAACTCGTACCGAGTTCGGTCAGAACTAGCCCCGAGTTCGGTTGGTCAGAAACCATACTGTTTTAGGTTCAATTTACTTGGCTTTTGAGTGGGTTTGGGTTTAGGCTCAAACACAAGAGTGATTCTGGTTTGGGTAGGCTTATGTAAGAGTGGACTAAGTTCAAGTTTAGATTGGTTTAAGCTTCCTAATGCCAACACGACCCAATATACATTTGTCTTAAAAACAAAATATAAAATATATAACAAATATAAAAACCAAGAGAACTCTGATGACGCCAATCTTCTTAAACGTCCGCTGATTAAAGACGCATTTTTCTTTGACGATAGTTGTCCAAAGATAAACAGATATGGGAATCTGAATACCTTTCAGGGGCTTCGCCCCCAAACCCCCACGAGGGGCGCTGCCCCCTCATCTCCCGTCAGCTGACCGGGCAGCGAAACCCCCGAGTGCGAGAGTCTGGATAAGTCGTAGGCGGTTCAGAGAAATATTTTGGGTTGATGCCGTCTTTGGCTCATCATCATTTATTCATAGCACATGTCCATGCCGGTCTTGCTTATCGCTTTCTGTAAGTACATGTTAGACGAACAAAGAAATATACAAAAGAAAATATGATACGTTAATGCATATTTGGACAATGCTTAGTTTAAGTAGAAGTTACTATCGTGATTGCATGATTATCATATTACTAAACTTAATCGATTAGCCATATTAAAAATTCAACTTAAATATTGGGCCAACAATCTTTATTTGGTAGAGTTCTCTTATAATAACATCTTTCAGGCAAGCATCCAAATGGCTCCGTTTGAGATAGTGTATGGGAGGAAGTTTATATCTCCCTTGGCATGGGATAATGTTTGGGAGAGAAAAAGATGTTAGGACCTAAGACAATCATACAAATTATTTAAATGGTCATGTTGATCAGAGAGCGGCTTCGAGTTATGCAAGATCGACATTGGGAAGATCAACATCGCATGCTTTAGAGTTCAGTGTTGGCGACCAAGTATTCTTACAGATTTGTCTACCTGTGAAGTCATCATATTTGGGGTCAGGAAAAATCTTAGTCCATCAAGGTGTGTATCAAGTCGGGACGGGCCAGGCCCAAGGTTAACCGGTGATCAGAGTGGAGGCGGCCGGGTCAGCCCGAACTGAAAGTATGGGGGTTGAACCCAGCCCAGTCACGAGTTCAGTCGGGAGTGGGCCGGGCCAAAGCGGACTGCGTCTGGGCCTGTTCAGGGTTGAAGCGGTTCAAATAAAAAATCCAAAAATTTTAAAATTTGAGGAAAGAAGAAAATTAAATTTTATGAGTTGAATCAAAAATACAATCTTATATAACATTTTTTGCGACTTACAAAAAATAAAAGTAAATATTTTATTTGCATAAAATTTGTAATAAAATTAACAAATCTTCTGTTTTTTCTTTCGTCCAGTTTATTACTCAGCTCCTCCTCCTCCAGTTGGGTCTTCCATAGTAAGAGACTGAAAGTACTACTCATTAATGTCAGTACCTTCATCTCTTAAGTATTGAGTTTATTTTTCGTATGAACCAAATCTTGAATGCAGACTTACAAAATATCTGGCATCATCATGCTCCTCTTCTAACTTAGCAATCTTAAAGATGCACTAAAACAAGATTATAATGTTACCTTGGACACCGGGACCATTAGAATATCATGTACTAAAGAAAAAAAGTATAGGATAAGTTTTTTCGTGTCTTTTTTTACCAATCTAAAATTAAAAAGTATGATTCAGAATCATCATCATCTTCAACATAAGAAGTTAAATACAAGGACAATTCTTGAGTTGGAGGAAAGATTATTTTTGTTTCTTTCTTTGTAGTATACTTTTAGCATGAGATAACTTAAACATTAAACCAGAGCTACTACTACCTTGATCAGTTGTATCGGGTCGGCTCGATACAACTTTTTCTTCATATAAAGTAATTAGAGTATTTTAAAAATTTTAATTTCTACTTTTAAGCTACCTACCTCAACATTCATATTGTCATTAAAATTATCTAACAATATAAATACACCATCTAATTTAATTTTTGGATTAAAAATCAAAGCCAAACAATATAAAAGAGTATATCATGCCAATATTATAGAAATTTTGTCTCCATCTTGGACACAACATAATCTAGACCGAGAGCATTTATATATTTAAATGAGGCATGTTAATCATTTCTGTTAAAACTAAACGAGAAGTTGGATAATAAACACCAGATAAAATACATGTAGCAATGCAAAATAATCCTAAATATTCATAAATTTAATTGGCAACTAGCCAATCATTTTCAGTTACTTGAAAAATTAAAACTTGGATTAACATTACTATCATGTGTAATAATATCTTTAAATTTAATACAAGATTTAAATATTAAATAAGTAAAATTTTATCTATGTGGTGCATCCTTAACAAATCTCCTAAATGTCATACCATATTATCCACATAACATTTTAAAATCTTTTTGTCTACTTGCAGAAGTATTCAAACTACTTAGACATGATCTAACATTTTATAAATTTGTTTGAAAAAACTAAAGGCATTATTGTATAATTAAATTAATAATATGACAAGCATATCTTATATGAAAAAGTTGTCCTTCTAATATAGGTAAAAATCATGATTTTAAATATGAATACAAGAAGTGCTATTACTAGCATTATCAAAAGAAACTAAAAATATTTTATTGTGAATATCATATTCATGTAAAACTTGTATTATAGCTCCACCGATTGCAGCGCCAATATGTAAAAATTTTAAAGGTCTTAGACAAATAATTCTCTTTTGCAAATTCTATTTTATATCTAACTAATGTGTCATGATACAATAAAAAGGGTAGCTATTTTTACTAGTCCATATATTAGAAGTTAAAGCAATTTTACTAACATTTACAAAACTTTCTTTTAAGTCTGCCTTTTTATTTTTAAAATATTTGACAGTTTTTGCTCTAGTAGTATATCTAGAAAATTTAGAATAATAAGGATTAAGAGTAGTACTATCATAATCATAATATGATTCACTCTCACTAAATATAAAAGGTTGTTCATAACAAATAATATATTTGTTAGCTCGATTAAAAATATATAAAATTTCAACGAAAGATCCTTGAGGACCGATGCGTAACTGTGTTCATCTAGCTTGTAATGTCCTTGCTATAACAACTTTCATAGTCTCAATTTAAAGTTTCCGTGCCATTATTTTTTTATTTAAATTTATTTTGAATTTCTTGCATTGTGCAGCCCTAGCTATTGGTTTTTGGTCTTTTGGATCTAAAACTTGTTTTCCCTCACTATCGGTGATAAATAATTTATCAAAAAGTTCTCATAAACTATTTTTTTGTCTTAGTTAAAACATTAATAGCCATACTTCTAACTTTTGGAGGTGACATTAGTGTCAGTGACCTAAAATCATGTACAAGATTATTATCATAATCCTGACCAGTATAATAATAACCTTGATTTGGTTGGTTAGAATAGTAGCATCATTATGATCCACACTTTAAAAAAATAGAAAAATAATAAAAAGTGAGCAAAGAATTTTTTTTTGGGCCAACTAAAGAGAGAGAGAGAGAGGGAAGAAAATTAACTAAAAAAAAGGGAATAAAACTATTTTCTAATATTAAAAATTACTTAAATCTCAACTTAATTTACTCCAAAGTCGAATGTAGAATTTTTGCAGTTTTGTGGTGGTGGATCAAGTCGAGCCTCCAGAAAATTACACTTGAGTCTTTAGAAAATTGCACTTCAGTCTCCAGAAAGTTGTTACTTCAATCTTCAAATATTACACTTGATTATAAATATTGCAAGAAAGAGAAAAAAAATTATTGTCGTCAATCTGGAGGAATATGCCCTTTTTATAGAAATTTTTGGGTACCAAATAACCCTAAATACCCTTAATATATAGTTGTTATAAGGGTATTTTGGTCATTTTCAACAAAATAATCAGAATACCCTATAAACAAATTAAAAACTACTATTAAATTGGAGGTATTTTGGTAAAAACAAATACCTCCCAAATGGATAATATAGTTGTTGGAGGGTAAATGAACAACATACCCCTCAAACGGTTTAATAAACGGTTAAATGGGGGTAATTTTATAATTTAACCCCTTATAAGTATAATGCACAATCAGCCCGCGTGGGGCCTACAACCATATAGGGGAGGTCAAGGTTAGCCGTCAGCAGTTTGGCACCCACGACACTTGGGGGTGGGGTTTCAACTAATTCGGACCAGGCCTAGACCGTGTCACCGAGCAGGCCGGACCGGGTCGTGTCGGGTAAATTAGGACGGTCTGAACCGGACCACTTTCTAGAACCCATCCTGAACCCGTATAGCTAGTCCAAACCTACTCTCTAGAACCCATCCTAGTTTGGGCCAGGTCGGGTTTGCCCATTGACTGGGCCAGTCTAAACCGGGTTTTACAGGGCTGGTTCCGGGACTTCCGGCCCAATGAAAACCTTTATTAGTCCACGATATATCGGTCCATTTGATATTCTTGATCGGGTACTAGATGTTGCTTGTCGTCTTGCTTTCTCCTTCACTTCATGAGATACTTAATGTATTTTATGTATCTCAGTTGTGTAGGTATGTTCTAGATCTGAGCCATATCATCGATCATTCAGAGCTAGTCATTAGTTCTAACTTGTCCAATGAGGAGCATCTGTGTCTATTTTGGACCAAAGAAAGAATGTGCTCAAGAACCGAAATATCAGTCTTGTTTGGGTCGCTTTGTCCCATCACTCGTCAGGAGAGTCAACGTGGGAGCACGGACGATATCCGATCTAGATATCCATACTTGTTCGACTCTTGCATTATATTTATCCGTATACCTTTATATCTCATTTTTTATGATTAGTCGACAGATATGTAGATTGATGATACTTTAGTTTCATTTATTTGAATTACTAATTTTCTTATGATTAGATATGTATACCCATAGATTTTGTAGTAATTTTCTTGATTGATTAGTGTTTCCTTAGTTGAAAATTTTAAAGGCAAAATTTTCCTAAGGTGAATAATGTTGTCACTCCTCGTTCCTGATATACGTAGTTATATGTGTGATTGTATCTTATACATCGTATATCTTGTATCGATACATTACCTTGCACATGTTGCTTGTACCCATTTCCATTATTGGCACATATTCAGTATCTTAATGAGCATCTTGTTATTAGATTTCCTGTTATAGTTCGATGACCAGACAAATCAATCGGTTAGATCGACTGACTACATGCTTTAGCGCCTGACCGTAGCTTGGAGGGTACCCCATCTCAGTGTAGTGTGGCACTCACTTTTTCTTGTTTGGTGTAGGGGTGGCACACTGCTATGAAAGACGAAATACTGGTCCATCCTACGACACATGATATATGTATGTAATGTAGTCGTTGTGGTCCAAGATGATAAATGAACTAGCGGACTTATGCAAATGTATTTGGGTTACTCGTCTTATAACAAAATAATTATGCATGGGTGTCATGCCCCAGTCCCAAAATACCGAGGGACTAGCCACGTGGCAATGGCAAGCAGCACAACTCCAATGGGCAAACCCAATTTAATGGACCTTTTAGAGTGCACTTAAGCTGTAATATAGATAAATAAAGTCTACTACTCCTGTCACAGTGTATAATCTAAATTATTATCATCCACAGACAGTAATCACAATACAAGGAGATAAAACAGTTAAGAAAATAAATAAGAAAACTGTCCATCACAAGTCTAAAACTATATAATGTCACGGGGAACAACCCGTCATCAAAACTAAAGAAAAAATAAAACTGAGTACATTTATCCAGTGGTCACAGAAATAAGTCTCAATATCTAAAGAACATGAAAAGTAAATAAAATAATAACTGTGCTCAAGAGAAGTCCTCGAGCACAACCTCGTCCTCTGATGCAAGTACTGCTCCAACGTCAACTTCTGTCCCATAAACCTCGGGGTAGCTCTCCTCAGCGATACCTGGGGACATAATCAGATATCCAGGTCCTCAGGGGACATAGAAAGGTACAAGGATAACTCAAGCAAAGTACAGTAAATGATAAAAAATAATGAAAAAAGGTGTGCTCAAGGTATCTAACATAATTCATCTATGTGTATGCCAGTAAAAATGTACTCGTCTGCTAAACCACCGGGTTTCATACATATACTAGGGGTACTAGTAATAGTTGTAATAATAGTAGTAGGTACGTACAAGCCCCGTCAAGGTACCTGCAGTACTATAATACTAGTAGAGTTTGGTAGCCCAGCGGTACGGTAAGTTCTTCCCAATCCCATGTATCTCATGCCTCATGTCACAAAACGCAAGGCAATCACTATCTATGTCTCAAGTCCAGGTGTAAATAACATTATGTCATCTAGCACATGTCTTAAGTCCTGTCCTAAAATAGAAGTCGGAATCCTTAAATATATTAAGTGAGGCTTCTGTACATGAGAGCCGTGTATAGTGTCCTAAGGTAATTAGTGCAAGTATTGCACGTATACGGTATACGATGACAATGCAATCTAATGATACCCAAATTCGCGTACAGAAGTCGGCACCCGAATATGATTCAGACGCAAGTATCATCACGGTCCTAGGGTCACAATTGAGTACATGTATTAAAATATAAACTATAAACTACAGTTAAAATTAAGCATAATTTATTGAGACCAAGGCAAGGTACACTTGCCTGCTGCCTGATGCTAAGTTGTAGCAGATCCAAAGTTCACCTCTGATGGTGCTGCGACACCCGCGTGCCATGCCACCATTACTTAAATTAATTCTAATTCTATCATTATCTACTTTATGTAAAATTATAGAGTCGATATACATACATCAACATAGTAGCAACGTTCGTGCTAATAATTCCAACAGTCGCACAGCTTTAGTTAATGTACCAACAATCACGTACCATACTATTGTTTAAAATATTGTAAGGGCCATTTACATTGATTTACCATGCGTATGTATAGGCCTTTACGTGTGATTAAATAACATATTCATACACGTACGTTGGTAGTATTCAATATCGCAAAACGCTATACAAGCTAACCGGCTAATTAAGCATGTATGAAATCATTTTATTTCACCAATTAGTATATTTAAATACAAAAATAAATAGGATTAATATTATGATATTTATTTTATTTATTAATAAAAATTCATGCACTCCTTTATATATTCAAGCTTATGTGGATGTAATAAACTATACTTTGTCTTCATTACCATGCATCCACTCTACCTTTCTTTAGTTCATCAACTAAGTCTCTAAATATATGTTTTAATACATATATAATTCTAATTTTTAATATTAATATTCTAAAATTAATTTAAATATAATGAACAATATATTTTTTTATAGTATAATAATATAACATGTACACTAGTTTACCAATATTGTCCATACAACCTACCTATCAATTATTCATACTTTAAAACACTAAAATATATATTTTAATACGTATAATATTCTGATTATTATATATATAATTCTGAAATTTATTTTATAATGGTAAAAAAAACTTATTTTTAATATTATAATATCAATACAATATTCCTACAATTACACTATTACTATCCATGCAACTCTCATCCATTCTCTATACTTTTAACCCACAAAATATATATTTTAATATGTATATATTCTGAAATTATAAATAAATTCTGAATTAATTAACTATAAATTCTGAAATTAAAACAACTATAGTGCAACAACTCATTAAATATTCACTACAAACATATGCAAGTATTATAGTTATGTACGTTTGTGCATGATTAATCACAAGGGAAAGGTGATTCATGGCTCATCTTCAATCCAAATAATATTAAAAAATGAGAGGATGAAAAAAGTTACCAAGAACTTGATGTTAGTGATGGTTGGTTGAACTCCGACAATGGTTTCGACTTCAAGGAGGGGTTGCACCACCACTAGGTCGGCCTTACTCCAAGGAGGTGGAGGAGAAAAGAACAGTAAGAGAGCGAGGAAGAGAAGAGGGAGTTCAGTTTAGGGAATGGAGTGGCCGAATAGTTTGGGGGGTTACACTCCCTAGGAGTTAACTACATGTAATAATGGATGGGGAGGTGAAAGGTTGGGGGTTTCATGTTAAACCCAAAGGTCAATAGAAATTTGCATTAAGACAGACCCAAGGGTGTTGGCTGCGGGTTAGTTCCCCCCCCCCCTCCATATATGCACATATGGTTCAATTTAAGTTCACCTAGTCCCAAGGTTCATGATATTTTGGGTAAAAGCTGAATTTAAATTTAAATGAGGTAAAAAATATGACTTGGTGTAGGAAAAAATTATGTTTGTTGTGTAGAAAGATAGGGATGGGTGGATGGTGTTGTGTATGAGTTAGTCAAGTTGGTTTGAGGGTTCAAGTTGGGAATTTGGGCTCGGTCAGGTGCAATTAAGCAAAAAGGGTCATTTTTGACTAATTAAAATGTATGGTGTTTCTATATTATTTTTGGAGCCTACAAGACTCAAATAAATATGACACCAATGTCATGTGCATAGTTGGTCGTGTTAGGCTAGGGGTTATAAAAGTCAGTGTCAAAATTTGGGTTCATGTTGCTCATCTAAATTGACCGCAATAAAAAAGTGTCCAAGTGTCATATTTTGAGTCAAAAAGCGTCGCAGTTGTTGTGCGACCAATATGAAGTGTAGGTTTGTAAAACTATGAGTGACATACGTGTCATGAGCCTAATTTGGCTCGGCTAAGCCTATTATACAAAGTTGGTTGGAAATAAAAAGCTAGTGTTGTATTCCTGGCATTAAGACTACACTAAAGGGTTTCTAAATTCTAGAAATTATTTTAATAATTTATAATTAAAACAAAATTACCAAAATATTCTCATCAAAATTTTAGGGGATTTACAATCTACCCTTCTTAAAAGAATTGCGTCCTCGTAATTAAAAATTAAACTACTTAGAAATTTATAAAGATATGGTAATCTAAGGGTAGTTCTTAGTTCATACATGCATCCTCGAATAAGTGAGGATAATGCTGGCGTATGACATCCTCTCGCTCCCAAGTAGATTTGCCTGGGGAGTGATGTTTCCAAGCTACCCAAACCAATCTGATCGTCTGACCCCATAATATATTCTCACTAATGTCAAGTATCCCAACTGGCTGCTCCTCATACCTCAAGCTCGATCCCTCTGCAATCTCAGAATGATCGACTACGTGACTTGGTCAGTCACGTACTTTCTCAGCTGTGAGACATGGAATACATCATGCACTCCCTCTAGAGTTGGAGATAATGCAAGACGGTACACTTGTAACAACCTATTTTTATAAAATAAATTTTAAAATTTTTTTGTGTTTTTAATTAATTAAAATCAAGGTCCTTCAGGAATTAATATTTTTATGTATTAAATTAATTATTAAAATATTACAAAAATTATATTTTTGGGTGTATAATTAATTATTGGTTGTTGTATAATTTTTTTGGAATTTATTAGGCTCAAAAACTATTTTTAAATGACGAAAAACACTATTTTTTTAATTAAACCGGATTAAACCCAACCAAATCAAACCGAACCCAACCGACCGAACCCAACTAACTGGACCAAACTGAACCCAAACCCTAACCTAATGGGTTGGGTCCTAAAAAACCCGACCCGCGGACCCGCCTACTCGACCCGACCCTTACACAGTAACATCCCCCCACGATTCCCCCGCCCCCGACTCGATCGCCATGACCCCGACTCCTCCGCCGGTTGCACGACCCCGCCCTCCGCGGGAGACCACCCCACGACCCCCGACTCCGCCGGCCCTCAACCCCCTGCTCCGCCTCGCCCTCCCCTATTTAAACCCCACACCACCGCCATCACCACCACCATTCGCCTCCACCTTCACCCCTCCGGTCACCGCCTCCCCGACGACGAGGTAGACGACGGCGATGACTCAGACCCCCGTCGACCAGCACCGCCGAGCAGCACAGCAGCCGCCGCTGCCACAGGAACCGCCGCTGCCGTGCCCCGCCGCGGACACGCCCCTCCACGAGCAGCGAGGTATACCCCTTCCCGCTCGCGTAACTCCCTGTGCATAGATCCAATTTTTGTTCTGTCGAATCGTACGCATAGACCTCGTGACCCTCTCGAACCCCGTGTAATTCGTTTGGGGTATCGCGTCCTATGTCGATCGCAAACCGCGACACAAAAACAGGAAAAACAACCCCTATTTCTAAAAATCAAAAATCATCCCGAACTCACAAGTTCACGGCCATTTTACTCCCAACCTGTTTAATATTTTTGAATTCTGTTTGAACAGTTAATTAGATAACATAACCGAGATTAAGATCTTGTTTTTAGTTTATTTTATTGAGCTATAGATTGTCATTATTTCGAGGGTAAAAATAATAAAAAAACTTGGTATTTAAAACCCTGATTTTCCCGGAACTGGGTGCACCCCGCTAAATGAGGCAACTTGATAGCATGCAAATTTTACAGAAAGGTGCGCATCGTCAATGCGGACATGTAGGACTTTGCAAAAGTTGATTTAGATGTGCGTGCACACCGGAATCAACGCGTATCCATCGAAAATATCCGTATCGGGCCTGTTCTGGAACTCGTTGTAACTTTGTGTGTGCTCGTCGTTTCGAAATAAAACTTACGCCATCGGACTCGTAGTGATACATAGGTCCTGTGACCCAAGTTTGGTTCGATTCAGAGAACGTTGACGAAACTACGTATCATGGGCCCCACAGCTCCTCTTGACGGGCAATTTTGTGATCGGCTCATCGAAATCCATTTCTGAACATTCCGTTGGGTTCGTATCATCGTTTTGGATTTGTAGACACTAAGTTTGACGAATTTATAAAACTTTGTCTCTAGCACATTTTTCGGTGCGAAGTGGGCCACATGTGGACCCCACTTTGACCAGAAACTGTCAATTTTGCCCCTATGTCCAAATTAGACTTATAGGTAGTCAATCCAAGCTATTTTATATCTTCGGGGAATGATGGTAATGTTGGTTTCAGCATCCGGAGGCGTTCCTGAATATCTTGCTGTTACCAGAGCAATTGGAGGAGTTCAAACCCCAGGCAAATGTACATTGCCATACTTGTAGTAATTACTTTACAATATTCCCTTGATTTATTATATGATATAAATGTTCAACCTAGGACCGTGTGACATTACTTAACGTTCGAACAAGATTTGGGTGTCAATGCCGCACGCGGAGTTGTGTAACGTCACCTAGAGATTGATATCGCGATCCTATACATTTTCGTGCTTGCATTATCAAGTACGTCATACCATAGGACACTTGACACTGTTCATGAGACAGAATCTTCCTAAGATATTTATGGTGATTCTGTATAGGATACAGGATTTGTGACATAGATATTACATTTACTTGGCTATCATTATGACTCGCTACATTAGTTAGAGGTCATGATCATGCGTGTCATGGACATGAGACGTATGATTACATTGGGTGGGGAGAGACACACAGGCTACAGGCTAATTTTATTTATATTTATTATTGTGAGGCTCTAGACTCTACATCAGAGCTAGGCACTCTACTAGTGATATCACTGCTACCGGCTCCCCGACACAAGAGCTTGTAGTGGTCTCAGACTGAGTTCTAGTGATGCTCTCAACTTGCATATCACTTAGCTGGTTACATAGTATGCCCTATTGATTTATTTATATACTGTATTTATTTGGCTTGAGTTATTCTTGTACCTTTCTATGTCCCCTGAGGACCTAGAATCTGGATTATGTCCCCAGGTTTAGCAGAGGAGATCTACCCCGAGGTATACGGGACAGAAGCAGGCGCTGGAGCAGTACCAGAATCCGAGGACGAGGTGATCGCCGAGGATTTCTCCTGAGTATCTGGTTTATTATACTCAGTTATTTCTATTGTTGACTCTTATTTCCTGTTTATTTGAACTGTTGTATCAAACTCATTATCGGGTTGTTCCCCGAGACTTTTTATTGAGATTTGTTGGATATAGTTGATCTTGATTATTCTGACATTTATTTTGTGATTATCTGTTGTGGATGAGATTAGTATCATAGACCTTTATAGTTGTTTTACAGCTTAAGTACACCTTGATGGGTCCATTAAATTGGGTTTGCCCATCGGTGTGTGCTGCTGGCCATTGCCACGTGTCTAGTCCCTCGATATTTTGGGACTGGGGCGTGACATGGTTTTCGTGGTGGCCCATGCAAGTCTACGACTAAATTGTTTTGGTTTCAACTAACGAACTGAGCAAGGCTGCGATAAGGATAGGATAAGTTATAGGATCTCATCCACTTGATTGAATTATTCTTGATCTCTATATCGGATCCGAATTAAATTCTTGATTACATCCTGCCTTGATTCCTCTGTGCGGCTCTTATAGTTTATTTTGGATGCAGAGTAATGGATCCACCAGCAAGAGACGAGACTCCTGCAGGAACACCACAAGGTATTGTGGTTACCCACGAAAAAGAAATGACACCAGTGGGTGGAGGTCAAACAACACAAAAGCAGTCAAGCAAATCAGCATGCTTATAGATTTCGACGAGATGACATTCTACCTTCGCCGCAGTTTACTCCACCAATGCCCGTATTTCCACAAGGGCAGGCTATAGACGGGCAGCAGATGTTTCAAATGTTCTATGCAATGATGCAAGCCCAACAGCAGGTTCAACAAGAGGCTCTGTATCACGAGGTGAGAACTTGAGGAACAACGTAGTACTCGCACTGGAGCAGGTGAATCTACCAGCACGACGGCTATCGACAGGCTCTATCACCAATTTTCGCCAACTGAAGTCCCGTACCTTTTCTGGTAAGGAGGAGCCCACTGAAGTTCATGAGTGGCTCACAAACACTCAACACCAGTTGGAAGCAGCTGAACTTCTGAGGGAGCGATGGATGACTGCCGTCAGGATGCAGTTGACGAATAATGCGCATCATTAGTGGCTATCTGAGGAGACACGGCTTGGACCAGACCGAGTCACTTGGGAAGAGTTCTCTAGACTCTTTCAGGAGATGTACATTCCATCTATTGCTCGATCAGAACTTCAGGACAAGTTCAATTGCCTCACTCAAGACAATATGACAGTGGAAGAATATAATGTGGAGTTCATCCATCTGAGTCGCTTCGCCCCTTCCCTGATTTCGACAGAAGAAGAGAAGGCTAAAAAGTTCTTCGACGGACTAAACTTTGAGCTACAGAGACTGATTGGCTCTGTTGCACCTACTTCTTACTCGGACGTCCTTGCTGCAGCATGACGCAAGGAGCGCATCACCAGGAGAGAGTCCATCCTGAAGCAACCTTTTACATCAGCACCAGCCAGAGCACCATACGAAGAAGCTACAAAGAGATCTCACATGCACCAACCACCCAGAGCATCTCTGCATGCACTGCCTATCTGTCAATATTGTGGCAAGCGAGGCCATACTGAGAACGAGTGCAGACGCAAAATGGGATTATGTTTGATTTGCGGATCCAACCAACATTTAGCCAAGGAATGCCCTGAGCGTCGAGAGGGAGCAACAATGGTAAACCGACAAGCTTTACCAGCATCGAGGCCAGCCTATCCAGCATTGGGAGCACCACAGATAGGAGTTGAAGGAGTCATACCACTAGCTCCAGGAGGGTATCAGCCGAGGCCACCTTTGGCATCCCAGGCAGCACTTTTCCAGCAGGCCCAGCAACAACAGAGGGTACCACCGCAAGTACGCGGACAAGCTTTTGTGATGAACATGGAGGACGCGCAGACTCGCGTAGTTGCAAATGCGCGTAAGATTTAAGTTATTCATAGCTATATATTCATAGTAATGCTTTAGCATGTGCCTATTAGTTCCATTCCTAGAACTTGATAGTTTAGATTAGTAACTGGTATCCAGGTTTTCATAAGATATAGTTGATCCTGCTCTAACCAGATTTCATTACTCTTGAATTTCTTCTCTCTCAATGCCTAGGGAAAAGTTTTTCCTATGTGTTCTGCTTAACGCTCACCCTCGATCTTTCATGATTCCTTACTCCTTGTGTCGTGCTTCAACATACATGTTTTACAACTGCGTCATCTCTGCTGCCGATTATGTTTTGTTTTCTTAATTGCGATGACGCAATTCTTTTAAGGAGGGTAGATTATAACAAACTATTTTTTTAAAATAAATTTTTAAATTTTTCTGTGTTTTTAATTAAATAAAATCAAGGTCCTTCAGGGATTAATATTTTTATGCACTAAATTAATAAATAAAATATTACAAAAATTATATTTTTTGGTGTATAATTAATTATTGGTTGTTGTGTAAATTTTTTAGAATTTATTGGGCTCAAAAATTATTTTTAAATAATAAAAAATACTATTTTTTAATTAAACCGGATTAAACCCAACCAAATCGAACCGAACCCAACCAACCGGACCCAACTGAATCGAAATCCTAACCTAATGGGTCGGGTCTTACAAAACCCGACCCGCGGACCCGCCTACCCGACCCGACCCTTACACAGTAACATCCCCCCACGATTCCCCCGCCCCCGACTCGATCGCCACGACCCCAACTCCTCCGCCGGCCGTACGACCCCGCCCTCCGCGGCCAACCACCCCACGACCCCCATGTAAACCCCAGATTTTTAGGAATTTAAAAAAAAAATTCGGAATTTTTATGGAATTTTCTTTGATTTTTCAAAAAAAAAATGTTTTTCTGAATTAAATATTTTTAAGTATTAAAATAAATATTAAAATATTATGAAAATAATATTTTTTGGTGTAAAATAAAATATTAGACATAGGGCAATTTTTCTAGAATTTATTGGACCTCGAAACTATTTTTAAAGACCTAAAAATTAATGTATTTATTAATCCAAAATAAACCAATTTAAATCGGTTTAATGAACCGAACCGAACCCTGACTCAGACCCGTACCCTAACGGGTCGGATCCATCAACCCGACCCGTACCAGCGACCCGTACCCGACTCGTATCTTAGTGGGTCGGATTCGGACCCGCATCCAAACCCGACCAGAAACCAACCCGACCCTTGCTACAGTAATTCCCTAATTCAGCCTGATCCCCGTAGTTGCCCGCATCCAAACCCGACCAGAAACCAACCCGACCAGAAACCGTTTCGACCCTGTCGTCTCCCCGCTGTCCGCTCGTCTTCCCAGCGTTGCTCCACCTCCAGCAAACCACTGCCGCTTCTCCTCCCCGACCTTCCTGTAAAACCCCGACCTCCCCTTCGCTCCACCACCAACACCACCACCGTAAGCCACTGCCACCACCACCGCCTCACCATCAACCCCGATCTCCGGCCACCTCGACCCTTGCCGTGACCAGAGGACTCCGATGATGCCTCCCCGCAGCCGCCGTCAACCCCCAGCAGTCGTAGCACCCCGCCGGCCACCGAGCTCCGCCGTGCCGTGTCGCGCCACCTCGCAAAAACGCGTAAATTCAGTCAACTTCGGCGCCCTGTTCAGGTGACTGTTTCTCTCTCCTCGTCGCCCTATTTTTTGTTCCGTCTGCTGTGACGCGTAGACTGCATGACCCTCTCGATACCCGTGTAATTTGTTCGGGGTATCGCGTCCTATGGCGATCGCAAACTGCGACGCAAAATCAAGAAAATAGATACCCTGATTTCCCCAGAACTGGGTGCGCCCTGCTAAACGGGATGACTTGGTCATGTACGGATTTCACCGAAAGGTGCACGCTGTTAATACGGACGTGTGGAATTTCGCAAAAGTTGATTTGGATATCCATGCACACCGGAATCAACGCGTATCCGTCGACAACATCCTGTATCGGCCCTGTTCTGGAACTCGTTGTAACTTTGTGTACGCACATCGTATCGAAATGAAACTTACACCATCGGACTCGTAGCAATACCCTGGTCCTGTGACCCAAGTTTGGTTCAATTCTGAGAATATTGACAAAATTGCGTATCATGGGCCCCACGGCTCCACTTGACGGGTGATTTTATGATCGGCTCATCGGAATCCAGTTCTGGACATTCTGTTGGGTTCGTATCATCGTTCTGGACTTGTAGACACTAAGTTTGACGAATTTGGAGAACATTATCTCTGGCATATTTTTTGGTACGAAACAGGACACATGTGGACCCCACTTTGATCAGAAACTAACATTTTTGCCCCTGTGTCCAAATTGGACACAAGGACAGGCAATTCAAGCTATTTGATATCTTTTGAACCTGATGGTAACGTTTATTTCAGAAACTGAAGGACTATCTGCAAATCCTGCTGATACCAGGGCAGTAGTTGGAGTTCGAACCCCAGGCAAGTGTACCTTACCATACTTGCAGTATTTTGGTTCATAATATTCCTTTGATTTATGTATATGTTATATCTGTTCAACCTAGGACCGTGTGATATTACTTAACATTCGAATAATATTCGGGTGTCAACGTTGTACGCGGAGTTGTGTAACGTCACCTAGACATGGATATCGAGACCCTATACATTCTCGTGCTTGCAATATCAAGTACGTCATACCACAGGACACCTGATACTATTCATGAGACAGAATCTTCCTGAGATATTCATGGTGATTCTGTATAGGTTACAGGTTTCATGACATATACTTTATTCACCTGCTTAGATCTCAGTATGACTTGTTGTATTAGATATGATCTTGCGTGACATGGACATGAGACATCGTGCACATGAGACGTATGATTTCATTGGGTGGGGAGAGACACACAGGCTACTGGCTGATTTTTATATAAATTTATTATGGTGTCGTAGGCCCAATACATAGTAAATTACATAGTATAATTACATAGTATATCTGTTACAGGCTCCCCGACACAGAGCTTGTAGTAGTCTCAGCCTAAGTCTAGTGATGCTCTCACTTGCATTTCACATAGCTGGTTACCTAGTTTACCCTATTGATTCATTTATTATTTCACTACATTTATTGTGGCTTGAGTTATTTTTGTACCTTGCTATGTCCCCTGAGAACCTGGATCAGGATTATGTCCCCAGGTTTAGCAGAAGAGATCTACCCCGAGGTGTACGAGACAGGAGCAAACATAGGAGCAGTACCAGAACCCGAGGATGAGGTGATCGCTGAGGACTTTTCTTGAGTATATGCTTCATCTATACTCAGTATTTGTTATTGTTAGACTCTTTCATTTTTGGTCTGTTGAACCATTGTATCAGACTTATTATCGGGTTATTCTCCGATATATATTTTATTGAGACGTTGATGTTGATTTATATTTTATATTGATGTATTTATTTCTGTGGATGAGATTAGTATTATTATCCATATTATTGTTTTACAGCTTAAGTACACCCTGATGGGTCCATTAAATTGGGTTTGCCCATCGGTGTGTGTTGTTGGCCATTGCCACGTGTCTAGTCCCTCGATATTTTGGGACTGGGGCGTGACACCCCGACTCCGCCGGCCCTCAACCCCCCGCTCCGCCTCGCCCTCCCCTATTTAAACCCCACACCACCGCTACCGCCATCACCACCATCATCCGCCTCCACCTTTACCCCTCCAGTCACCGTCTCCCCGACGACGACTTAGACGACGGCGATGACTCAGACCCTCGTCGAGCAGCACAGCAGCCGCCGCAGCCATAGGAACCGCAGCTGTCGTGCCCCACCGCGGACACGCACCTCCACGAGCAGCGAGGTATACCCCTTTCGGCTCGTATAACTCCCCGTGCGTAGATCTAATTTTTATTCTGTCGAATCGTATGCATAGACCACGTAACCCTCTAGAACCCCGTGCAATTTGTTCGAGGTATCGCGTCCTGTATCGGTCGCAAACTGCGACGCAAAAACAGGAAAAACAACCCCTATTTCTAAAAATCAAAAATTGTCCCGAACTCACAAGTTCACGGCCATTTTACTCCCAGCCTGTTAAATAGTTTTAAATTTTGTTTGAACAGTTAATTGGATAACATAACCGAGATTAAGATCTTATTTTTAGTTTATTTTATTGAGCTGTAGATAATAATTATTTTGAGGGTAAAAATGACCAAAAAACTTGGTATTTAAAACCCTGATTTTCCCGAAACTGGGTGCACCCCGCTAAACGAGGCAACTTGGTCGCATGTGAATTTTACTGAAAGGTGCACATTGTCAATGCGGATGTGTGGAACTTCGCGGAAGTTGATTTGGATGTGCGTGCACACCGGAATCAACGCGTATCCATCGAAAATATCCCATATCGGGCCTGTTCTAGAACTCGTTATAACTTCGTGTGTGCTCGTCATTTCAAAACAAAACTTGCGCCATCGGACTCGTAGCGAAACGTAGGTCCTGTGACCCAAGTTTGGTTCGATTCAGAGAACGTTGACGAAATCCCGTATCGTGGGCCCCACGGCTCTACTTAACGGGCGATTTTGTGATCGGCTCATTGGAATCCATTTTTGGATATTCCGTTGGGTTCGTATCATCGTTCTTGACTTGTAGACACTAAGTTTGACGAATTTAGAAAACTTTGTCTCTGGCATATTTTTTGGTGCGAAGTGGGCCATATGTGGACCCCACTTTGACCAGAAACTGTCAATTTTGCTCCAGTGTCCAAATTGGACTTATGGGTAGTCAATTCTAGCTATTTCATATCTTCTGGGAATAATGGTAATGTTGGTTTCAGCATCCGGAGGCGTTCCTAAATATCTTGTTGTTACCGGAGCAATTGGAGGAGTTTAAACCCCAGGCAAGTGTACCTTGCCATACTTGCAGCAATTGCTTTATAATATTCCCTTGATTTATTATATGATATAAATGTTCAACCTAGGACCGTGTGACATTACTTAATGTTCGAAAAAGAATTGGATGTCAATGTCGCACGCGGAGTTGTGTAACGTCACCTAGAGATTGATATCGCGATCCTATACATTTTCGTGCTTGCATTATCAAGTACGTCATACCATAGGACACTTGACACTGTTCATGAGACAGAATCTTCATGAGATATTCATGTGATTCTGTATAGGATACAGGATTCGTGACATAGATATTACATTTACTTGGCTACCATTATGACTCGCTGCATCAGTTAGAGGTCATGGTCGTGCGTGTCATGGACATGAGACGTGTAATTATATTGGATGGGGAGAGACACAAAGGCTACAGGCTAATTTTATATATATTTATTATTGTGAGGCTCTAAACTCTACATCAGAGCTAGGCACTCTATTAGTGATATCACTACTACCGGCTCTCCGACACAAGAGCTTGTAGTGGTCTCAGCCTGAGTTCTAGTGATGCTCTCAACTTGCATATCACTTAGCTGGTTACATAGTATGCCCTATTGATTCATTTATATATTGCATTTATTTGGCTTAAGTTATTCTTGTACCTTGCTATGTCCCCTAAGGACCTGGAATCTGGATTATGTCCCCAGTACGATACAGAAGTAGGCGCTGGAGCAGTACCAGAATCCGAGGACGAGGTGATCGTCGAGAATTTCTCCTGAGTATCTGGTTTATTATACTAAGTTATTTCTATTGTTGACTCTTATTTCCTGTTTATTTGAACTGATGTATCAAACTCATTATCGGGTTGTTCCCCGAGATTTTTTATTGAGATTTGTTGGATATATTTGATCTTGATTATTTTGACATTTATTTTGTGATTATCTGTTGTGGATGAGATTAGTATCATAGACCTTTATAGTTTTTTTACAGCTTAAGTACACCCTGATGGGTCCATTAAATTAGGTTTGCCCATCGGTGTGTGCTGCTGGCTATTGCCACATGTCTAGTCCCTCAATATTTTGGGACTGGGGCGTGACAACACCACCTCACCAATACGATCTAAAATATCAAACGGCCCAATGTACCTTGGGATCAGCTTGCCTCTGCTCCCGAATCGAATAGTACCTCTAGTAGGTGAGATCCTCAAAAATACATGTTCTTCTTCCTTGAACTCCAAAGGTCAGCGGTGTGTGTCAGCCCATTGCTTTTGTCTGTCCTGAGCTGCACGAAGAAGACTCTAAATTTGCTTCACCTTCACAACTGTCTGCATCACTAACTCCGGACCGAGTATCTGATGCTCGCCAACGTTACTCCAACATATCGGTGACCTGCACTTCCTACTGTACAGCATCTCAAAAGATGCCATCTGAATGCTCGCCTGGTAGCTGTTATTGTAGGAGAACTCCACCAAGTGCAAATGGTCTTCCCAAGACCCTCCAAAGTCTAACATACACGACCTCAGTATTTCCTCTAGGATCTGAATCGTGTGCCCCGATTGATCGTCTGCCTGTGGATGGTAAGCAGTGATGAACTTGAGTCGGGTGCCAAGACTCTCCTGTATGCTCGGCCAAAAATAAAATATGAATCTTGAGTCATGATCTGACACAATACTAATCGGTACTCCATGTAACCTTACGATCTGTCGTATATACATGTCGGCTAGAATCTCTGTGGACTGCCCAACTCTGAACGGCAAGAAATGTGCCATTTTAGTGAGTCGATCCACAAAAACCCAAACTGCATCCTTTTCATTGGGGCTTTTTGGAAATCCTGTAACAAAATCCATAGTGATAAGTCCCCACTTCCATTCAGGTATGGAAAATGGTTGTAATATACCAGCGGTTCTCTGATGCTCGGCCTTAACCTGCTGACAGATCAAACATTTTGCCACAAATCGCGTAATCTCTCTCTTTATCATACTGCCTCAAATCTCGGTACATCTTCGTACCTCCCGAATGAATAGAGTACATGGAGCTATATGCTTCAGACATTAACTCATGTCTTAACTCCCTATTCGAAACATATATGCGATTTTTGCAACTTAAAATCCTGTCCTCATGGATCCGAAGTCTCGTATGCATGGCGGCTTCCGTCTTCTCTTTAAGTCTCTGGAACCTAGCATCTTTAGGCAATGCCGCCTTAATTCTCTCCACTAGTGATGACTTAACCTAAAGATTAGCTAACTGCCCATTCTATCCTGGCAAAATAACCTCTATCTCGAGCTCCTGTAGGTCCTCTAATAGTTGGGGCTGCGTCGTCAAGAAATAAGTTGTGGGCTTTTTGTTGAGTGCGTCTGCTACGACATTTGCCTTGCTTGGATGGTACTGCAAATCTATATCAAAATTGACCATCAACTCTAACCAACGTCTATGCGTCATGTTGAGCTCTTTCTGAGTATAGACATACTTTAGACTCTTGTGATCAGTAAAAATTTCCACCTTCTCTCCATAAAGATAGTGCCTCCATATCTTTAATACAAATATTACTGCAGCTAGCTCGAGATCGTGCGTCGGGTAGTTCTTCTCATGAACCTTCATTTGCCTCGATGCATAAGCGATAACTTTTCCATGCTGCATCAAAACACATCCCATTCTACTGCCTGATGCATCACTATAAACTACGTATCCTCCCGATCCTGAAGGAAGAGTCAAGACTGGTGTTGTCGTTAATCGTCTCTTCAACTCCTCAAAGGCCTTCTGGCAATCCTCCATCCATGCAAACTCCAGGTCCTTACGCGTCAACCACGTCATAGGCTCTAAAATTCTTGAGAAGTTCTTCACGAACCTCCGATAATATCCAGCAAGTCCGAGAAAACTTCTTACCTCCGTAACTGATGTAGGTATGGGCCAAGTTTCTATTGCAGCAAACTTCTCCGGATCAACTGAAAGTCCTTCTTCTGAGATGATATGTCCCAAAAAGGCACCCTATCCAGACAAAACTCATATTTAATGAGCTTGGCTTACAGGTTCTCCTGTCTCAGTATCAAGATTATGATATACTCCTTGTGCTCTTCATGGCTCTCGGAGTATACCAAGATGTCATTAATAAACACAACCACAAACTTGCCCAAGTACTGATGGAAGACTCTGTTCATCATACTCATAAACACAGCTGGTACGATTGTTAAACCAAACAGCATAACTAAGAACTCATAGTGTCCGTACTTGATCCTGAAGGCTGTCTTCGATATATCCTCTTTTCGTACTCTAATCTAATGATAACCGGATCTGAGATCGATCTTTGAGAATATACGAGCACTACTCAACTGATCGAACAGATCGCTAATACGTGGCAAGGGATACCGGTTCTTGATGGTTATGGCATTTAGTGCCCTGTAGTCAATACACAGGTATACCATTCCATCCTTCTTTGGACCAAATAGTATGGGTGCTCTCTATGGTGAAACACTGGGGCAAATAAAACCCTTCTCTAAAAGTTTATCAACCTGCTTCTCAATTCTACTAACTATTTAGGTGCTAATCTGTACACAGCTGAGGTGATAGGCTCTGCTCCTGGTGTCAAGTCTATAGTGAATTCTATATCCCGATCAGGTGGTAAACTTGGAAGATCATCAGAAAATACTTCCAAAAATTCTGCTACAACTCTTGGGTACTCGGGCTCCCCATCTGCAAAAAGTTTCTTAAGTGTAGGCTGAATATCTTCCTTTTTGGATCCCCGAAGAAACTCAAACTCTGGATTACCAGGCGGTCTAAATATAACCTGTCCACGTCGGCAATCTAGAGTCGTATGGTACTGACTCATCCAGTCCATACCAAGTACAATATCATAATCCGGCATAAAAAAATCAAAAATTGAGCTCGCATCTCTCGTCCACAGACTACTACCGAACAAGATCTACAAATGTCATAAACTAGAATAATTTTGCCTCCTGTAAGAATTCTCATAGTCTTTAGAAGGGGTGCCATAGCTACTCTATGTGTGGCTACGAAACTAACAGCTATAAAAGAATACGATATTCCTGAATCGAATAAAGTTGCAGCAGGTAATGAAGCTACTAATATGGTACCTACGATGACCTCTCCTGCAGTAGCTGCCTCCTCAATAATCATGGTCAAAGCCTATCCTCATCCCTGGGCTGGTCCTCTCTACTGACGAGCCTGCTGGAATAGTATTGCATGTGGTACCAAAGGTGGCATCGTCGGATACCCACCTGGAGCTGGTGGTCTGACTCCTCCAGCTCCCGTCTGTTGTGCTCCCAGTGCTGGATAAGCTAGCCTAGGTGGCTGCTGGTAGGGTTTTGGTGCTGGTAAGGCTGGTCGGTGAATCATAGGTGCCCTCGTATAGTCATGTGCTGAGTGATGTCCTGATCCGCAAGCCAAGCATAGTCCCAACTTGTGTCTGCACTCGCTCTCAATATGACCTCGCTTGCCACAATATTGACATATTGGCGGTGCCTACAAGGCTGCTCTTGGTGGCTGGTGCATGTGAGGTCTCTTTGTAGCTCCTTCATGGGGTACTCTAGCTGGTGCTAGTGGGTGCGGCCATTTCTGGCTGGACTCTCTCCGGTTGACGTACTTCATGCGTCGCATTGCGGCAAGGACGTCAGTATATGAAGTAGGTACAATAGAGCCGATCAATCTCTGTAGCTCAAAGCTAAGTCCGTCAAAGAACTTCTCCGTCTTCTCCTCTTCTGTCGGAATAATAGTAGGGGCGAAGAGACTCAAATGGATGAACTCCGCATTATACTCTTCTACTGTCATGTTGCCTTGAGTGTGGCGGTTGAACTTATCCCTAAGTTCTACTCTGGCAATGGCTGGAATGTACATCTCCTGGAAGAGTCTAGAGAACTCCTCCCAAGTGACTCGGTCTGAGCCTAGCCGACTCTCTTCGAATAGCCACCAATGATGCGTATTTCCTGTCAACTATATCTTGACAGTAATCATCCAGCGCACTCTAGGAATCTCAGCTGCTTCCAATTAAAATTGAGTATTTGTAAGCCACTCATGAACTTCAGTGGGCTCCTTCTTGCATTAAAAGGTATGTGGCTTAAACTGACGAAAATTTGAGATGGATCCCGTAATGGTTACCTGGCTGGTGGGGTCGAATGCTCCAGTGTTGTCACTATGTTGTTCCTTAAGTTCTTCGCATGGCGTTCCTGGGCCTCTTGATGAACCTGTTGTTATGCTTGCATCATTGCGTAGAATATGTGGAACATCTGATGTCTGTTCATAGGCTGTCCTGGTAGAAAAACTGACATCGGTGGAGTAAACTACGACTGTGGTAAAATGTTGTCTTACCGGAACCTCGAGGCGCGTTGATTTGCTTGATTGCTTTATTGAGTAGAGGGATCTCCACTCAGTGGCGTCACCCCATCATCGTAGGTAACCACAGCACCTTGTGGTGTACTCGCGAAAGTCTCGTCGCTAACGCGTGGATCCATTACTCTGCACACAAGTAAACTATGAGGATCGCACAATGATTCAAAGCACGATGCAAGTCAAGAATTATTTTGAATTCGATATAGAGGGCAAGATCGTGTTAATTTGTGGATGAGATCCTATAATTTTATTATTATCCTAATATGCAGGCTTGCTCGGTTCTCTATTTAGAATCTGAAGAAATATATTGAGGACCTGCATGGGACACCACAAAAACTATGTCACGTCCCAGTCCCAAATTATCGAGGGACTAGCCACGTGGCAATGGCTAGTAGCACAACTCCAATGAGCAAACCCAATTTAATGGACCCGTTAGAGTGCACTTAAGCTGTAATATAGATAAATAAAGTCTACTACTCCTGTCACAGTATATAATCTAAACTAATCTCATCCACAGACAGTAATCACAATACAAGGAGATAGAACAGTCAAGAAAATAAATAAGAAAACTGTCCATCACAAGTCCAAAACTATATAATGTCTTGGGGAACAACCCGTCATCAAAACTAAAGAAAAGAAATAAAACTGAGTATATCTATCCAGTGGTCACAGAAACAAGTCTCAATATCTAAAGAACATAATAATTAAACAAAATAGTAACTATGCTCAAGAGAAGTCCTCGAGCACAACCTCGTCCTCTGATGCAAGTACTGCTCCAACGTCAGCCCATGTCCCATAAACCTCAGGGTAACTCTCCTCAGCTATACCTGGGGACATAATCCGGATCCAGGTCCTCAGGGGACATAGCAAGGTACAAGAATAACTCAAGCCAAGTACAATAAATGATAAAAAAATAATAAAAAGAGGTGTGTTCAGGGAATCTAACATAATTCATCTATGTGTATGCAAGTGAAAACATACTCGTCCGCTAAATCACCGGGTTTTATACATATACTAGGGGTACTAGTGATAGTAGTAATAATAGTAGTAGGTACGTACAAGCCCCATAAAGGTACCTGCAGTACTATAATACTAGTAGAGTTTGGTTTTTCAGCAAAACGGTAAGTTCTCCCCAACCCCATGTATCTCATGTCTCATGTCACAAAATGCAAGGCAATCACTATCTATGTCTCAAGTCCAGGTGTAAATAACATTATGTCAACTACCACATGTCTCAAGTTCGGTCCTAAAATAGAAGCTAGAATCCTCGAATATCTCAAGTTTGGCTTCTGTATATGAGAGCCGTGTATAGTGTCCTAAGGTAATTAGTACAAGTATTGCACGTATACTGTATACGATGACAAAGCAATCTAATGATACACGACTCCGCATACGAAAGTCAGCACCCGAATATGATTCAGACGTAAACTATCATCATGGTCCTAGGGTCACAATTGAGTACATGTATTAAAATATAAACTATAAAGTGCAGTTAAAATTAAGCATAATTTACTGAGACCAAAACAAGGTACACTTGCCTGCTGCCTGATGCTGCATTGTAGCAGATCCAAAGTTCATGTCCTATGGTACTGCGATACCCACGTGCCCTGCCACCATTACTTAAATTAATTCTAATTCTACCATTATCTACTTTATGTAAAATTATAGAGTCGATATACACACATCAACATAGTAGCAATGTTCGTGCCAATAATTCCAACAGTCGCACAGCTTTAGTTAACGTGCCAACAATCACGTACCATACTATTGTTTAAAATATTATAAGATCCTCGTACATTGATATAATACTCATACGTATAGGCCTTTACGTGTTATTAAACAACGTATTCCTACACGTACGTAGGTAGTGTTCAATGTCGCAAAACGCTATACAACGCTAACCGGCTAATTAAACATTCATGGAATCATTTTATTTCACTAATTAACATCTTAAAATACGAAAATAAATAGGATTAATATTCTAAAATTTATTTTATTTATTAATAAAAATTCATGCACACCTTTATATATTCAAGGTTATGTGCGTGTAATAAACTATACATAGTCTTCATTACCATGCATGCACTCTACCCTTCTTTAGTTCATCAACTAAGTCTCCAAATATATATTTTAATACATATATAATTCTGATTTTTAATATTAATATTCTGAAATTAATTTAAATAGAATGAACAACACATTTTTTTATAGTACAATAATATAACATGTACACTAGTTTACCAATAATATCCATAAAATCTACCTATTAATTATTCATACTTTAAACACTACAATACATATTTTAATATGTATAATATTCTGATTATTACACATATAATTCTAAAATTTATTTTATAACGGTAAAAAACTCATTTTAAATATTATAATATCAATACAACATTCCTACAATTACACTATTAATATCCATGCAACTCTCATCTATTCTCTATACTTTTAACTCACAAAATACATATTTTAATATGTACATATTCTAAAATTATAATTAAAATTTTGAATTAATTAACTATAAAATTCTGAAATTAAAACAACTATAGTGCAACAACTCATTACATATTCAATACAAACATATGCAAGTATTATATTATGTAGGTTTGTGCATGATTAACCACAAGGGAAGGGTGATTCATAGAGTGTACAAGGATGGTTTCATGGCTCATCTTCAATCCAAATAACATAAAAAATGAGAGGATGGAAAAAGTTACCAAAAACTTGATGTTGGTGATGGTTTGTTGAACTCCGGCGATATTTTTGACTTCAAGGAGGGGTTGCACCACCACTAGGCCGGCCTTGCTCTAAGGAGGTGGAGGAGGAGAGAACCGTTAGGGAGAGAGAAAAAGAAGCGGGAGTCCAATTTGTGGAATGGAGTGGCCGAATAGTTTGGGGTTTACACTCCCTAGGAGTTAACTACATGTAGTAATGGATGTGGAGGTGAAAGGTGAAAGATTGGGGGTTTCATATTAAACTTTGGTGAGGTTTATTTCAGCATCCAGAGATGTTCATTCAGAGTCCCTACTTTTTGATTCCTTGTGCTTGTCGTTTGGGCGTCTACACTACTTTGATTGCTGGCCACACATGTATACCTTGCCTCAGTACTATTTAGTTACATTCATTTTCTGTATATTTATTTTCTGTTGTTTATTTTTATTATCTTGCTATATAAAACTGAGTGTCCAAGAAAGGCTTGGGTGCAACGATGGTTGTGTCGTCTTTTATTCTCACTTTTATTATGCATGTTGACCTAGATTTACGAGACCACCCCATAATTTTGAGGCATCATTATGTTTCATTTGGTCATAACACATTTGTTACATGAGTGTGAGCCTCATGTAGAACACGGACTTGTGTATTAGGTTGGCCACCTTTACGTATTGTTCATGCGACGAATAAGGAATAACTGCAAATAGAAATATCATATTTTAGCAGACGTAGCAGTTACTAGAGGTGTTTGTGTGTTATTGATGTAACACATTAGTAGCATTGGGGGGAGAACAATGAGTAAGCATATGTGGCTCCTTTACACTTTACCTATTTGTAGTCCGTACGCTCCACCGGAGATGCACGGTGATATGACCCTTATATTATGTACAGGCGGCCTCTAACGATCGAAAGATGTTACTCTTTGTAGGCCACTGATTTGCAGGAGAAATTATGCTAATCCTATTATTTAGCCAGATAGTCCATACGAAAAAAAGTTATTCTTAAATTTTATATCACATAGACTAGTTAGGTAACCCCTTTGGATGTTTATTTTCAGCACTTTATTGGCATACTTGTATGTATCTTGTTATGTCCCTCTGAGGACCTGGTCCCTTTCCAAGTATAGACGATCAGAATTATCCGTAGGTGTTACTTCCCATTCCCGATATTCGTATTTGGAGCATATTTAATTTTTTTACTAGCATAATTTTATGTTGTAAAGAGACTAGACCCATTCTTTGGTTCACTCGGCTCTTGGTTTATTTGTTTGGTTGGGTTTGATCATGATTTAAATCCATGGTCCAAACCATAAACCCTCCATATAACCCAACTTTATTCTCTCTCTTTTCATTATTCTCCTTTCATTCTCTCTTAGGTTTTCTCTCTCTCTCTCTCTCTCTATAGGCAAGTACACCTTGCATGAGCAATAAAAAAACCCTCTATTTTTATTGTTCCATTATGTTTATTATGTATTTCTCCATACATTTTAAACTTAGTATTTTTTATTTTAGTGGATGGATTAGTGTAGATCTAGACTTTTAGTTTATAAGCTTTTCATGTGTTCTTGAGTTTTCTTGGATTTTGATCTACTAAAACTTTTTTTTTTGAAAACTTATTCTATGTTGATGAGCACATGATTTTGAGTATTTTAAAACTTTGCTTTGCTGGATTTGGATATCATTTGAGATTTCTATGGAAGAAAACAAAATTTTATTTAAGAGCTTTTGGCCTTGGCCGAATAGCTGCTGTTGGAGGAGATGAAGGAGTGTTATGTGACACTTTATGCTATGTAGCATGGACTTCTCATCTCGAGTCAGCATACAACCAACCTTGTTGGACGCATACTGAATCTGCACATGAGCACCTTGGCCAAATGCATGAACTTGGACGAATCAAACTTCACAAGGTGAAGAAATTTTACTAAGTCCCAAAAGATTTCATGCGGCCAAGTGTGTATAGGCCAAGTGTGCATGCGACCTCGTCGACCATGCGGTCAGGAGGTATGCGTCCCTCTTCTTCTGGACATATAACTTGTCACCGACTTGGCATGACTTTGTATGATTTTTGGTTCTCTTCTGACACACTTTATTGCTTGTCACAATCAGTCACATTTATCACTTTATGTCACTTTTTCTGACTTGCATTTATTGATGTTCATATTGCATATTTCTCGAAGAGTGGACTTTGCTTTGCCCATGTGTCCAAGCCAACTATTCAGTCTCATGCAGCCTAGACTTCATGCGGCACCATCTCTCATGCGGCCTCAACTTCATGTGACACCCTGTTTCATGCGGCAATATGCCTATGCGCCTATTGTTCCTATGCGGCACCATGTTTCTTGCACACGTTGGATACTTGCTTGGTTTAATATTTTTGTTTGATTGATTGACTGTGATGGTATGTGTTGAACTTAGAAATGACTTGAAAGACCCAAATGTGATCATGTGCTGAATTTGACTAAGCACCTGACATGAGCCCTGTAGATGTGGCCTTATATGTACTAACTTGCTAATTAAGATACTTTCCTGTGACCACCTTATCATACGTTGGATAGAATAATAGGCGAAGTTGAACTCAGGGGAGGATCTGTAATCTCGGTGCTTGTTTGGTTTAAGGATTGTAAATTTGATCTCGAGGGGTTCTCGCACTACTCTTATCATCATCTATCGATATAATAAATTAACAATTAGCGTGACCAATAATTGATTGTCCTGTCCTAAATAACTTGTTACGTGACAACTTGTCCATGATCTTGATTATAGAACTTGTTCCTGTCCTGAATATTATATCTGTGCTGATACACTTGACCGCACCGAGAGTGCTACTTGATAGATATAAATATGGTGAGCTATCATGCCACACACTCTTGCTACGTGATATATGTAATTATTTACATGTATGTATCTGGTAGTTGGACAGTATCTTTAGCTGTGGCTAGATAGTATTGATTGTCGCATCACACTTGGGTGAATCCAAATTTAACTTTCTAGTGACAATATGGATTCCTATCAAGAGTGTCCGTACTTAAAGTATGACATATAAGAAGGAATATTCATGTGACCTCGACATGGGATTCTACTTAACCTAGGGTTAACTAGGCAACTAAATTTGTAGAGCATTTAGAGGGAATGGTATCTCGAGATCGTGCATGTCGAACCACCCTAAATTAGCTGGAAGTAAAGGCTGGCCACCACGGATACTGTATATCATCTGCACTAGTAGAGTGCAGTATCTGATTTAATTATAAGACCGAGTCAGTATCTTTTCTATAGAAAGCCTTACTGATTAATAATTATCTCAGTGCCTCTGCAAGGGACTGGTGCATCACTTTACATATACACTTGCTCGTATATCATTGGTTCAGCCAACCTTGCTCAATTATGGCACGATCTGAGGATACTCATATATTATATTATTGGGATAACCTAGAGATCATATATCAAGCCGTAATACATGATTGGTTGTCTAATTTGTTTATCTTATATGTCTAGCCAGGAAAGTGGGCTATCTTAGTATGATAATTCAACCCATATCCTTGTTCGGTTGTTGGGTTGAGTTGTTATGTTACGATAATCCATGGATCGAAGCTATGTTATTTCTTATATTGTATCTCTGTTTGTGTATTATGCCTTTTTTGAGTGGAATTAGCGATGCAGGCTATTGTGGCATGATAGTTTAAATCATGTCCTTATTTGGTTGTTGGATTGCACTATTATGTTACGATAGGTTGTGGACTGAAACTACGACGTAGAATTATTTTAGCTTGACCATAATCAAGGAATGTATTCTATCTTGATGTAATATAGCACTTACTGTCCTTGTTTGGGAAGGGGTGTCGTATCATGTCATGGATGGGACATATGTCATTGATTGTTGGCTCTCGCATCTCATGCTATAGAACTGGTGTTTGTTTCTTTATTTCGTGCTTTCTTTGTGGTAATTGCTATTTTGGATCCAAGTCCACTGGTTTTGCATGGCCAGGTTTAGAGCCAGCACCTGAGGATCAAGCTTACTACTCCCTCATTGATGGCACGCACCCGAAGGATGGCTGCTGAGGTTCACAAGTGGGTTTTTGTTTCACTGCTCGTCTTTTATAAACTATATTCTTTTGGGTGTTTAGCTAACCGACACCTGTTAGCTAGAGAATATCGATACTAGTTCCCTATATGAGTGTATTATAATTAGACTGCAGCAGACTCACTGTCATGTATACTTTTATTGCATATCTGGCATATCATTCTGTACTGCTGGATCTCTAAAATATTCTGATGCGTCATTTGGGACGCCTTACTGCTTACTCTAAAATTTTCTATGTTATTGATACTTGATTGAATGACTGAGATAATAGCAGTTCTTGACCCTAGGAGACTTAATTGTAGTATGCACCCCCTTGTCTATAGACAACCTTAACACATTGTGGGTTGCTTCGGTATTCCGCAAGGTATGTTTGGCTGAGTCATTCCCCCACTCTCCAGTATTCTGGTTCTGGGGCGTAATAAGATTTAAGTAGTGGCCCATGCAGGTCTGGTTTTTCAGACTTGAGGGGTTTCTTGATCATAGGATGTCTCAATCAAACATGCTTCTCCTATAAATCCTAAATCTCTCTCCTCGAAACTCAGCTTAACTTTTATACCATTGATTCCTCAATCATTTCTCGTCTTGTTCTTGATTTGTCTTGTGTCCTTTTTCTTAGGGCTTCTCCAACATCGGTGGGTGGAGCACCAGCAATTTTAGCAGGGCAAGGATCTGTTGGTCCATGGTGAGAGATAACACCTGTACCAGGAGGGATCAGGGTAGAACCAGTAGAGGAGCACAATGAGAAACATGTACCAGAAGTTTCAGTACCCCCGGTCGTACCAGTAGTGCTAGTGGCACTTGATATACCGACATTGCTGGAAATCATACGAGGGATCATGGAGACACAACAGCATTAGTAGCTTCAGCAGCAAGATCAGTTTGTCTTGTTAAATCAAGGATTACAGACTGCCTTGGAAAAAAGTGTTATAACAGACTCAAGGGCATCGGTAAGGTTTTTCTGACTCAACCCTAAGTATTTTGATGGCACGGGGGATGCCATTACCATAGACGATTGGCTGCAGATTATAGAGACGATATTGACGGCGGCAAAGGTTTGAGATGAGGAACAAGTTGATCAGGTCCGATTGTAACTCTAGGACCTTGCTAGAGATTGGTGGGCAGCAGAAGAAGTTGGATTAAGATAACCTATTTGCTGGGAAAACTTTAGGGTCAATTTTAGGGTTGAATATTTCGGAGTGGTAGCACGGTATCAGCTACAACCGAGGTTTATCAACCTCAAGCAGTCTTGAAGGATGGTGGATGGCAATGCGGCAGAGTTCTGCAGGCTTAGCAGATTTGCTCCAACGATGGTAGCAACAGAACCAGAGAGGGCAATGAGGTTTCAGTACAGACTTTATTTGGAGATTCAGCATCTGGTAGAGGGCCATAACTACCAGACTTTTGATGAAGTATTGATCGCATCTAGGCGACATTAGCTGACGATGTAGAGGTTAGCTTCAAGGACGGAAGCCCAGAAGAGGTCTTATGCACATGGCGGAGGAGGAAGACCAGCACAGCGGACGTCAGCACCATCTCCTGGCATTAGCATCCATGATACAGCGCCAAGGAGGCCAGTGGAATCGACAACAACAATACTAGTTCGGCCGTATCAGCCAAAGCAGCAGCAACAACAACGAATGGGAGCCCAGTCTGATGTACGTATTGTGGCAAGGGGGCCATATAAAATATGTGTGTAGGATAGCACAAGGGTTGTGCCTACGATGTGGTACTCCAGATCATCAGATTGCCAATTGTCCGATGATGCAGAGGATTGAAGGACCGGCGCAACGGTTAGCATTACCAGCACCAGGAACAGCTCAGTACAGAGGACCATCACGAGAAATCAGGCCATTGGCTCAACGTCCCTTGCCAACGCAAACTCAGATGTACAACCAGCAGAGGAATCAGCAGTATGGGCAGTAGAGGCCTTAATCGCGTATTTAAGGAGGCAGCAATAAGGAGCACAGCAAAGCCAATGGCAAGCTTTTACCCTTTCTTTGGAAGAGGCATTGGCATCAGGTGACGTGGTGGCAGGTAAAATTCTTATTATATTTTTTCCTGTCATAGCATTATTTGATTCGAGAGTATCCCATTCATTTGTTTGTGCACTATTTGCGACACGTATTGGATTGGAGTTTGAGATATTGCCAGAGAGGCTGAATATACTCACTGGTAATGCTCTTGTATGAGTCAGTAGAGTATATTTAGTGTGTCCAATCGTAGTGTACGGGCATTTATTACCTACAAGGTTGATCGAGTTCCCTTTGGGTAATTTCGATATTATTTTAGGCATGCACTGGTTAAGAGACAGTCATGCAATGATAGATTATTGTAGGGGTAGAGTATTATTTAATATCCTGGACAAGAAAGAGTTTATCTTTAACAGAACGGTGAAGGACCAGCATGAAGATGGCATTACAGCAGTAACGGGAGTTGAAGATCAATTTCCCAGAGTGATCGAAGAATTTCTTGACGTATTTCCAGAAGAGCTTCCAGGATTACCTCCAGTTAGAGAAATGGAGTTTTGCATAGAGTTAAAACCTGGAGCAAAACCAGTTTCCAACATGGTCTATCAGATGTCACCAATAAAATTTAACCAGTTATATCATAACATGGAGGAACTAAAGGAGAAGTAGTTTATTCGACTAGTGGATCACTATGCGGAGCACCAGCGCTTATAGTAAAGAAGAAGGATGGGTCAACATAATTTTGTGTCGACTATAGACAGTTAAATTTCTTAACAGTAAAGAACAAGTATCCATTGCCTAGGATTGATGAGTTGTTAGACCAATTGAGTGGAGAAAAATTATTTTCCAAGATAGACCTTTGATCAGGGTATTATCAAGTAAGGGTCCGGGAGCAAGATATACCAAAACAGTATTTCGATCTCGATATGGGCATTACAAATTCTTAGTTATGCCATTCGGATTGACCAATGCTCCAGCAATATTTATGGATTTGATGAATCGTATTTTTATGCCATACCTAGATTAATTTATAGTGGTATTCATAAACGATAATCTTGTCTACTCCAACAGTGAAGAATAGCATGAAGAACATCTTCGAAAAGTATTGTAAGTTTTGAAGGAGCATCAGTTGTATGCCAAGCTCAGTAAGTGTGAATTCTGGTTAGATCATGTGTCATTCTTGGGATACATCATCTCAGGAGAAGGAGTGTCAGTGGACCCCAAGAAGGTTGAAGCATGAGAGAATTGGCCAGTCCCGAAGACAGAAGCAGATGTACGAACTTTCTTGGAATTAGCAGGATATTACCGAAGGTTCATGGCAGACTTTGTACGAATTTCAGTTCCAATGACTCATCTAATCCACAAGGAGGTAAAGTTTATTTGGTCGGTAGAGTGCCAAGTAGCATTCGAGAAGTTGAAGGAGAAGTTGATATCAACACCGATCCTTACACTTCCAATAGGATCATGATGATTCATAGTTTATTGTGATACATCTGGGAAGGAACTGGAATGTGTATTGATGAAACATGGAAAAGTGATAGCTTATGCGTCTCGGCATCTTCGAGATCATTATAAGATGATTTGGAGTTAGCAGCAGTAGTATTTTCTCTCAAGTTATGAAGACATTACCTATATAGAGATCGGATGGAGATATTTACAGATCATAAGAATTTAAAGTACATATTCACCCAGAAGGACTTGAACATGAGGCAGAAGAGGTGACTAGAATTATTTGGTAATTACGATGTAGCACTTCAGTATCATCCAGGCAAGGCAAATATGGTGACAGATGCTCTTAGTAGGAGAGGCAGCGCATTCATTTTGACAACTCAAAAGCACATATTAGAAGATCTTCGAGAGACGGGCATCGAGATAGTGCTACCTCAAGGAGCGAGAGTACTATCCAGTCTTCATATACAGTCAACTTTGGTGGAGAGGATCAAGACAGCCTAAGTAGAAAATTCTCAGATTCAGAAGCTTAAGACAGAATGTGAGTCAGGTATTAGTAAGGAATTAAATATTCATGAAGATTGAACACTTAGATTTGAAAACCGTCTTTGTGAGCCAAGTGGAGATATCAAACAGGAAGTAATGACCGAGGTACACAGTTCTTAATATTCTATACATCTAGGAGGCAGAAAGATTTACCAGGATATCAAGGAGCACTTCTGGTGGAATAGAATAAAAAGAGAGATAGCTCGATTTATTTCACGGTGACTCACGTGTCAGCAAGTGAAGGAAGAACAACAAAGACCAACAGGATTATTACAACCGTTGCCTATTCAATAGTTGAAGTGGGAACATATTACAATGGACTTTGTGGTCGATTTACCTAGATCCCCTACTAGGCGTAATATAGTTTGGGTAATAGTAGATCGACTCATGAAGGTAGCACATTTTCTCCCCTTTTGAGTAGGGCAGTCCACAGAGCAGTTAGCAGAGATGTATTTGTGGCAGATAGTGCGGCAATACGGAATTCCAGCAAATATAGTGTCAGATCATGATACTCGCTTTACATCATATTTCTGGAAAAGCTTGCAAAAGCACTTGGGTACCAAGTTGAGGTTCAGTACCATGTATCATCCCCAGAAAGATGGGCAATCAGAAAGGATAATCTAGACATTGGAAGAGATATTGCAGGCTTATACCCTAGACTTTGGTGGATCTTTGGAAGATCATCTTCATTTATTGGAATTCTCGTACAACAACAGTTATCAAGCCAGCATACATATGGCTCCTTTCAAAGCATTGTACAGAAGGAAGTGTAGGTCACCCTTAGCATGGATAATATTGGTGAACGAAAGATGTTGGGGCCTGAGATGATCACTCAAACGGTTAAAGTGGTTAAGAAGATCAAAGAGTGGCTTCGAGTTGCACAAGATCGTTATCGGTATTAGGCAGATCAACAGCATAGGCTGTTAGAGTTTTTTGTCGGCGACCACATATTTTTGCTGATTTTGCCAACCGTGGAGTCATTAGATTTGGGATTCATGGGAAGCTCAGTTCGTGATACGTAGGACCGTTCGATACTATCTAGAGGGTAGGGAATATTGCTTATCGTCTTGCCCTTCCGCCTTCGATTTATGAAGTGCATGATGTATTTCATGTGTCTCAGTTGTTTAGGTATGTCCCGGATCTGGTTCATGTCCTCGATCATTCTGAGTTACTCGTTGGTATCGACTTAACTTACGAGGAACAGTCTGTATCCATTTTGGATTTGAGAGAGAATGTACTCAAGAATCGGACTATCCATCTTGTTCGTGTTGCTTGGGGCCATCACTCAATGGGAAAGTCGATGGAGGAGCGCAAGGACGATATCCGATCTCGATACCCGCTCCTATTTGACCCTTGAGGTATATTTTTTCGTATGCCTTCACATATTTTATTCCGTGACCGGCAAGCACTCATATGAGATAATGTTGCTTTGCTTCATTATATGTGTTGTTATACTTGCTTATTTATATGTGTAGATTGCTTGTAATTAGTTGTTGCTTGTCTTAATATCTCTAGCTAGCCTTGAGTTTGAATTTTGAGGATGGAATTTTTTTTAAGGTGGATAGAGAAGTCACTCCTCATTCCCGATATTCGTATTTGGAGCATATTTAATTTTTTTTGCTAGCATAGTTGTATGTTGTAGAGAGACTAGACCCATTCTTTGGCTCACTCGACTCTTGATTTATTTGTTTGGTTTGATCATGAGTTGAACCTATGGTCCAAATCTTAAACCTTCCATTTATAACCTATCACGCCACAGTCCCAAAATATGTAGGGCTAGGAATATGTAAGCAAGCCAACCATATGTATATGGCAACTCCAATATATGGAACCCATGAAACATACGTACGTTGTATTATGAATAATAATTCACATGTGGTATATAATGTCACAAGTCACAGGTAACTAAATCTCATCCATATCACAAGTCAATAAATAAATAAGCTAAACCAATATAGATCCAAATGATCCAGTCCAAATAATCCGAAATAATAGTCGGGTAGAGACAAATCCACTACCAAACTAGGATAGAAATAGAATCTGACTTCTTAAAATAAATAAACAATAGAAAAGTATCAACTCAACTACGAACCAATAGATACAAAGGTAAGAGCTCCTCGGAAGGGACTAAAGTAGCAGGTCATAATCCGTGCTCCTACAAATAGTCATGATCGTCAACACCTGAAAAGGGTGCCAAGTCCTCAGAGGGACATAACAAGTACACAAAAAATTGACATGCATAAAAGTAAAGCAATAAACAATAAATAGGGTAACTAATCCATCTATGTGAAATGCACTCGAGACATCTCTGGTGGTGCATGAGGGGGAAGAAGAGAAGAATCTGTCATCCCACCAGACGTTTGACAGAACTCGGGGGTACACCATATATAGGAGAAGAAGATGATGAAGAAGAAGAAGAAGAAGAAGAAGAAAAAGAAGAATAAGAAGAATAAGAATAAGAATGTCCTATACGCTCACTAGTAGATTCTCCCCCTCCCAATGTAACATCCGAACAGTATACGTGGTGTAGACATAATGCAACGATGTCAATAAAATCTAGGAACTATACCAAATACTAACTACTAACCCAACTCACGTATCAATGGCCAGTCGATACGCTAGTCCATGCACTCACTCACTCAGAAAATATGATAAACCAGTGTCAGGTCAGAAGATACCACGTACCTTCACAATATACTGGGTAAGAAGATACCACGTACCTTCATAATAAAAATATAATTGGACACGATCCGGACATGATCTCTTCACTAATGCTCCTCCTCCTTGTGCTTCTTGCTTCAAAGCTCCTTGAGTGATGAGAATGAGAGAGAATATGAAAGAATTGAGAGGGAAATTGATGGAGGAAAGAAGGAAATTGGGGATCGAGAATTGGGGATTTAAAATAAATGTAAATGAAGAGGGGAGAGAGAGAGAGAGAGAGAGAGAGAGAGAGAGGACCTCTCTTAAAGTGGTCGGCCCCTTCCCTCTTCCTCAAGTCACTACCAAATTTCTAAGTTGCCTTTCCACTAGTGTCATGTAGATTCGAATTAGGAAAGGATAAATTAGGAAGGCTTCTAACTAATCCAAAATAACTTTAATCCTCTTAATTAATCAGTAGAAACGGGTCTATTGGGCTTGGTCCATGTTGGGCTCACAAGTTGTCATGACAAGTCTAATTGGGTTCCCAAGTGTCTAGTCTAACTAATAGGCTAGCCCACTAACTAATAAATAATATAGCAAAACAAAAATTATTAATATAACATACTAATTAATTATTAAATCACTAAAATAATATAACTATGCTAAATGACTAAATTATCCCTATTTGGAAAAGTGGGGGTAACATCGCTCATGGTCTACATCATGGCCTCGAGGACCTCGAGGCGCTGCCGATCACTAGGGCCTTCATGCTCGTCCCCTGCCATGTATGTCGTTCTTATATGAGGAGAGAGAGACGGGATAGTAGACGTAGCACTTTCTACTTTGGACTCTTGCAAGGAATAGTCGTCAGGGAAGGTTGGCAGTATCGCGCTGCCAGAGGTTCGGTCGAAAATAGAGGCTCGACTGCTGCCAGAGTAGCATGCGGCCATCTGCATGCGGCCGTCAATCGATGCCACATAGTGAGTCTTATGCGGCCTCCTTCTTGGCCGCATAGAGTTTGCATCAGTGCTCGAACGTCTGGCATCGTAGTGTTTTCCTCTGCCAGAGTTTGGGTGCTGAGTGTTTTCTGCATCAGGCGAGGATGCCGCATGGATAGCTTGAGGGGACGCCTGGCGAGCGCTTTCAACAACAGAAGGAGAGGCAAAGGATGCCGCAGTTGGACGAGGCACGGTGGCCTTTGCTGCCCACTTTCTGCGGGTCTTCGAGTGGTGAGCACCCTTCTGGTTGGAAGAGGCTTCCGCATAGACAGTGGGCGCATGATGTGCGCTCCCTGCGACTGGGAGAGAGACGGGGAGCGCAAGATCCATAGTTGGGTGAGGCGCGGTGGCCTTTGCTACCTGTGTCATGCGGGTCTTCTTGGGATTTGCTTGCCTCGGAGAAGTACTCACGCTGTCCCCGGAGAGCATATCCTCGAAGGTCTGCTGATCAAAGAGGACCACCAGCATTATTTGAGTGGACCCGAGCTTGGCTGCGTCGGATTACGCCATATCTTTCTCATCAGAGGAGAAAGACGTCCCCAGCCGAGTCACCATCTTATTCGCCATTAAATTCGAAAGTTCTAAAATGAGCTTGATTTAATCAACAAACGAAGAAAAGTACAAAGAGGTCCTGGACGGACAATCTAAGTACAATATTTTTTATTCTGGGATATGGCGATGGATAAGGAGTTCTATGGCATCTCCTTTACTCTGTGGATGATCTGATGTAGGGTGGGGAGGCTTACGTTCTCTCTTTGTTCATCTCAGTATGCTCTGTGTGTGTGTGTGTGTGTGTGTGTGTGTGTGTGTGTGTGTGTGTGTATTGGCCGGGGGTGGTATGCTTTCTCTCTTAAGCAGAAAAAAAAAGCCAGCCCTTAGAATGTTCAAGTTGCTCCTATTTATAGCCATCGTTCTGATGGAATATGGGTGCCGCATACGCCTCTATTTAGTGGCCGCACAAGGCTCCTTCAAAAGAATGCGGTTGCAACTATCATTGTATGCCATGGGCCGATTGCCACATGATCTTGGTTGAGATATGTTGTTGAAGAGATCTCGAAGTTGTTACCAACCCGTTGTATGCGTGACTTGGTCAGCTGGATACGTAGTCAGCACCAACTGTACGAAGATCTCTACAGTTGTAACAGAAAGGTCATATGAGCTGGAGGCCGCATAGCAATTTGGCCGCATGATGGCGAGGCTGCATGGGTCTTGTAGCCGTATACGTGTCTTATTTGGGCCTTGGTCGAATGGACACTCTGGCCGCATGGTGGCGAGGCTGCATGGGTCTTGTAGCCGCATACGTGCTCTCATTTGGTCTTGGTCGAATGGACACTCTAGCTACATGATGGCAATGTCGCATGGGTCTTGTAGACGCATACGTGCTCTCGTTTGGCCTTGGTCGGATGGACACTCTAGCTGCACGGTATTGTGGTCGCACGCAAGCTCTCGTCGTCCTTTGGTCCAATGGACAGTTAAGCCGCATGGCGATGAGGCTGCATACGTAGGACACGTGGCATGGCACATTTGTCGAAGAAATTAATGCACTGATGTGACTTATTGTCTTTTCCTGAGCCATCGTCTTCACGAGTCTCGAAGCATCTCAGAGTGATGAGTGATGTATCAGAGCTTCTGACAGACATCAAAATCTCTGTCAGAGGTGTTTTATGCGGCCTTCCTGCTTTGTGTTCGTTCAGGCCGCATATAGTATACTATGCGGCTTCTTTGCGACTTGGTTTGATCAGGCCGCATATGGATTCTCTGCGACTTGATTGTTCAGGCCACATGTGGCTCTTCTACGGCTTGATTGTTCAGGCCGCATGTAGCTCTTCTGCGGCTTGACAGTTCAGGCCGCATATGGCTCTTTTACGGCTTGACGGTTCATGCCGCATATGGCTTCTCTACGGTTTGGTTGTTCTGTTAAGGGGGCATGACCTTTATGCGGCTTACATGATTTTTCATGCTTCTATAGCGGTAGATAGCGGATATACCATGGTACATCATTTTAGTGTTGTCCCAACATGTTGTCTTTGCCCGGTTACCGCCGGTATACCGTTTGGCATCCATGTTTCAGTTGCTTAGTGTTTTCCCCGGATGACTTCTGACTCTTTCGATTAGGGGTTTAGTGACTTCCAGTGCACTCTAGTGATTAGGACAGAGATTTCTAACCTAAGATAAGTTATACCTAATCTTGTAAACTTGTAGGCCCTAGTATTGTTCATGATTGACTGATACAGTAGTTACCGACGGTGTACTTGAGTAGATATGTATACTACTATGAGAGTACATGATTGAGCCTAACCTGACTAATTGACTAACTGATTATCCATGTATCCTGACATGACTGTGTGTTTCTATGCTATGATTACCAGCTTACCCTTTGAGGTACTGGCCCCGTTATCGTACTGAGGTGCTTCTTGTTTATTGGTGCATTGCGGTGCTATTCTTGTTCTAGTGCACTGAGGTGAGACTATATTGTAATCGTGATATTGTACGAGACTCATGATATTACATTATTATTTCCTCACGGATATCCCTGTAGTGATCAGTGGTCATAGCATGGCTTGATAAGAATCTGTGTGTTAAATATAGAGTCTATGCTCATGATGAATCTAGTTGGAAACCTTCGAAAACCAATGTGGATCCACACTCAGTATACCCGTACTATGGTACGATATATAGAAAGAATGATTGTGTGTCTATGGCATGGGATCCACATTGGTTTTGCCCATCGGTGTGTGCTGTATGGTTAATTAGGTAACTTAAAACTCATAGAAGCTTTTGGAGGGAACAGGATCCCGAGATCGTGTATTGTTGACCATCCATCAAATATTGTATATCATCCATGTTTAGTAGAATATAGTATTTGACTCTATTATCATGACCGCCTCTGTATCTACCCTATAGGAGTAATGAGACTGTTATTGAGTTTATTGAGCCCGGTGGCCTTACGAGGGACCGTGGCATAGTACTTATATATTCATGTATATACTAATGGCTTAGCCAGTCCTGCTTTAGCATTACATGATCTGAGGATCCCTGTATATGATGCATTAATGGGGTAACCCAGATACCACATTGCAAGTCATAGTTACTAATTGGCTGCTTATTTAAATCTATTGTCTTTGTTCTATATCATCTACTGGTAGCCTAGGGATAGAGACCGTCGTGGTGTAATGATTAAACCCTTGTCCTTGTTTAGTTGTAGGGTTTGACTAATGCTCGATAATAGGCTATGGACCTAAGTTACGACACGGATTTCTATTTCATATTGCTATTATTTTAATTTTGTTTTATTCATTCGTGTTTCCTTATGGTACTTGCTATTTGGGGCCTTACCCAACTTGGCCAGATTTGGCAGTAGAGCCCGAGGATCCAGCGTATTATCTTACCGATGGTGTGCACCCGAAGAATGGTCGCAAGGGAAATGAGTGTGTTTCTTCTTTATTACTCATATAGTATTTTTCTTTTTTGGACGTTTAGCCACATGCACATGTTTAGCGTGATATTTTAGATATTTATTTTCTTTCACATGATTGTACTATTCAAACTACAAATGACTATGATCATGTATTATTTGACGATGTGCTAACTCTTCATTTTATATAGCTAGCTTCATGATCATTTTGATAGAGCGTCTGAGACGTCTTACTCTTTATCTTACATGTTCTATATTTTTTATTTCTTGTTTGATTGATTGAGACATAGTATAATCATGTGAGACCATAGGTGACTTGTATTGTATGCACCCCCCTTATATAGGGACCGTCGTAACCATATTACAAGGTGTTGACGTACTTCGTAGTGCGTAGTTGGCCATGTCATACCCCCGTTCTCCGTATTCTGGTACTGGATTGTGACATCTTTTTGCCACAATAATAACATTTAGAGTTCTTATACCAACCCTTGGACTTTCCTCTACTCTTGTCTCTACCATCATCCATACCCTTACTTTTACTCCTTCCTCGTCTCTCTCTGAAATAAGTACCTCTGAATGAGATATAGATAAATTGCCTTGAGATTTACTTTTACTCCTTCCTCGTCTCTCTCTGAAATAAGCACCTCTGAATGAGATATAGATGAAATACCTTGAGATTTTCTTTGTATTTGTTCATTCAACATTCCACTCTTGGCAAATTCCAGACTGATTATGCCTCCTGGAGCAGAAGTGATTATAAACACTTGTACAGTCTCCCACGAGTCTGGCAAAGTACACAACAACCGAAGTTCATGTGTCTCGTCATCGAACTTTACTCCAATAAAGGATAACTAGTCAACCACACCCTGAAACTCACTCAAATCATCCGTAATGGACGAACCATTCTTGTAACTAAAACCTATCATTATTGGGTGGTTGGTTTTTGCTAACTTACATAAGCAAGATTTTGACTAGAAGCTTTTTACCAAAACTTTAGAAATTATTTATACTTTCTGGTCACTTTGATTTAATATAATTTAATTTTTGGAAAGAAAGTACTGACCATAATATGAGAAATAACACAAATGGTTGATCCTTTGAATGATAATATCTTCCTATGGAATGGACTATTTAAAGGAGCTCCTAGAACTAGCGATAGACCAAAACATGGATTAAATCAGTAAAAATAAAAAAAATAAAAAAAGACGTAAGAGTTAAAACACCAAAAATAGGGAAATAGAGGCATCTTTTTGTGTTTTTACTATTCAAGAAGTTGGAGCTTCGAACTTGTTTGAAGGAACAAAAATCAAGTACTTCTACTACTTCAGATTTCAGCGAGAAGTTTAAAAAGGATAATACTTTTTTGACACTATTCAAGGATACTAGCCCTGTACGAAAAACTACATAATTTGATTCCCAAAATCCCTCAGCAATATTTGTGCAACACTGCTGATGGGCGCAACACTTATTACAAGCTGACAAGCACAAGATAACAATAGAATTACTTATTTTCGCTGTAACATGTGCTGATCCTTAATATGTTATAACTGCTGGAGAGATTCAAACATAGAACACTCCTAATATCAGCGAGAGGAAGCCTTCCCCTGAACAAATGAGATCATTTGAACCATTGGTCTAAAAATCTCGAGAAGCGTAATTTGCGTTGCACCAATAATCTTTTCAGTATAAGAGAAAAATGTATGAAATGTTTACTTCAACAGTCAGACCCATCAATTATAGCTAAAACATGAGCAAATAGTCTGATTCAAGCTGATAGTCTTGCAACTGCTCTAAACAGACCACAGACCAGGCCAGGTAAAGCAGGCAAATTGGATATAAAAATGTGGCAGTTACTAGAAATTCCATCTCATAATCAAAAAACAAATATCATAGGTTGAACAAGGTAGAATACAATAATGTTTCAAGGACGTAGTAATTATTTGTTAAACACATTGCTGGTAGTAGCTACAAACATCTAACGGATGGGCCACATTGCTGGTAGTAGCTACAAACATCTAACGGATGGGCATTCAGTAGTCACCTGCTTGACAGTCTTAACCAAAAATATCAGAGCAGTTTAATCGCACCGAATGGAAAGTCCGACAATTAAATTAAACCAATTCATTACCAATCATTTAAACCTAAAAATTGGAGAACCACACCCTACGTGTAAAATTATTTCATTCCTCTACAATATCAAAAGAAATTAATAACAAAAATGACAAGGTAAAAAAAAAAAAAAACAAAAGGGAACAATAAAAGGCAAATTGCTGTTGCATTGCCAACTCTGCTGCCTCCCGTCACCACACAGTAGTCTGATTACAAGGTCTCTTAACGAAACAGATATCGAGCAGCTTTCCACATTATGCAAGTTTCTTTATCTTCCAAACCACCAAAATAGCTGCTAGAAATAAAACGCAACCCAATCGTAAGGTCTCAAGGAATTATATGCAATTAGTAACTCAAATTCAGCAAGTGTATGCTTTCAGCCACAGACGATATCCATGTGAACATAAGTTGCATCAAAGGAAATAATCAGGTGTTCTTCGGGTCACGTCAGGCTCTCCTCTTCTGGGAGCTGGCTCAAACTGCAACCGATGCCAACAATTATTAACACAAGTAACAAGTTGACAGGAGACTATGATGGCATGTCTGTATTCATGCGTGCTTGTGCAGTAGTGGTGATGGTACCTGAATAAATGTGTGGCCCTTGCAATCATCAACTTCCAGGATGGAGGCCATGTTCCCACATCGATAGCAATAATTAGGAGCACTGAATATGGTAACAACCTTTTGTTCCTGTTTATGTTTATTGACAACAGAGTTTGACAAATTTGAACATCCAAACCTCAGACTAGAGTGGAAAAAACAAAAGAGAGAGAAGTTACATGTCCCCAATTATATCCCTCCATGACCAATTGGTGAGCTCTGGCTATCAACTTAAGGTTATTGGTATGGTTGAATTGCTCTGATATATCCTGATGTAGCATATCAAAGTGGCCAAGTGAGTGACAGCAAAATAGCAAATAAATGTAGAATGATAATGAGAGTGCAATACTTGGCCAAAGGTATATCCCGCACCACGAGGAGAAATGCCCCAACCACATCGGTCATCCGGGTCAGACCATAAGAGATCACACATAGGTCCCTCATGAGGAACTTCTTGGACACGATCAAAGTTACGAATGTTGTCAAGTGTCTCGATTGATGGGGATAACCCACCATGAAGACAAAATATTTCTGATTCGACCTAATATTCCAAAAAAATAGTCAGTTACAGAATAGTTTATTCGGTGATTATAAGCAGCTCAAATTCAACTTCAGGAGACCAAACAATAAGACCATTAAATCCAAGGCAACAATTATTACATGTAATAAAGATGAAGAAAACATTAGTTCCACACACACAGAACAATTGCCTTAGCTTAAGATAAAATAACCTCAATGAAACAAAAAATGGCACAGCTCTCCAAATGGACTTTCATGTAACAAGCAAGTATATTACTAATTATAGAACTGCCTTGTAACTATAGTGAGATACACTTCCAACGGTTCAACTTCCACCATATCTAATATGCTATTGTTGTAACAAGCAAATCTATGTTTTGAGCAACAACAAATGTGATGTTTGCTTTAACCGTCTGCTACCTAATTCAATTTCCAGCAGTTAGCTATTCAATTTAACCTTCATATAACGTACCAACAAATGGATTATTACATTGCAGTGTCAAATTTGTAAAGTTTTGAAGGAAAAAAAATAGTCTGCCATGTTAGGGGATGTAGGTTTCAGAAAATTGTGATTTAGATGCCTGGTAACATTCCGGTAGTAATATGAAAAAGTTATAGGTGACAGTGAAACAGGGAACTTTATAGGTCTTATCCTTCAGTTTAAAGTTTAAACCAGCATTGACAAGGTCCCTTTCCTTTTGTCAAGTGACATTCCAAGAACTGCTTACAGAATGACACATGTACAAGATATAATGATCTATTCTATTGGAGAAAAATGTGAACTTGGATCATTACATAGTTTGATGTTATTTTCAATGCATGAGTTATGTAGTTTGGTGTAGTTTTGATGCATTAGCAATGTAGTTTGGTGTTAGTTTTGATGCATTAGTTATGTAGTTTGGTATTAGTTTTGATGAAATTATGCATAATTTTGTCGCAATGTTACAGTTAGACATAGTTCATGCATTAGTTATGTAGTTTGATGTTACTTTTGATGAAGTTGTGTATGCTTCGGGCCTGTTTGGTTGGTTGGGAGTGGAGGGGGATATTGGACTTTCAAGGGATGGAAAGTGTATGTAATTCATGCACTCTCTCGTCCCCTTGTAATTCCAAGATGTTTTTGGTTAGCTAGCAAGCTAAGTAAGTGATAAATGAAGTGCATAATAATAATAATAATAAAAGTTTTTAACATAATTATTACATACTAATAACTAATATTAGCAAAATTATTTTATTAGCTAATTATTACTTAGGAACTAATTAATTATTGTGAAAAATAATTATCTTATTTACGAAATATTTATCCTAATAATATAATAATACCAATTAATTGTTTTGAGTTAATATAATAATTAACTATCATATTTTCATAATATTACTTAGCATTTAATCACTTCTTAATATTAATTAAACATATTATAATTATTTACTAATATTAATCATTTAAGTATTGTAATTACTAAGTTATACTTAACAACTAATTATTTAAATAGTAAATTAAAAAAAATCTCAAACAGCAGCTTCAACCAACATCTTTAAAATTGACATTTGGGTATTTGTTCATAGGCTAATTTGGTGTAGTATAACATGAGGTTATCAATAGGATGGTCAAGTGCACAAGCTCGTAAATTCATGGTAGCAAATTCTATATAAAAGTAGTACAGGTAGTAGTGAAGTGCAAAAGTGTAAAAGTTGAAGGTATTTAAGTGCAGCCTAGTTCTTATATAATTTTCTCAAACATTTTTTCTTGTGCATTTCCTAGTATAAGGGTAAAAACCCATGCTAGCTAGGTCCCATTGTAATGTATGCGTAGGGATCCACCAATGGATATATATTGGAAAGTTGGTGAGAAGTTTCTTGCATGTGTATTAGCAAATTGCACTTAAAAGTAGTACCAGTAGTGAAATGTAGACATTCAAGGTCTTCAAGTGTAGTCTAGTTCTTATATAATTCTCTCAAAACTTTTTACTTCTACATTTCCTAATACATGGATAAAAAAATCCATGCTATCTAGTTCCCATTGTAAAGTATGCATAGGGATTCACCAACGGGATATATAAGCGAAAAGTTGTTGGCGAGAAGTTTCATGCATGTATAGGGATCCTGCCCATTAGAAATCCATTTTTGCCTGTAAGGTAAGGGTTTCAAATAGAAAGCAAACTAACTCAAGGGAAGGTGCTCCTTGGTTGCACGAGTTGAGTCTTTGCTTTATCTAACCTGGTTAGATCATTGACTATAAGTACGGACGAATGAAGGTCAATAAGAGTCTGTTGACTTCTGGGGGACACGAGACAAAAAGAAAATTGATTATTATACTAGTCTAGTCAAGCCTATAGGGGGGTGCCTCGTGGAAAGCTGCGAGGGCTTGGACTAGTGAAACGAGGGTGAGTCGCTGGTTTCACTTTTTGAAAAAAAGAAGGCGGGTCTAGCAGCTTATTAAAAAAGAGTGGAGGATGAATTATGAATCACCCATGATAACCTTTCTTCGTCTTGTATGTTTTCATAGATGCCAAGCTTCTTCTCCGCTGCGCTTATTCATTATCCTCCTCTTTTTCTCCTCCTCGACAATGTCTTCAAGCACGGGCATAGTCTTATCTTTCCTCCTCCAGTTTCATCTTCCTCTCCTAATTTGATGGTCTTCTTTTCCTTTTCTTTTTCATTTTCATGAAGTATAGAAGCAACAGTGAATACGGGTTTCTAATGGCAGATCCATATAAGTGCAGGGAACTTCTCAAACAACATCCTGCCATATATCTCATTGGTGGATCCATATGCATACATTGCAATGGGAACTAGCCAACATTTGTTTTACCCTTTAAGTAGGAAAATGTTTTAGAAATTAAGAACTAACTAATTTGCACTTAAATACCTTCAATTTTCACAGTTAGTGTACAATTTGCTACCATGAATTTATGAGTTCGTACACTTAACCACCCTACTGATAATCTCTTGTCACACACGACTATGACCATTTTAGTCTTATTTGCCTCAAAACAAAAACCAAAGTGTAATGAGAGCAGAAAAAAAAAAGTAAAGATGGCAAATTGCAAATAAATATAATATTGGATAATAAGTAAGTAACCATGTGCAAATTAGCCTAGGAACTAATAATGATCATCCTCTATGTGGAAAGTAAAAAGTGGAGAGGGCAAGAAAACAAGTAGAGAACAATAATTGCTCCACTTTCAAGCAACCAAACCACCCCCACCCCCTACCCCAGTGTTACAGTTAGCCGTAACTTAATTTCCTAATATTATTTGGTAATGAAGTTAAAGCTTCACATTTAATGTCAAATTGCTAATATTATACTTGGTGCTTGCATTAAAAAACATATATTATTGTAGTTAGCTTTTTAATAGTTAATTTTGAATGATGTAAAGATGTTAATACTAAGATGATGCATATTTCCTATTTATAAAGGATTTGGTCCGCCAAATTCTCTTGGAATGCTTTCTGCCCAAACCTAACAATACTATAGCGCATCCCAACCCTTACACCCAAACTTATAGGTAGCTAGGTTCATTTAAAGTGAATTTAGGTCAAATCCTAAACAGAACCTGACCCTATAATGAGTCACTTAAACTTGAACACAATTCTTACCTTACCCTGTAATTGTCTGGTTTCACTTAAACGGAAAGCAAAACCTTAGCCTTATCTTACCCTATAACAGAAACGGTATGGTGTCACTTAAAATGAACCCAATCATTACATTGCCCAATAATGGCCATGTTTCACTTGAACTTTGAACTTGAACCTCAGTAATGCAGGGCAACCAGCCAATAATGCATCTGACTGGAATATAAAAGTATGCCGATAGTGGAAACAAAATACTAAAATGTGAGCAAATGACTGTAAGAAGAAAATAATACAATGTAAACGATATGTTTAGTATACAAACCAATGCTGTCAATGGAAAGTAGTCAAAAAGATCTGTGAAAGTCTTCCACACATTAGGATTACCATATCTGCAAGCATATAAATGAAGAGATTAACCTGTTATATTCAGTGAGAACTATAAACTATCAGGCATCAGTGAGTTTCTGCCACACTATGATCATAGAAAAATAAGTTCCAATTCCAGATTCAGATAGTTCTTTAATGGGAATGATAATAAAAGATAAAACAAAATTATAACCAGACTTCCTACAAATCTTGAGGATACAAAGATAGCACATTAATCTCTCTTTCATTTGGATACATCCAATGACAACCTACTCTCATTCCCATCATCCGAGTGGCAGATTAAGTTAATAATTAAAACTAATGCATACAAGTTGTCGTATTTTTACTGTCTGAACAAATTATCTTATCTGATATAAAATTATGTCTTAATAATCTTTCACCCCGTATGATGGATGACATCAAATTAACACAAACCTGTTACTCGAAGTATAAGGAGCATCGCCTGATTAATCCAAGCATCATGAATTTTCATGCACCATTATTAAAATGGTTGCTTGCTTCTAATATAATCACTCTTTTGATCGTTCAACATTCACAGACAATCACTTGTCAAGAAACAATAATTAAGATGCCTCCTGAAAAATAAAATCACCAGACAGGATAACTTCAAAATTCTGTTTACATTCTATTGTCGTGGATATTCAGAACAGTGCTAAAATGTTCCATGGTCTTGGATGGTCCGTCTATCTACAAGTATAAAATTACTACATAAATATCAACCATATAATAAGCCTAGAAAAGAGTTCCCTGGGCAAAAACATTACTTCTTCCATAAAGCCTCCATCTTACTTTAGCTCTTCCTTTGACATGAAGGAGATTGTCTCCTCCAACTTGTTTGCATTCAAGACAATGCCATGAGGATCCTAGTCTGCATGGCTCAGGGTTGGAGTACCTCCAGTGCCAGTAAGAAGGACTTCATCAGTTGGAAGGTGGAGGGTCTCTCTCTCTCTCTCTCTCTCTCTCTCTCTCTCATCACTTGGAGGGTTTCTGGGTTGGATTCTCTCCAGTGCCAGTAAGAAGACATGGGCTGCATTTTGTTCCTGTAGGAAGAGATGAGCGGGAGAGAGAAGGATTGATGAGGATATCGTACAACACGCACGAGATTTACGAGATTTTCGACGCGTGTACAGGTGCATAAAGTGTCTCGAACAGTTGCTCATGTGGTTTTAAAATTGGTATTTTAGTATTAAGTTTATTTTAGTCCCACATTACTTGTGGAGAGTTGATTTCTTTTATTTGCATCTTTAGTCCCACATTGCTTGTGGGTTAGTATGTTACTTTTTTGTATGCCTATATATAGGTTTGCTCTCGTCATATTCGAAGATCAAATAATGAATGAAATATTGTGAGAGAAAAAATCTTGCGATCTACTTTTGAGTTTGAGTATGAAACCTAATCTCTCCCCTCCTCCCTGGGCATATGAAACCATAGGGTGGTCGTCGTCGAGCGTCCCCGACTCCCTCCTCTTTCCAACCCCGCCGCCAAGCCGTCTGCCACCTGATCCAAGCGGTACCAACAACCCTTCGTCGTCCTGCCTCCCGTCTCGGTCGTCCGCCTTCCTCCGTCGGTGCAGCAGATCGCCCGCCGCCAGGCCACCAGCGGTCCACCTTCGATCGCGGATCCGTCAACCAACGTCCTCCTTCCTATCTAAAAGATCCAGGTGCACCGTTCCAACTTTCTACTATTTGCAAAATTACAACTGCTAGTATAGATCTCTCTAATCTTTTCAACATTTATGGTTGTTATTAGATTTTGATTGTGAGAGAGCGAATATGTTTGATAAATTGTTAAAATTGAATATTAAATTGAGAACTAAAATTAGAGTACAATTTATTACATTAGATTTCTGATGAACAATGAATACAAGATTCGCAACATATTATTGTGCAACATATTATTGTGCTTCTGCTTAAAAAGCTATTGAGATCCCAGCATGGGACTTTAAAATTATTCTGCTTAATTAGTCATTCTTTATAAAGTAACATTAATTCTTGTTCATTCTGCTGATTTCGATAACCTACACAACATAGAAACATATGTTAGAGTAATCAAATCATGTATTACATCAAGGATAAGATGGATTTTATTGGGTTTAGATATGTGAAGAATAGAAGTAGAGGAGTCAGTTTGGGATAGGAGAGGAAGGAGAAGTTAGGGATTTGGGAGATAGGAGGCTATGGGAGAGATTGATCTGGTTGGAAGGCTATGGTTGAAAGGAACCAACAGAGCTGCTAAGGGTGGAGTGTTTTGATGCATTTTGATATAGAACAGGGAATGGTGATTGATATGGGACACTGGATGATGTGTTTTGATAGCTAGGTTGAGATTTTTTTTATAGGGCTTTGACGATGGGAGATGAAGTTTAGGGGTAGGGTGTAGATCAGGGAATGCTGAGTGATATGCTTAATTAGTCATTCTTTATAAAGTAACATTAATTCTTGTTCATTCTGCTGATTTCGATAACCTGCACAACATAGAGACATATGTTAGAAGTAATCAAAACATGTATTACATCAAGGATAAGATGGGTTTTATTGGGTTTAGATATGTGAAGAATAGAAGTAGAGGAGTCAGTTTGGGATAGGAGAGGAAAGAGAAGTTAGGGATTTGGGAGATAGGAGGCTATGGGGGATATTGATCTGGTTGGAAGGCTATGGTTGAAAGGAACCAACAGAGCTGCTAAGGGGGGGAGTGTTTTGATGCATTTTGATATAGAACAGGGAATGGTGATTGATATGGGACACTGGATGATGTGTTTTGATAGCTAGATTGAGATTCTTTTTATAGTGCTTTGACGATGGGAGATGAAGTTTAGGGGTAGGGTGTAGTTAGGATGGTAATTAGGAGAGAGAAGATGGTGGTGGAAGGGATTTTGAATGGTGGATAGGGTTTTATTTTTGGGTGGGGTGGAGGTTGGGGGGTGGGGGGGGGTTTAAGAAGTAGGTTCAAGATGAACCATAGCTCTGATACTATGTAGAAGACTACATTGGTTAATTGGAGTACATTTCTGAGTGCTCGTGTGCGTGTCTATATTTTTTTTGGGTGCTCTCTCTCTCTCTCTCTCTCTCTCTCTATATATATATATATATATATATATAGAGAGAGAGAGAGAGAGAGAGAATCTTATTGGAAATCATGTAAAGACAATTCTTATTTGATATAGATATTTGTGCAAGTATTTTACGATTAAGAAGCAATTGCTTCTTGTATATATTGTGTATTAATCGACTATAACTATACAATACCCCCCTTTCACGAGTTACTGCATTTATCCGGGTGTTATCACATGTGCTATCAATAAGGATGAGCCATTTTCCTTGGTAGGCTAAGCCAGAAAGAGAGAAAGAGATGTGAAAAGGCAGAGCACATGGATCATCATGTGCGAGGATTGTGAAAAGTTGAACCCATTCTCTTTAGTTCTATTTGAACTAAGTCGAATTGCCATCTCTGGACCAAAGTCGTCCTCTCTTTAGCCGTTTTCCTTCTTTCGACTCTGTGAGAGGGAGACCAAGCTACCAACTAATGAGGCAGATATCCATCTGATCATGTCAAGCTTAACAACGCCTTGTGGTGTCAAGACTTATAGGGAATGTGCAATACTTTCGAAACCTAAGGATATTTTTTTATTTTTTGTACATAGTTCTTGATACAATTCTGTATTTCTCTTGTAGATCCACGGAAAAAAATTTGGTTGGGCGAACCAAAAAGAATAATGATTTTGGGTCGTAACCAAGTCTGAAAAGTGAATTTATTTTTTGCCCCATATTTTTTATTATCTTTCCATTCTTTTTTTCTAAAATTTCACCTAATTGGAAACATCTAGCATATTTTAAATCATAATAGATCCGACGAGATAAAATTGCATCGATTTTTTTCAATACTGGATCATAATAAACTATTTATTTGGGTTGTACCAAGTCTGAAACCAAGTGAATTTATTTTTTGCCCCATATTTTTTATTATCTTTCCATTCTTTTTTTTCTAAAATTTCACCTAATTGGAAAAGTCTAGCATATTTTTTTCATAGTAACAGGATCACTATAACTGACTCCATTGAGTTCGCCACCACAGAACTCAACGGTTACACCTACTTGTTCAACACTATACTTTTGGTTGTGTCCTTCTAAAAGGATCATCGACCGGGCTCATTCTTTCCACATGTAGCTTGATGGTGCAGCAGTGGAACCCGAAGTCTTGGAAAAAGGCAGAGAAAAGTAATTGACTTATTATGGAAAAGCTTATGTTGAAGGTATTAGATCATACTAGATCCGACGAGACAAAATTGCATCAATTTTTTTCAACACTGGATCATAAATAAGCTATTTATTTAGTATGGTAGGATATGCGACTCTTTCTAAACATAAATGAAACAACTACTATGCGTGCGGATACATTATATCTATTTTAGTTAAAACTAATGGCAATACCCTCTTTTTCTGTAATTGCTCTATTGTTTGTTCATGTTGAAATGAATCTAGATTGATGAGAAAATTGTACTTTTTAACCTTCCTCTCATACAAGATTAATCCAATATGGGACTAAGTAACTACATAGACCCAACCCACCAACTCTTCTTAACAACTAATAACAAGTTAATTATTCAGCAAGATTTTAGCCGTACCTATATATTGAATAACCATACTCCATATAATAAAACATCCAAATTACAACTCGTGTAGGCTTTACGTGCAACAATAACACCAATTTCAAGCTTAACTTTAGATCTGATCTCCGAGATGGTGTCTGTGATATGATCCTTATCAGACAAACATCCAGAACATAAGGACTACGTAGCCCTCAATATATCTAAGTATCATTAAAATCAAACTTAAATTTTCTCTCTCCAGGGTAGTCCTATTCTGTGACATAATACAAGTACCCTAGAGATGTGCTGCATTGCTCATAAGGATATATGTGGGTACTTCTAGGTCATAAACATGATTATCTTACAATGAGCTAAAAAATTAGTTACTACCAAGCAAGTGAGAATATTGCAACTATGCTTCTAACCTGAAAGCAAAAGGGAAGATATCTGAGAAACATCATCAACAGAAAAGTACATCCAGACTATACTACCATCTTAACAAAAATATTCAGGCACAACAATTTCACATTTTGGCAACTATAAGCACATATAAACACATGAATATCCCTTACAGATGCTTCACGGTGCACCAGTGATTATAACCTGACACTTCTCTTTATACTGAACATGATTTATAAGTTATAACTCAAACACAAGTTTGTAAAATTAAGTCATGGTCACATGAATAGGAGCAAAGGTAAATAAGAGATTCAGTGGTTCCTTACTCGCATCCAGTAAGAAAAAAAATCATAAATTGAATATATGAAGAAGAAACTCACTTCCGCAAGCATTCATCATAAAATCCATAAACTTGTGTTATCTGCAATTTTAATATGAAGAATATAAAATCAGTACATAAATATCCATAAGTTTAGCCATCAATGATAGACAACCAAAGTAAATAAATATCCATAACTTCAACCATCAATGATAGAAAATCAAAAGTACAATTGACTGATCCTTGGGACTATAACATAACAAAAATCTGGAGTAAGAATTATATCTGCAGCACACCCTAATTGTAAGTCAAACATGTAGTAAAAGTTTACCCTGCTCATGCAGGAAAACTTGTTAAAACCATAACTATACCTGACGACTTTCATGATTTCCCCTGAGGATGGTAATTCGCTGGGATAACGAACCTTCAGTGCCACAAGAAGCTGGATAAGAGAAGTATCATCAGTACGACTAGACACTATAATGCAAAAACACGAGCATAACATCTAGTGGTGATAATTCATGAGCATGCTTACAGAAAAAGGAAACCGTCTTATGATTTTAGTAAAAAAAATGGCAATGTATGAACATCTCAGTATGATAAGAATATATAGCGTGTCTACAATAAAGGTGAAGTATCTTATGAGAGCAGCAATGTCATAAATGTTCCAGTACAAATACAACAATTCATGAACATGTAATAAAGAAAACTTGTCTTTTGATTTTGGTGATAAAAAATTTACAAACATTAAGTAACTCAATACTATATATTCAGGATCAGCTTTCTTGCTAGCAGTAACCAGCAAAACCACAATAACTTGCCACAAAGAAAACAATTAAGCATTTTATAGGGGGGGGGGGGGGGGGGGGGGGGGGGGGGGGGAATAGAATACAACAATCATGAAACAAGGTGAAATATAGCACCTACGCAACAACATCTAATAGTTCGATTTGAGGGCATTTGCCAACCACAAAAGTTGCACAAAAAGAAGGAATGACCAGTTAACTAACTGAAAATTCCATATCCAGCCAAATCAAGTAAAAAGAGTTCCATGTACAAGTCGGTCAAAATATAAAATCTACATCATCTGAGTGTATAGGGAAGTTTAAATCCATTTAATTCACTAATGGAAATGCAAACTTATGCAATATGATTTGATTGCATTCTTCGCCAAGGTCCAAAAACTCAGGATCCGGACCGGAGTCTCTTTCTGAGTAGCGGTTCAAATGGGTCAGATTAAAGTTTGAAAATATTTTCAAATATTGTAACAAACATACTATAATGATATAATCCAGATATTTGTTTCATGCAATACTTATCTAGTGAAGTAAATGTAAAAATTGCTGATTACTGCAAAAGCAAGAACATTGTTGTTTGTTGACATGTTTTAGTGACATGCTACATTAATTACCAAGTGTTGAATAATCTATATAAAAAAAACAAAGTTGTCATTAGTGACAAAATATAAGGGGACAAAGAACGGCCAAGATTAACCGATTGGAGTATTCTGGATAGAACAGGAAAACAGAGTGGTCTTTCCCGACAGGTGTATATGTCATCTAAAAAAGTATCATAGATTTATCAAGGGGTGCCGGATGCACGAGGTGATTTATCAAGGAGTGCCAGAGGTACAGGGATTTCTAGTATAAATATACGACCCTTATCACTCACCAACACTCTAGAGTTTTGGTGCCGCGGAGGGGCAGTTTTGGTGAAATCATAGGGATTAAACATTAAACATGAAATCAGAGCAATCCAATCTCTTTGACACGCATTAAAGCAGATTTTACAAAAACAAAATTATACCCTGCACCATAAAATGGGTCTTCAACCTAGGAGGCATGCTGAATAACATAAATATATAACCCTCATCCTACACCAACACTCTAGAAATTTGGTGAAGTTGTAGGAACTTAACACGGAGAAATAAATAATTTTATTTAGTAAGAATTGCTTTTTTCGTAACAAATACAAATTTAATATCAAAAGTAATTTACTATTAACATATGCCTTATTTATTTTTATTCGCAATAATTGCCAAATTTATAAGTAAGAATTGACCAGTGTACTGGCAAGTTTTGTCTAATTCATTAGCAAGAACTGCCTAGTTCATAAGCAAGACATGCATAAATTTTGTTCTTTTAATCCAAATTTATAGCAAGAAGTGCCTAGTTTATTAAGTAGTCTGATGAAATGATACAGTGGAAATGATGATTTGTGTAATGTATTTACATCTAAAAGAAGAATTAACGAGTTAAGATCAAAGAGAGCAATAAAAAGAAAAAAAGGACTTACCGTAACAGTTTCAACAGAATAATATCCACGGTCAACATAATCCCCCATAAACAAATAATTGGTATCTGGACACTAAAAGAAACATAGAATATTATCAGAAAAGGGTTAGAAAAAGGGTTAGATGGTGTAACAAGTCAGGAACCACTATCATTATCCTCAATATAAATATCAAATAATATTAGGATATGAAAGAGGTAAGGAAGGTGCAATAGATACCTTCCCACCAATTCGAAATAATTCTGCAAGATCATGAAATTGCCCATGGATGTCACCACAAATCGTCACAGGGCTTTTCACTGGCTGCAAGATAGGACAAACTTAACTTCAAGAAATAATAAACTTATTAAGAATAAGCATGCAATGACATGGTAAAATTGGTTGGATTCACTGATAAATGCAACTTCCATCAACAAAGGAAATGGATTAACTGGCAGAAATCAATCAGAAGTCAACAGCTAATTAAACATACACTACCTTTATCATCAATATACCCAAACATACTACTATAATTAGTTAATTAGTCAACAGCTAATTAGTTCACAGATTAGAGGGTTTAGACTAAGAAACAAATTGCAGTTAACCTAATGAAACATCATCTTGCAAGCGTTGAAGAAACATTGCCCACTCTAGTGTAGGGGTCTTAATGTACTCATGAGTTTCGAGCTCAAAAGCACAAGCTTGAGCCTAAGAACAAGCTCGTTTGGTAAAAGAGCACGAGCTCAGCTTAGAAGTATCCGGCTCGCTAGGATCACTAGCCGGTTCATTTCTATTTAAATATTAATATGAAAGAAATATTTTACTTAATCTCCCAAGGTTGGGTCTTGACCCAACTGCGATAGAGGTGGCTGGTGACTGGGGAAAAGGGGCTGGCAATTGATCAAACAATAAAGTGTTGGTTTATATATTAAATGTGCGGTTGGGAATATATAATTTGGGCTCAAGTTTGTTTAATTGAAGCTCATCAAGCTTTTACATTTTAACAAGTTTGCATGCAAGCAAAACATGTGAATACTATAGAGAGGAGCTTCAGCTCAAGTTTTTGGCTCATTCCAAGCTCGGTCCCTTGATATTTTCTTAACGAGCACAAGCTGAGGGGGTGTCAAAGCTCGGTTCTTCAATACCCCTACTCTAATTCATAAACGTAATCAAACACATTCATGAAGTAATGTGGCTGGAAAATAAAGAAATTTGAAGAACCCTTGCATAAGTGGTTACAAAATGAACGCCCTTCAGAACGCTTCAAAGCAAAGTATTTTGACATAAATTGGTTTATAGGTGAGAAGTTCCAGACCAGTTGATTTTCGACAAATTTGGTATATGGATGACAACTAATGGTACCATTGTTAATTAGGTGGTTCATCATGTACTTTCCAAGGTGTGTAAACTCTTATGATATAGAACATTCAAAAACAAATGTGGATGAAATATCAAGATATTTGAAGAACCCTTGCCTACGCAATATGTGATCACAGAATGAACAGTTCTCATAACACTTGAAAGACAACTATTTGAGATCAACTGATTCGTAGATAAGAAGTTTCCAAACCAATTGATCTTTGGTCAATATTAGCTTTGGGTATCCATCCAAAACTAATGGTGTTGATCCTCAGTGGCCCACCATATAGTTTATGTGGTGTGAAACTCTTATGCTACACAATACTATGCACAACCCACATGTTTAAGTTGAGTAGGTCATTATTTATAAGATTATGGTCGTACACAGCCCAACCCAGAAACAATACCCGACCCATGCTCAACCTGATCAAAGTTTATGATTGTAACAAGGATGCACTAGTGCCGCCTCCTTCCACCTTTCGCAATGGCAGCTACTACCAACGTAAGGTGTGCAACCAATCTTGGCATGGAAGGAATGGGGGTAGCGAGAAGTTAAGTACATTCGTTATTCTTTATACATTTTCTCCTCTGTTTTCTTTCTGTGTACTGGAATGCCACCAATGATCGAAGTGCAATCAGGTTTGGATTTGTCTCGAGCCATTTCCAACCTGGATTCAACCAAATCTTGCCAAACCAAGCCAAACCAGTACTGGATTTGTATTAGACACGGGCTTGTACATGTACATTCTTAAGGAACAAACAGCAGAATATTGGGGGGAAATGGTAAGAAAAAAAACCGTCAAGGAAGCAAACTCAGAAACCTTACCAATAATTCCATTCCCATGGAAAAATGCACAACTATTTTGGAGGTAATAGATTTCTATATGTTATAGGAACTGCTTTTCCGGGATCAAAAAAATCATAGTAAAAAAAAGAATGAAAATAAACGTATCAATTGTTTTCCCACCGTTGGGTTCCCCGGGAAGTTCACAAAAGAAAAAATTCCACATACCAAATGCTCTCTAAATAATTAGATGAGATTTAAGTATATAACTTATAATGTCCACTTAAAATACTTGGTTTGTCAAAAGAACATAAAAATAAAAAGGGAAATTTACAAAAATCGAATGCAGAAGGCCAAAAATTGTCAAATTCCAAATGCAGTATAGTAGTATACTTTAACATCATGGTAATTTTAAGAATTAAGATCCTTTAAGTTAGCAATAACATTAGCATAAAAAACCATCTAATTCAAACAGCAAAAGCCAATATAATGACAGGAGAAAAAACTGTGTGCCATTCAACTCAAAACTTCCTCTTCAGTTCCATCATTATATTCATTCATTATGTCCCAGCTGGAACACAATTTGGACCCAAACATCCAGAGATAGAAAAAATGAAAGAGAAATGAAATGAGACTGCCGACAGATACCCATGATAGAGCCCAATGCATATTTAATGGGAAAAAAAAAGGTACAACATAACAAAGTACATATGTTGGTAAGTAAGTGGATCTTACCTGAACGTTGCTTTCTTCCATCAAAATCTCCTTCGCCTTCTCACATAACACTTTAACCTGAATTATAGCAAGAAAAGACAATTTTGAAGGCATTCAAACTTAATGAAAGAGATTCTCTAGGTTATATTTAACCACCATTTAAATGGCAAAACAGTATTTTGCAAGAACAATGAGTAATTTTACTTGCAATTTGTTACCATATTAAATATTCAAACAGTAATATGATGATATGGTCATCATGTTTCTTGAACCTTTAGGGTGCAGGGACTCTCACGCTCTCACTGATAACTAATCCAGTTCAATCAGATCCAACCATAATACGATGTAAATCATAGGGAAAAATTTTGGTGCCAGGCATCATAAGCATAATATGAGACTGGTATTTTCCACAAGGAATCCATATAGCCTAATTGCATTGGATGCTTCTAGTGTAATCAATGGAATTACAACTATAGAATCATGGTTCGAAATATTGGATAACAGCTTCGGGGCGGTTTTAGAGAGGGGGTGGGGGTTGTTTAAGTAGTTTCGGCTTCTTCTTTTTGGTTTCGGTACCCGCCAGTACCACGAACTATGCTATTAATGCTTGACATTCTACATCATATTAAATGTTCAAACAGTAATGCAATAATATGGTCATCGTGCTCCTTGAACTCTAGAAGTGGTTCCTCTGGCCCTTGATTTAACTCTAGAGGTGGTTCCGCTTGCCGATGCAATTGGGTTCGACTGGATCCATGTTGGGGTTTGATCCTACATCTAGACACTACCATAGCCCACATTAAGTTTCACCCAAGAACATATTCCTCGTGTATTTCAATGTAAGGTTATTCTCTAATTGAATATAACGCATATGGGTGTGTTGTCATAGTGGTAATTGTTGGAAGGTCGTACGAGGTCCAAGGTTCAAATCCATGTATCCACATTTTAAAAACATTATTTCATTAAATCCCAATAGAGCCCTTTGGGATCTAGCTCAAGTATAATATTTTGAACTCGGGCATGGACACGGAAGCCGACACAGGCAGGGACTCAGGCTAGTAAGCTAGGGAAATGGGCTATAGGTGCTTCGATGATGCACTTCCCAGGTACACATCGAGCAGAGTTGCCACCCCTTGTGCACCACATGGTTGCTTGCAGCCACTTCGCGATTACATGACATCATAAGATGGAAGAGTTGGACGTTATGATAAGTTGATCTGGTTGCTATTACAGGAAGTTGAATAGTTTGGCTAAATACAGTTGTTGTGTATGTTCATATTCACAACTAGTGATTGATTGCACCAAGTTAATAAGTCTATTCAGATTCATAACAGGGGGTCGAAAGCACCAGGTTAATGAGTCAGTTCAGGCTCATAACTAGGTGTATTCATAACTGACCAAAGAATGGCTCTTCTATATAAGAGGAGGTTCAACACCTCAGTTTCCTAACATCACCAGATCCAGAAGTTTGTGTGGTGTCCAACAGCTTCAACAGAGGCGTACCCGAGTGTGTTGCGGTGGGGTTATAGTATAGCAGAACGCTAAGGAGGAGCAATCCAGAAGTTTGATTGCAACGAAATCAAATCTTGTTGGTTCCTAGGAGAGACTCGACAAAAAGGGCCAAATCTCACTTTGAGCAATGGTGATCACCAATACTGTCACCACAGCAAGTACAACAACATCAACATAGCAGAATTCCCTGACATCTACCAGCTAGCAATGATCCAGGCCCCGATTCAACAACAATATTAAGGGTAGGGTACATCAAGGAACAAAGTAGGTGCCAGCATACATAATCATAATGTGAGACCAGTGTTTTCAACAAAGAATCCATACAGGCCAATTGCAAGTTCAGTTCTGTTTCGAACGTCTGGTGGATCACAAATTCAACAGTGAGACCTGTGTTTTCAACAAGGAATGCATATAGAACAATTGCAAATTCGAGTTTGTACCGAATGTTTGGTAGATCACAAATTCACTAAGCAATTGAGGCCTATATAGAGCGAAGCGACAAAACTCTTCTTGTAGCGAAAAATGTAAAAATCTGACTTTGCAAATTATCTCTCTTTCTGGTAGCTACTGCGGGTATGAGACCGGGTAAAGGGGATACAATTCCTTGTTGATTTCATCAAGGGTCAATCCCATGGGGAATTCAAGAATAACCAGTACAATATGCCTCTAGTGTAATCAAATTAAATAAAAATGTATATTGCCAAGTATCTTGCCATGATCTACTAGTTACATAGAGTTACAGCAATCTTATAAAAGGATTTAAACAATATTTAACATCAAGAATGGTGTAAATGTGGGAGATTTAAGATGTATAATTCCTAGTTACGTCCTTTGATAAGTTGTGTTTATATTACATTATTTACATAATATTACAGGCATTTATTTTGATCAAATTGAAAAGCCTAGCAAGCAGGGAGAGGTCATGTTGCATGGGCACAAATACAACACCACTCAAACACCAATTTAAACTGTCCAAACAAATTTAAAAGTTCAATTTTGTTTTTCATTAAGGTTACTGAGAGCATCAAATACTCTTCAAGTATTGAACAAAAGAAGTAGTTTAACAAATTCACTATGATTCCATGGGTTTGCGCACATTATGCTCCCAAAATTTAGCGATAAGTGGAATCTTCTAAAACTTGTTACACCGTGTGAGCGAATTTTCCAGATAAAAACATAGATAAATTCGTGATTCGGAACAATACATTTAGCGCACTGGGAGGGAAACAATCCACGATTCAGAACTTAGATCGCTGGGTTGAGCGATATAATTCCTAAAAAACCAACCTACCTTCAAAAAACCAGTGGATTCCCCGAGTTTTCACATAGTATTTCTAGATTTAACACGGTCATTCCCTAACTTTAGCTAAAATTGAAAATAATAATAATAATAATAACAACTACTGCAGTAACACCAAGTAAACGAAAAAAAAAAATCGAAATGAAACTACAAAAAGAAAGATTCACGATTCATCTAATATTATTATATATCAACAGATCCGGATCCAATTTCCTCTCGAATCGAAAACTCTAGGTCCGAGAAACGAATGGATTTCCGATCAACCGGAAAGAACCGATCCATCTATATATATATATATATATATATATATATATATATAAAGAGAGATGTTCACCTCCTGTTCGGAGAGGGGCTTGCACTGCATGAGCTGGGAGATCTGCTCGTCGAGGTTGCTCATCGTCATCTTCTCCGACACCAGATCGAGCGATCCAAGAAGAAAGAGACAGAAAAAACCCTAACCCTAGATTTCGCCTCCGTTTCTTTCTCTAGAGATTTGGTGATGGGCCGAAAATGGAACCGAAGAGGAGAAAACCCTCTCTCTCTCTCTCTCTCTCTCTTCTCCTCTCCTCTCCTCTCTCCTCTCTTGATCAGAGGATTAATATGGGCCCACCAGAAAGATAAAAGGAAAATTATAAAGACACTTCAATTTTTTTTTCTCAGGAGTCCATTATTCGGTATAGCCCAAATTTGTACAAATTTTATTCAAAACAACCCAGAAATTATTTTGGACTGCCCATGAACAATTGAGAGGAAAAAAAAAGAGAGTGGAGACGGAGAGGAGGGAGGACGAGGGTGTTGGAGGGAGGACGAGACAGAGAGGGTGGAGGATGAGGCAGTGGCGGCGGCGACGGTGTGGCTTATCCGAAGAACTATCATTATTTTTTACAGTCAAAAATATTGACAGTCCTCTTAGAATACATCTTGTCAAAAAAATTTGATAGTTTTTCTAATATGATAGATTGTCAAAAAAATTAACAGTCCAGTATATTGGTAGGACTGTCAAAAAATTTGACAGTCAAAAAATGGACTGTCCCGAATAAAAAATTTCGATGGCAAACTTGTAAATAAAAAAAAATGGACTGTCCTGAGCAATTTTTGATGTGCCTTTAGAATTTTTCGAAGAGAAATTTACGACTAGGTTTGTTATCAAGAGCAGCAGAGCGGCAAAGCCTCCACTGCTTTCGTAAGTTGACTCCAAAATAAATTTAGGCCGGGACTGGGATTTGCTTATCTTGGTTGCTTGTGCTTATTGTTTCAAAGAAAAATTTTGAGTTGCACCACACTTGTTTTACCATAATTCAAGGTGCAGCTCACTTAAAAGATAAATTTTAAGTTGCACCCCCACTTGTTTTACCATAATGCATGACCCCCTCCCCCCTTCAACTTTTAACGGAAACCGTCAATAACTAACAGTCAACGCATTTTACCCTCACGTGGACACTTTTGAGACCAAAATATTCTCAATGGATCATTCCCACTTGGCATCTATCTATGCACATCTTAGTATGAAGCTACCTGGATCCCAAAAAAAATTGGTCTCAAAAGTGTTCATGTGAGGGTATTTTGGTCTCAAAAGTGTCCACGTGGGGGGGCAAAGGAGTTGAATGTTAGTCATTGATGGTTTTCGCTAGAAGTTGAGAGTTTAATGCATTATGGTAAAACAAGTGGGGTGCAACTCAAATTTCTCTTTCAAATATGATGCATCATCAATTATGGTAAAAAAAAAAGTGGGATACAACTCAAAAAAAAAAAATTCTATCAAATCAAACTCGAAAACCCGTACGTGATATTTGCATAACTAAAATATCTTGCAAATTGACGACTAAGACATATCATTATCACTAGAGAGGTTGAATATATTGTTGGCCAGTAAAGAGTGTTTCGATAAAAAGGCTCTTGATAAAGGCACTACAAAATTCACTCAGGGCAGTCCAAATTTTCACCATTGATAATCAAAAGTTTGCCACTCCCAAAAATTACTCACCGGGCTGCCCACTTCTATTAGATTTTTTTTTAATCAGGACTGTCAAAATTTTGACAGTCCTACTAAAAATATATTTTGACAGTCATTAATTTATTTCCCTTTTTTCGTCTATTAGAATCCCATCTTGAATTATTATGATTTTTATTTTTTCTAAAAACGCAAAAAAAGGTATATGACTGCAATTCATCCAAACGTTTGTCTGAGTTGTTCTCGTAGACATGCAATATCTCTATACTTTGTTATTTCACCCATAGATTGTTCTTTGTATTGTTTAGGTTATTCTAGCTTCCTTGGAGCAAGGAGTGAGGGAAGGTAGAATGTTGCTGCATGATTGTCTTGTCATTCTTACAGCTATATACAACAACGCATATAAACTTGTCCAATATGATAATGGAACTTCATTTTCACGTGTTGATGTTGCCTTCCTGCAATGCCCACAACTACAGCCTTTACCTCGACTTGTATTTGCTCTACTGAGAAATCCCCTTCTCCGCTTTCACGAATATGGGGTGCACCCAGATTATTGCATTTATTTGCAGTGTCTTTTCAGGTACTTAATTCTCACGAGGAATTTATAATCACACAACACTTTAGCACGAGATTATTGCGTGAAATTGCATTGGTGAACTTGTTTATTTTTAGCACATGAAGTATGCAGACTTTTCCATGCTTCAGTTCAGTTGCATGTTTTTTATAATCAGGACTGTCAAAATTTTGACAGTCCTACCAATTGGAAGGACTGTCAAAATTTTGACAGTCCTCCACGACGCTGGAGTGGAGGACCTCGGGGTAGCGGCGGAGGAAAGAGGGGAGTGTAGTGCTCCGCTCCGCGTAGGCACTATATACAAGTGATATCGCCTTGCTTGCTCGAACGAAAGTCTTTTCGGAGAGTTTTCGACCGAACCACAAGACGATTGATCAATGTGAGTGGGCAGAACTGCATTCTCTTATTCTTGCACAACTTAATAATGAATCTGAGTTTTTGAATGCTTGTTTGGAAAGAGATAGTTTCATAAGAAGAATGATAGAACATGACTCTGCATGCCTAATGAGAGAACTGATGTAGCTTGTCATTGAAACAATCTGCTTGCTTGCCTAACTAGAGAACTAGGAATGCTTGCCTGAAATGAGATAGAACCATTGCCATGTTAAGTCCAGAGTATAAGAATTATTGCATGCTTAGTTACATGGACACCGCTATCGAACGAACCGCTGCCATGCTAATAAGAAAGAGTAAAAGATTGCTTGCACTTATTCTTGATATCGCATGCTTAACTGGAATACTTGAATGCTTGTCCAAAGAGATAGAATTGCATGCTAGAATTATATAACTATTCTTGCTCGTTACTTGGTTAAAGAGTTAGCTTTGCTTGAACATGTTTTCTTATTTGCTTGTGAAGAGATTGAATTGGGTGAATAGCTAGAACTTGTGTGATCTAGACTAATAGTCCGCCCTGAGGCTTAAAAAACCTTACTTACGGGAGGGTGTCACGCCCCAGTCCCAAAATATCGAGGGACTAGCCATGTGGCAATGGCCAGCAGCACACACCGATGGACTAACCCAATTTAATGGATCCATCGGGGTATACTTAAGCTGTATTACAATGATCAGGGTTTACTAATCTCATCCACAGAATAAACACAGAGATATCAATAGAAAGTATTAAACAACATCCAGTCAAAAATAAATAAAATCGGGAAACAACCCGATATTAAGTCTGTTACAAATATTCATTTAAACAGGAATAAAAGAGTATATCTGCCATAAAACTGAGCATGGAAGAAGCAGATTTTCAGAAGAAGTCCTCAGCGATCACCTCGTCCTCAGGTACTGGTACTGTTCCGAGAAGTGCTCCTGTTCCGTATACCTCTGGATAGACCTCGTCTGCTAATCCTGGGAACATAATCCGGATCCAGGTCCTCAGGGGACATAGCAAGGTACAAGAAAGCTCATGCCAAAATAAATGCAGTGCAGCAATAAATGAAATAATAGGGTAAACTATATAACCAACTAAGTGATATGCAAGTGAGAGTTTTATTCATACTCGGGCTGAGACTACTACAGGATCAGTATCGGAGAAACCCATAGCAGTATTTTCTCGAAGGGCCAGAACTTGCGCCAAAGCTCTGTATCAGAGACTAAGACACCTCCAGATGACATAATATAATCAACCTTTGATATGGTAATACTCTCCCACCCAATGTAATCTCACGTCTCATGTCCATGACACGCAGGATCAAAACTAATGCAGCAAGTCAGAATGAAATCTAAGCATGTAAAATGTATATGTCATAAACCTGTATCCTATACAGAATCACCTTGAATATTTCAGGAAGATTCTGTCTCATGATTAGTGTCAGGTGTCCTGGGTATAATGTACTTGATATGGCAAGTACAAGAATGTAAATGTCACGATATCCATCTCTAGGTGACGTTTCACAACCCCGCGTACGGTGTTGGCACCCAACTATTAATCGGACGCTAAGCAAGTCACACGGCCCTAGGTTTAAGCATGCACAACAATGTATATATGTCAAGGAAATAAGTAGCAAAAGCTGCAGGATTTGGCAAGGTACACTTGCCTGGGGTTCCGACTTCAATTGTAACTCTGACTTCAGCGAGATTTGTAGGGAGTACTCCGGTTGCTGAAATAAATACCACCATCAGATCCAGAAAATATTAATCAGCTAGAAACGCCTGTCCTTGAGTCCAATTTGGACACAGGGGCGAAAATGACATTTTTAGGTCAAGGCGGGGTCCACATGTGGGCCAATTTGCACCGAAAAACGTGTCAGGGTCAAAGGTCTCCAAATTTGTCAAACTTAGTGTCAACAAGTTAGGAACGATGATACGAACCCAACAGAACTTCCAGAATTAGATTCCGATGAGCCGATCACAAAATCGCCCGTCAAGTGGAGCCTGTGGGGCCCACTACACGCGATTTTGTCAACGTTCTCAGAATTGAACCAAACTTGGCTCACAGGACCACGTATTGTTACGAGTCCAATGGCGTAAGTTTCGTATCGATCCGACGTGTGTACACTAAGTTACAGCGAGATCCAGAAAGTACGGATACGGGGCGTTGTCTGCGGATACGCGTTGATTCCGGTGTGCACGGACATCCAAATCAACTTCTGCGAAATCCCGCACGTCCGTATCGACGGCGCGCACGTATCGGTGAAGACCGCACGCGACCAAGTCGTCCCGTTTGGCGGGGCGTACTCAGTTCCGGGGTGAAACATGGCGTTGGTTTTCCTGTTTTTGGATCGCGGTTCGCGATCACCACAGGACGCGATGCACCGAGCGGGTTACACGACCATCGAGGGGGTCATGCAGGCTACATAATGCAACAAATGAAATTAAAAATGGGGCAGCGAGGAGAGAGATATGGGTACCTAAACAGGGCTCCGGAAACCGAATTTCTCCATGTCCAAGACGTGTCCGAGTCGGTTCACCCTAGGGTTAGGGTTTGGGTCTGAGCGCTGTTGGCCGGAGCTTGGCGGCCGGAGGCGGGCCGGAGGGAGGCTGGGGGCGGCACTGGCGGCCGAGGTCGTCGACGACGACGCGCGGGTGGCAGCGGCGCACGGCTAGGACGGCCGGAGCTGCTGTCGAGGCGCTGGAGGGCCTCGCTGGGGTGGAGGAAGGAGGAGGAGAGGGGGCTGGGCGAGGCGGCGCTGGCGAGGGCGGGGCACGGTGAGGCGCTGCGGGGTCCGAAGGAGGGTGGCCGGTGAGGTCGAGGGGAGCGGGGAAGGAGGCGGAGGAGAGGGTTTTATAGGGCGACCGAGGGAGAGGGAGAGGCTGTCGGTGAGGGGGAGAGGAAGAGGAGGGGCTGGCGGGGACGCAAAGCGGCGCGGCGACGGGTGCAGGAAGCCGGAGCGGCGCTGGTCGGCCGGTGGAGGCGGGAGGGCATCGGTCGGATCGATTTGGAAGGGAAAGAGTTAACGGGTCGGGCGGACGGGTCGGGTCGGGCTAGTGGATCCGGCCCGATCCAATAATAGAATACGGGTCGGGTCGGGTCCAAGCGGGTCGGGTCTGGGTTTTGGGCCCGGATCTGACCCAATAAGGATTTTGGGTTTAGTTAAACCGGTTTGGTTCAACTATTGGTTTGGTTTGGTTTATTTAAAATAAACCCGGTTTATTGTGGTTTAATTAATTAATTAATTTTTAGGGCTTTAAAATTGATTTCGGGGTCCAATAAATTCCCGGAAAATTATCCTATGTCTAGTTTTTCATTTTACACCATAAAATATTATTTTCATAATATTTTAATATTATTAAATATCAATTAAAAATTATTTAATAATTAAAATACCTTAGTTTAATTAGAGAAAAATTTCAGAAAATACAGAAAATTGTAAAAAAATCCAAATTTAAAAATTCTTGAAAATCAGGGGGTTTACAATCTACCCCCCTTAAGAGGATTGCGTCCTCGCAATCAAAGAATAACCGATCAACAGAGATGACACGGTTGCAAAATTTATTCGAAGCACATCAAGATTAAGAAAAGTCAAGGTTGAAGGTTTTAAATACATAGGGAAAATCATTTCCCTAAGCAATGGAAGTTATGCAATTTCCCAAATGTAGAAAATCTAGAAAATTACAGTTTAGAAAACCAAGTTATCCTTTAAAAACATATTAGGTTAACATTTATAAAACATTCTAGGCTATTTAGCAAGTTCAAAATTACTAGGTTAACACTAAGTTATTAATTATTAGCAAGTTAAAACTATCAGGTTAAGTCTAGGGTCACGAACCAACGGCACGAACTAAAGCAATACTAGAAACAGAACTACAAAAACTTGCACGTATTAGCTGCTCCATGATTCTGCGCGTTCTCCAAGGTCATCGTCAGGGCTTGTCCGCGTCCTTGAGGTGGATTCCTCTGCTGCTGCTGGACCTGCTGGAAGAGTACGGCCTGGGGTATCAAAGGTGGCCTCGGCTGATTCTCTCCTGGAGCTGGTGGTAGGACTCCTTGAACTCCCGTTTGCGGTATTCCCAAAGCTGGACAGGCTGACCTCGGTAGTGATAAAGCTTGTTGGTTAACCTTTGGTGCTTCTCCTCTGTGCATCGTGCAAATTCTGGCTAAATGGTTACTGGATCCGCAAATCAAGCACAGTCCCAACTTGCATCTGCACTCCTTCTCAACATGGCCTACCTTGCCACAATAGTAACAAGTAGGAAGGAATGAGGCTCTGGATGCTGCTCTCGGTGGATTCTTCTGAGGTCGCTTTGCAGCTCTTCCCTGCTGTGCTTGGTCTGGTGCATGCGGCCGCTTCTGGCTTGACTCTATCCTGGTGATACACTCCATGGCCCGTGCTGTAGTAACAATGTCCGTTGCAACGGAGCTGATTAACTTTCGTAGCTCTGAGCTAAGTCTGCAAATGAACTCCTCCGTTTGGCTTTGCTGAGCCTTCTGATAAGCTTGCATCATCGGGTAGTACATTTGAAACATCTGTTGCATGTCCATAGCTTGCCCTTGTGGGACGGTAGGCATTGGTGGAGCAAACTGCGTCGATGGTGGAACATCATCTTGCTGGATCCTCGAGGCATGCTGACTTGCTTGACTGTGTTGTTGTGATGATTGACCTTCATCCACTAGTATCTCTTCATCTTCGTTGATTACCACAACACCTTGTGGTATTTCTGGATGAGTCTCATCGCCGGTTTGTGGATCCATAATTCTGCAACCAAAATAAACTATAAGAAGCGCACAGGAATCAAAGCAGGATGCAAGTCAAGAATTTTATTCGAATCCGATACAGATATCAAGAACGATTCAAGCAAGTGGATGAGATCCTAAAAAAACTTATCCTATTCTTATTGCAGGCCTGTTCGGTCCCTAAGTTGAAACCGAACAATTTAGTCGTTGACCTGCATGGGCCACCACAAAAACCATGTCACGCCCCAGTCCCAAAATATCGAGGGACTAGCCACGTGGCAATGGCCAGCAGCACACACCGATGGACTAACCCAATTTAATGGATCCATCGGGGTATACTTAAGCTGTATTACAATGATCAGGGTTTACTAATCTCATCCACAGAATAAATACAGAAATATCAATAGAAAGTATTAAACAACATCCAGTCAAAAGTAAATAAAATCTGGGAATAACCCGATATTAAGTCTGTTACAAATGTTCATTTAAACAGGAATAAAAGAGTATATCTGCCATAAAACTGAGCATGGAAGAAGCAGATGTTCAGGAGAAGTCCTCAGCGATCACCTCATCCTCAGGTACTGGTACTGTTCCGAGAAGTGCTCCTGTTCCGTATACCTCTGGATAGACCTCGTCTGCTAATCCTGGGGACATAATCCGGATCCAGGTCCTCAGGGGACATAGCAAGGTACAAGAAAGCTCGTGCCAAAATAAATACAGTGCAGCAATAAATAAAACAATAGGGTAAACTATATAACCAGCTAAGTGATATGCAAGTGAGAGTTTTATTCATACTCGGGCTGAGACTACTACAGGATCAGTGTCGGAGAAACCCATAGCAGTATTTTCTCGAAGGGCCAGAACTTGCGCCAAAGCTCTGTATCAGAGACTAAGACACCTCCAGATGACATAATATAATCAGCCTTTGATATGGTAATACTCTTTCACCCAATATAATCTCACGTCTCATGTCCATGACACGCAGGATCAAAACTAATGCAGCAAGTCAGAATGAAATCTAAGCATGTAAAATGTATATGTCATAAACCTGTATCCTATACAGAATCACCTTGAATATTTTAGGAAGATTCTGTCTCATGATTAGTGTCAGGTGTCCTGGGTATAATGTACTTGATATGGCAAGTACGAGAATGTAAATGTCACGATATCCAATTCTAGGTGACGTTGCACAACCCCGCGTACGGTGTTGGCACCCGACTATTAATCGGACGCTAAGAAAGTCACACGACCCTAGGTTTAAGCATGCACAACAATATATATATGTCAAGAAAATAAGTAGCAAAAGCTACAGGATTTGGCAAGGTACACTTGCCTGGGGTTCCGGCTCCAATTGTAGCTCTGACTTCAGCGGGATTTGCAGGAAGTACTCCGGTTGCTGAAATAAATACCACCATCAGATCCAGAAAATATTAATCAGCTAGAAACGCCTGTCCTTGAGTCCAATTTGGACACAGGGGCAAAAATGATATTTTCAGGTCAAGGCGGGGTCCACATATGGGCCGCTTTGCACCGAAAAATGTGTCAGGGTCAAAGGTCTCCAAATCTGTCAAACTTAGTGTCAACAAGTCAGGAACGATGATACGAACCCAACGGAACTTCCAGAATTGGATTCCGAACAAAATCGCCCATCAAGTAGAGCCTGTGGGGCCCACTACACGCGATTTTGTCAACGTTCTCAGAATCGAACCAAACTTGGCTCACAGGACCAGCGTATTGTTACGAGTCCAATGACGTAAGTTTCATCTCGATCCCACGTGTGTACACTAAGTTACAGCAAGATCCAGAAAGTACGGATACGGGGCGTTGTCTGCGAATACGCGTTGATTTCGGTGTGCACGCACATCCAAATCAACTTCTGTAAAATCTCGCACGTCCATATCGACGGTGCGCACGTATCGGTGAAGACCGCACGCGACCAAGTCGTCCCGTTTGGCAGGGCGTACTCAGTTTCGGGGTGAAACAGGGCGTTGGTTTTCCTGTTTTTAGATCGCGGTTCGCGATCACCACAAGACGCGATGCACCGAGCGGGTTGCACGGTCATCGAGGGGGTTATGCAGGCTACGCAATGCAACAAACTGAATTGAAAATGGGGCAGCGAGGAGAGAGATATGGGTACCTGAACAGGGCTCCTGAAACCGAATTTCTCCGTGTCTGAGACGTGTCCGAGTCGGTTCACCCTAGGGTTAGGGTTTGGGTCTGAGCGCTGTTGGCCGGAGCTTGGCGGCCGGAGGCGTGCCAGAGGGAGGCTGGGGGTGGCACTGGCGGCTGAGGTCGTCGGCGACGGCGCGCGGGAGGCGGCGGCGCACGGCTAGGGCGGCCGGAGCTGCTGTCGAGGCGCTGGAGGGCCTCGCTGGGGTGGAGGAAGGAGGAGGAGAGGGGGCTGGGCGAGGCGGCGCTGGCGAGGGCGGGGCACGGTGAGGCACTGCGGGGTCCGGAGGAGGGTGGCCGGCGAGGTCGAGGGGAGCGGGGAATGAGGCAGAGGAGAGGGTTTTATAGGGCGACCGAGGGAGAGGGAGAGGCTGCCGGTGAGGGGGAGAGGAAGAGGAGGGGCTGGCGGGGACGCGAAGCGGCACGGCAATGGGTGCAGGAAGCCGGAGCAGCGCTGGTCGGCCAGCGGCGACGGGAGGGCATCGGTCGGATCGATTTGGAAGGGAAAGAGTTAACGGGTCGGGCGGACGGGTCGGGTCGGGCTAGTGGATCCGGCCCGATCCAATAATAGAATACGGGTCGGGTCGGGTCCAAGCGGGTCGGGTCTGGGTTTTGGGCCCGGATCCGACCCAATAAGGATTTTGGGTTTAGTTAAACCGATTTGGTTCAACTATTGGTTTGGTTTGGTTTATTTAAAATAAACCCGGTTTATTGTGGTTTAATTAATTAAGTAGTTTTTAGGGCTTTAAAATTGATTCCGGGGTCCAATAAATTCTCGAAAAATTATCCTATGTCTAGTTTTTTATTTTACACCATAAAATATTATTTTCATAATATTTTAATATTATTTAATATCAATTAAAAATCATTTAATAATTAAAATACCTTTGTTTAATTAGAGAAAAATTCTAGAAAATACAGAAAATTGTGAAAAAATCCAAATTTAAAAATTCTTGAAAATCATTATCACTGAATAAGTGATTACTTGTATTTTCTTATGTCCCTTATATATTATGCTAAATGTGATCCATCGGTTTTACATTGAGCATGCTGCTGGCCTATTGCATCGAGTTGAATAGTCCACTTGAATACTTGTCTTGATATGAGATGAGCAGTCCACTAGAGAACCTTGTTCCTAAGAGTATCGATATGGCTCACAATACATGTTGCGTACTGCACGATAGAATATTGCCTCTATAGCTTGCTTGTGTGTATCGAACATGCAAAACTGATTTCCAACTAGTGTTTTCAAAAGATGTAATCTGACTATAATCCTGAGCTGCATGAAATAAAGTTAGGTAAAAATAGCAAGATCACTAGAATGTAATATTTTGCCACATGATTACTTAGTGTGGGTTTCAGGGGGTGTAGCTTCTGTTCAGTTGTTTATACTCACCAGTACTTATAAAAGTGCTGACCCACCAACAGTTTGCTTGTTCTCAGGTGCCTGATCGTCCGAGGAAGCGATAGCCGTGCCTCATCCCAAGGAACCGGAAATCTGGAGATGATTCGCGCATGCTTTGAGCTAATTTTGTATAGAGGGACATAATGTATGGAACGGTGTCATTGTAATCGAGAGAATAGTGCTTGAGCGATCTGTAACCTCGACCATGCGCCGCTTGTAACACTTTTAATTATCAATAAAAGAGCTTATTTTCATATGTCATTGTGTTCTTTACTTTTTTGCAATATATGTGTGCCGCTGCTTCAGTATTGAATAGCTTACTTGCCCTTGTTCAAAGCTTTGGCCTTGTACAAGCACACTTTAGACTTGCACGGCATCACGCCCGTGCGAGGACGATCGGTTCCGTAGGGACCAAAGCGAGGACGAACGGCCCTGCGGGACCGGGGCGTGACATAATGGTATCAGAGCGACTCGATTCTTTGTCCATTCCATTGCCTCCGACTCTGAGATGTGCCCGATGTGAGATACAATGAACGTTCCATACAATGAGTCCGTAAATATTCTCAAAGTTGCCGGCAAAAGTTTTTTGGATTTGTTTTTATTGCTTGAGATGTGATTTGTATTTTCTGGTGGCTAGAGTTTCATTGAGTTATAATTTGCTTGTGTTTTGATTTAGGATGGTGAGGGATGAGGACTATCGCTACTCTATGTTTCGTGAGTTTCTCCTTGAGTTTTGAGGATGAAACTCTTTATTGGTGGGTAAGTATGTAGTGCCCCGCTCCGCGTAGGCACTATATACAAGTGATATCGCCTTGCTTGCTCGAACGAAAGTCTTCTCGGAGTGTTTTTGACCGAACCACAAGACAATTGATCAATATGAGTGGGAAGAACTGTATTCTCTGATTCTTGCACGACTTAATAATGAATCTGAGTTTTTGAATGTTTGTTTGGAAAGAGATAGTTTTATAAGAAGAATGATAGAACCTGACTCTGCATGCCTAATAAGAGAACTCACGTAGCTTGTCATTGAAACAATCTGCTTGCTTGCCTAACTAGAGAACTGGGAATGCTTGCCTGAAATGAGATAGAACTATTGCCATGTTAAGTCCAGAGTATAAGAAATATTACATGCTTAGTTACACGGACACCGCTATCGAACGAACCGCTGCCATGCTAATAAGAAAGAGTAAAAGATTGCTTGCACTTATTCTTGATATTGCATGCTTAACTGGAATACTTGAATGCTTGTCCAAAGAGATAGAATTGCATGCTAGAATTATAGAACTGTTCTTGCTCGTTACTTGGTTAAAGAGTTAGCTTTGCTTGAACATGTTTCCTTGTTTGCTTGTGAAGAGATTGAATTGGGTGAATGGCAAGAACTTGTGTGATCTAGACTAATAGTCCGCCCTGAGGCTTAAAAACCTTACTTACGGGAGGGTGTGACTATTAGGCAAAGAGTATTGAGAGCTTTGGCCTTATCGCTTGATTGATGTGCTTGCTTGCGTGCTTGTTCAGTGTTCATCAGTTGCATGATAGCATAATTATCTGATAAGAGCTTGCATTCATGCATTTGGTCAGGACAACTTGTGCACAAGGTCATCTCTCGAGCGTTTCCTGGGGCACTAGGATCGTTCGGCCTAGGAGAGATCTAGATACCCTGAGGCATAAAAACCTTACTTACGGGAGGGTAGACCCATCTATTAGTGAGATGGGCTTGTACGTCCCAACTGCTAATACCGTAGAGGGGACCATCATATAGTTATGGCGCATCCTAGGCTAGCCTTCTTGCATACCTAACTGTTTGATACAGAGACGGACAGGGAATGAGAAACCTTATACATATATGTTTATGCAAATTGTTGCTAACTTATATGTCTGCTGTAGGGATAACCGTTCGGCTTTGGGTAAGGATCACTGAATAAGTGATCACTTGTATTTTCTTATGTCCCTTATATATTATGCTAAATGTGATCCATCGGTTTTACATTGAGCATGCTGCTGCCCTATTGCATCGAGTTGAATAGTCCACTTTAATACTTGTCTTGATATGAGATGAGCAGTCCACTAGAGAACCTTGTTCCTAAGAGTATCGATATGGCTCACAATACATGTTGTGCACTGCACGATAGAATATTGCCTCTATAACTTGCTTGTGTGTATCGAACATGCAAAACTGGTTTCCAACTAGTGTTTTCAAAATATGTAATCTGACTATAATCCTGAGTTGCATGAAATGAACTTAGGTAAAAGTAGCAAGATCACTAGAATGTAATATTTTGCCACATTATTACTTAGTGTGGGTTTCAGGGGGTGTAGCTTCTGTTCAGTTGTTTATACTCACCAGTACTTACAAAAGTGCTGACCCACCAACAATTTGCTTGTTCTCAGGTGCCTGATCGTCCAAGGAAGCGATAGCCGTGCCTCATCCTAAGGAACCGGAAATCTGGAGACGATGCCTTGAGCAGTATCGTGCTTGCTTTGAACTAATTTTGTATAGAGGGACATAATGTATGGAACAGTGTCATTGTAACCGAGAGAAGAGTGATTGAGAGATCTGTAACCTCGGCCATGCGCCGCTTGTAACACTTTCGATTATCAATAAAAGAGCTTGTTTTCATATGCCATCGTGTTCTTTACTTTTCTGCAATATATGTGTGCCGTTGCTTCAGTATTGAATAGCTTACTTGCCCTTGTTCAAAGCTTTGGCCTTGTGCAAGCGCACTTTAGGCTTGTACGGCATCACGCCCGTGCAAGGATGATCGGTTCCGTAGGGACCAAAGCGAGGACGAACGACCCTGCGGGACCGGGGCGTGACATAATGGTATCAGAGCGACTCGATTCTTTGCCCATTCCATTGCCTCCGACTCTAAGATGTGCCCGATATGAGATACAATGAACGTTCCATACAATAAGTCCGTAAATATTTTCAAAGTTGCCGGCAAAAGTTTTCTGGATTTGTTTTTATTGCTTGAGATATGAATTGTGTTTTCTGGTGGCTAGAGTTTCATTGAGTTGTGATTTGCTTGTGTTTTGATTTAGGATGGTGAGGGATGAGGACTATCGCTACTCTGTGTTTCGTGAGTTTCTCCTTGAGTTTCAAGGACGAAACTCTTTGTTGATGGGTAAGTATGTAGTGCCCCGCTCCGCGTAGGCACTATATACAAGTGATATCGCCTTGCTTGCTCGAACAAAAGTCTTCTCGGAGAGTTTCCGACCGAACCACAAGACGATTGATCAATGTGAGTGGGCAGAACTGCATTCTCTGATTCTTGCATGACTTAATAATGAATCTGAGTTTTTAATGCTTCTTTGGAAAGAGAGAGTTTCATAAGAAGAATAATAGAACCTGACTCTGCATGCCTAATGAGAGAACTCACGTAGCTTGTCATTGAAACAATCTTCTTGCTTACCTAACTAGAGAACTGGAAATGCTTGCCTGAAATGAGATAGAACCATTGCCATGTTAAGTCTAGAGTATAAGAAATATTGCATGCTTAGTTACACGGACACCGCTATCGAACGAACCGCTGCCATGCTAATTCTTAGAGTAAAAGATTGGTTGTACTTATTCTTGATATCGCATGCTTAACTGGAATACTTGAATGCTTGTCCAAAGAGATAGAATTGCATGCTAGAATTATAGAACCGTTCTTGCTCGTTACTTGGTTAAAGGGTTAGCTTTGCTTAAACATGTTTCCTTGTTTTCTTGTGAAGAGATTGAATTGGGTGAATGGCTAGAACTTGTGTGATCTAGACTAATAGTCCACCCTGAGGCTTAAAAAATCTTACTTACGGGAGGGTGTGACTATTAGGCAAAGAGTATTGAGAGCTTCGGCCCTATCGCTTGATTGATGTGCTTGCTTGCGTGCTTGTTCAGTGTTCATCAGTTGCATAATAGCATAATTATATGATAAGAGCTTGCATTCATGCATTTGGTCAGGACAACTTATGCACAAAGTCATCTCTCGAGCGTTTCCTGGGACACTGGGATCGTTCGGCCTAGGAGAGATCTAGATACGCCGAGGCTTAAAAATCTTACTTACGGGAGGGTAGACCCATCTATTAGTGAGATGGGCTTGTACGTCCCAACTGCTAATCCTGTGGAGGGGACCATCATGTAGTTAGGGCGCATGCTAGGCTAGTCTTCTTGCATACCTAACTGTTTGATGCAGAGACGGACAGCGAAGGAGAAACCTTATACATATATGTTTATGCAAATTGATGCTAACTTGTATGTCTGCTGCAGGGATAACCGTTCGGCTTTGGGTAAGGATCACTGAATAAGTGATCACTTGTATTTTCTTATGTCCTTTATATATTATGCTAAATGTGATCCATCGGTTTTACATTGAGCATGTTGTTGCGCTATTGCATCGAGTTGAATAGTCCACTTGAATACTTGTCTTGATATGAGATGAGCAGTCCACTAGAGAACCTTGTTCCTAAGAGTATTGATATGGCTCACAATACATGCTGTGCACTACACGATAGAATATTGCCTCTATAGCTTGCTTGTGTGTATCGAACATGCAAAACTGGTTTCCAACTAGTGTTTTCAAAAGATGTAATATGACTATAATCCTGAGCTGCATGAAATAAACTTAGGTAAAAGTAGCAAGATCACTAGAATGTAATGTTTTGCCACATGATTACTTAGTGTGGGTTTCAGGGGGTGTAGCTTCTGTTCAGTTGTTTATACTCACCAGTACTTACAAAAGTGATGACCCACCAACAGTTTGCTTGTTCTCAGGTGCCTGATCGTCCGAGGAAGCGATAGCCGTGCCTCATCCCAAGGAACCGAAAATCTGGAGAATATGCCTTGAGCCGTATCGCGCTTGCTTTGAGCTGATTTTATATAGAGGGACATAATATATGGAACGGTGTCATTGTAATCGAGAGAAGAGTGCTTGAGCAATCTGTAACCTCGACCATGCGCCGCTTGTAACACTTTCGATTATCAATAAAAGAGCTTGTTTTCATATGCCATTATGTTCTTTACTTTTCTGCAATATATGTGTGCCGCTGCTTCAGTATTGAATAACTTACTTGCCCTTCTTCAAAGCTTTGGCCTTATGTAAGCGCACTTTAGGCTTGCACGGCATCACGCCCGTGCGAGGATGATCGGTTCCGTAGGGACCAAAGCGAGGACGAACGGCCCTGCGGGACCGGGGCATGACAGGGAGGAAGGAGCGATGGGAGGCGGGGGAGGAGGCGGAGGCGGCGGCGGAGGACGAAGAAGAAGGCGGAGGTGCGCGCGGTAGAGGAGCGGCGAGCGGTGGGGGCGACAGCGAGCGGTGGAGGAGCGGGAGGGGGAGCAGGAGAAGGGAGGTGAAGATGGTGGGCAGCCCTAGTAAAATTTGGGCTAGTCTGAGTAATTTTTTTCATAACTGGGCTAGTCTGGGCTAGTCCCAATACTGGGCTAGCCCTGAGTGTACTTTGTAGTGCCTTTATCACAAACCGATAAAAAGTTCATAACTGAACTTGGGGTATAGCCTAGTATAAAAGATTTAGTTGTGTTGCATTACGACAATAATGAGACTATTGTACAAGCTATGAAAATATTTCCTCATCAGAAATCAGAACAAATACTACAACATGTAAAACGAAGGCAATATCACAAAAGGTGTTTAAAAATATATGGTCAATATTGATATGAGAAAAATTGGCAATAGCACATGTGGGAGATCAATAGTGATATCCTTAGCAGTTGTAAACACCCTAAATCTTGATCGATTAATTTTATTTATTACTCTAATTAATTCTAGTTTAGATAAATGTTTAAAATCTAGTTTAATTTTATTTGAACTTAGATTTGTTACCTTAATACATAATAGTTATCAAATAGCTAGTTAATTTGTAAGCTTAGTGGTACACTTACTCCTTAAACAATATTATATTTTGACATCATTCTAAAGTGTATATTTTTTGTGTTGCCAACTACCATCTACTATCTCCCTAGCTATTAGGACATCTTTGCATTACATTAATCCCTCTATCAAGGAATATTCTAACACAAACATTAATAGCTTACCGAGCAATTCCCTCACATTATGATATACACATACCTAGAAAACCTAGCTTGCATCCAAGTTTTATTATCACTTAATGCACACAATCAACTTTTACTTACTTACTTACCATTTGATCACCACATTCCTTTGATATCTTATCATCTCTGTCTACACATTATTTTAAACTATTCAAATACTTACCAATTTTTGTAGCAATGAAAATCATACTAATATATTCATCCTCCATGAATGTCTAGGCAACCCAACTTACTCATTAAATATTCCTTTCCTCTTTTGTACAACAGTCCATAAAATCAATCATCTAATTCAAATTCTTATCATATAACCATTCATCCACATCATTTTCTTATGTACACAAAATATTCCTTATTCTCCCCCTCCATCAAGAGCTTCATATTTTTATTTGTTTAACATTCAAATTTAATCTCCATAAATAATCAATCACACAAACATTTCCATATTAATTTCACCCTCTAATTTTCATACTTACACCCAACAATTTAAATTTGTGTACCATATTGAATTCGCATTGATTCTTTATGAATTCAAATTATTGCCTTGTATCATTTCAAACACATTCTATAATTACTCCACATAATATCAATCTACCAAAAACTTTTCATATTAAGACCAGCCATTTATTCTATTTGAATAATTTTTATTCTTATAATGTGAAAACTATTCATTCCTATCTAAAAAAATTCCTACAGCCATTATCATGTCCAACGAATTCATTTTTATTAAAAAATATAGTATACAAATCACTTTCCTATTTCATGTGAGCTCAATTCAAATTTCTCTCATATTATTCTTTTTATACAAATAGCTAATTTGGTAAGCATATTAAAATATTATATTTGTCCACCTGGCTAATTTGGCAAGCATTACAAAACATTATATATTAACACAACAACTAATTAAATTTCCTATTTAAATATCTAGCCATCCATATTAAGTAAATTCATTATTATACCATTTTTCTTTACATTATACCACAACTAGCCAAATTAGTTATTCTATAATCATTCAAAAACTTTCTTTATCTCTCTCTCTCCATCATTTCTATTATGTTCCTTACATAATTTTCTCATATTCCATATGTACAAATGCATATTCAGACATACATTCATAACATATAATTCATATTGAATTCTCATTCAATTGAATGCATACATTTCTACACTAACCATATCCATTGTCCAGTTAATTGAAATTCAAATCTCACCATATTCCACATAACCAATTCCCGTAACCACCAGCCCATACTTGTCATATAAAGACTACGTATGCAATAAACCATCCTTGATTACAGGTAGACAATTGAACCATTCAATTTTTCTTACATATCTAACTACCCACCCTCCATGAACACATCTTTTTTGCATTTCATTGTCTTACCATCTCCCTCTCCACCTTTTCCTCTATTCCATCATGCTTTAAACCAACTTCACCACTATATCCCTTATCATCCCTCCATATGTATCTTTTTCTACCCTTATTTATGGATTTACATAAACATAATCATCATCACAATCCCCTTAATCTATATCATTTTTCTTATATATAAGCATCAACCATCTTTCTCTCTCTATACCCATTATGAGCTAACTTTGTCATCTTCTTCCCTCATATACCATCTTCTCCATCATGCCAACCACCACTGTCACGCCCCAGTCCCAAAATACGTAGGACTAGGAATACGTAAGCATGTCAGTCGTATGTATATGATAACTCCAATATATGAAAACCATAACACATACATACGCTGTATTATGAATAATAATTCATAAGTAGTATATAATTATCTCAAGTCACATGTAATACTAATCTTATTTACAAAACCAAATAGAAATAAATAACCAAATATGGAAATGAACCAAGTATGAAATAGTCGAGAAGAACTAATAGTTGAGTAGAGACAAATCCACTACCAAACAAAATAAGTACATCCTCTAATAATCAAAGAGGCTCAAAGGGAAGACCTCCTCGAAAAAGAAATAAGTAGCAAGTCCTTGTCCATGCACCTACGGATAGTCATGATCGTCTACATCTGGAAAGGGACCAGGTCCTCAAAGGGGCGTAACAAGATACAGAAAATAGCATGCCATAATATACTGAAAGTAAACCTCCAACATGGTCGCCTAACCAGTCTATTTGATATGAAGTTTAAGAACAAATTTTCTGCGTATGGACTATCTGACTGAAATAATGGGATATGCATAGTTCTCTCGAGATCCAGGAGCCACGTGCATAACGTCAAAGATGTCAGAGGCCACCAAGTAAATATATGGTCATAAACCTCACATCTTTAGCTGAGCGTACGGGTGAATAAGAAAAAGTTTAAAGGAGTCACATAAGCTTACTCATTGTTCTCCCCACCCAATGCTACTAACATGTCATATCCATAACACACAACACCTTTAGTAACTGCTACGTCTGCTAAATATGATATTTCTATTAGTAGTTATTCCTTAATCGTCGCACGACCTATACATAAATGTGGTCAGCATAATATGCAAGTTCGTGTCCTACATGAGACTCACAACTCATGTAACAAATGTGTCACAGCTAATGAAATATAATGATACCTCAAATTATGGGATGGTCTCGTAAAACTAGGTCAACATGCTTAATATAATAAAGAACAAAAGACGACGCAGACGTCATTGCACCCAAGTCTTTCTTGGACGCACATTTTTATACAACAAAATAAATAGGAATAAATAACAAAAAATAAATATGCAGCAAATGAATGTAACTAAACAGTACTATGGTAAGGTATACTTGTCTGGCAAGCAATCTATGTAATATAAGCATCCAAATGTCAAGCACAAGGAACCGGAAGGTAGGGACTATGAATGAACATCTCCGGATGCTAAAATAAATATTACCAACGTCTCCAAAATCAGCAAGATAGTCAAAAAACTCTACCGTTTCGTCCAATTTGGATACAGAGGCAAAACGGTAATTCGGGCCAAAGCGGGATCCACATGTGGGCCACTTTGCACCGAAATGCATGTCAGGGGTAAAGGTCTCTAAATTGGACAAATTATAGGTCAAACAAATCATATATGACAATACGAACTCAACGGTATATCCAATTTTGAATTCCAGTGAGCCGATCACAAATTTGTCGTCAAGTCAAACCGTAGGGCCCACGAATAGGCAGTTCGGTCAACTGTCTCGGAATCGCATGAAACTTGGGTCACAGGACCAACGTGATACCATAGATCTAATAGCGTAAGTTTTGTCACGTTCTAACGAGCGTGAACCAGCTAATGGAGACATTTATAAAACGTCGATATGGGAGACTTTTTACGGATACAGGTTAATTTTGACGTGCACACACGTCTAAATCAACTTTCGCAAAAGTCCGCACGTCAGGATATACCATACGCGTCTTTCAGTACTGGTATATGACGTGGTGATCCGGTTTGTCGAAACGCACTCTGTATCGCAAGTTTTTTAAGTTTTAAAAAACTGTTTTCATAATTTTTAACCAATAATTTCTTACAGAATTAATTATCAAATATGTGTAACCAATACATCTTTTTGATGTTGTATAGGTTGTCTTTAGTTCTGTGTAATTAGATTCAAGGTTCGTCAATTATTCTGGAAGAAATCAGCCTTCCAATACGGCCTTATGGATCAGTTTTCAGGTGTTCTGTGTTGCATGAAAACTCAGATTTTTCGAAAAGATTCGGTTGACTTTAAAATAGAAACATAGTTGTTTGGTTAAAACTATTTGAAGACATTAGAAGGTGTTCATGTTGTGATTAAATATAAACAACTGGATCAAAATTCGGTCGCGCAGGTAGAGACTAATAGACTTCGAGATATGGGTACCTGGGGTTCGGATTTTTCTGTCGAGGTTGGCACGCCATCTCTCAGTTCAGCGGCGGCGGGGCTCCGGCGTCCGTGGCGGTCGTAAGGCATCGACGGGATGGGGGGGGTCTGGGGGTGACTGCTCGTTGGTTAGGGTTGGGATTTAGGTCGCATGTATATGGGGTTTATATAGTGATCGAAAGGGCAAATTCTATATGGGTCGAGTCATTGACCGCGGGGGTGTGAGTTCGGGTTTGATATGGTTTGCTGTTGCTGCTGCTATCATTTGTTTATGGATTGTAATGTTTGCTTTTGTTATTACTATATATATATATATTTATTTTTCTTTTCTTTTCTTTTCTTTTATATATATATATATTATAATAAAAATTATTATTATTATTATTATTAATTATTGATATGTTGTAGTTATACATATTATTATTCCTATTATTAATAAAAAAATCCTAGAAAATTAGGGGAGGTTAAATTATATCCAACTTATAAAAATTTCGTCCTCGAAATTAAAACTAAAGCACGATTCCAAAAATAAGAGAAGGCAACATCGTAGAGAAGGGTCAAGTATGAAATATCGTACCTCAATCTCGGAAGTGTGAGAAGAAAATAATGTATTAAATTCTAAGGGTCGTGTTGGTCTACTTTGGATGAGTTGATAGGGCATGATTATGATCCAGCATAAGAAGGATTTGCACATGGAGACAAGATTGAGAGGGAACATAGAAGTAAAAGTGTGTAACCCAAGATAAATAGTTATTGATAGGGTGGAGGATGAATTGTCACTTCTTGGTTACATGAACGATCTTGAGCTATCTATAATCTAATGATCTAAAATGGTATCTCTCTATTCTATAAATTCCCATAGGCACTATGGCCTACATATGTACTCATCGAAGTCGTCAAATTTTAATTTCTCAAAATTCATATCTAAGTCAAGTCAATCATAATATCTAAAATTTAAATAACAAAATCTAATCAAATCCATCAGAATCTCCTCAAAGTTAAACAACCAATATTTAAATCTAAATTCAACCTACCGTAACTCTTCTCAAATTTTGAATTAATCAAAATTTAAATTGAAGTCAAACCTATTATAACCTCCTCAAAATTTAATTAACCAAAATCAAATTCCAAATCAAGATCCAAGCTATCATAATCTTCTCCAAAATTTAAATAACAAAAAATCTATTCAATCAAATCTTTACTCCAAGTTTCAATTTTAAGAATTTCGTAGTCATCAATTTCTAAATTCACAAAATCTTAAATCGATGATTCAAGACTCAAATCCAATATTCAAAACAAATCCTCAAATTATAAAATTTTAAATCCAATCCATCAATGTTCAAATTTAAAATTCTATTTTATCCTCAAAATTTTAAATCGATTATTCAACCTCAAATATTCAAAATTTAAATCATATACTCAAATAAAAAAAAAATTGATCCTATACATCAAAATTCAAACTTCAATTCATAAGACAATATTCTCCTTAAAGCTAAACACTTACCATTAAGTTTTTTTTCCACATAATTCAAATAAATCGTAATCATTCTTCTAAAATTCTCAAAATTAAAATAACTTAAATCTCTCAATCTTATCTTATTTTATTACCTTCTTAACTACAATCTAAGATTTTCACCATCCTATAAAATTTTAGCTCAAGTTGATAATGCAACTTTTACCCAATTTAGAATTTACCGATCTATCACATAAAAATATACCTTGACGGAAAAAATTCCTCAAATAATTTAATCGTGTTACTCCTTGAAAAGTTAGTGTGTTCATAACACAAATTAAATTCCTCTAACACATCCTTAGTTGCCAAAGTAATCCACCTAAAAATGTAATTGACTTATGGACATATACCTAGTACTAGTCATCTTTTAACCTCCCTCAAGCACGAGAAGATAAGATTTAAGATATACGTTAGGAAAGGATCAAGCTAGATGCATATCAAGCAATCAAATGAGAGTTCAAAAATGGAATCAAGGAAGGTGAGTAAATAAGTGGATGAGATCTTAAACTCTATCCTATTTACAGGCTTGTTTGGTACAATAAAGTAACCGAAACAATATGCTCTCGACCTGCATGGGCCACCACAAAAATATGCCATGTCCCAGTCCCAAAATACGTAAGCATGCCAACAATATGTATATGGCAAGTCCAATATATGGAAACCATAACACATACGTACACTGTATCATGAATAATAATTCATAAGTGATATATAATTGTCATAAGTCATAGGCCATACTAATCTCATCCACGAAACCAAATAGAAATAAATAACCAAATATAGCAATGAACCAAGTATGAAATAGTCAAGAAGAACTAATAATTTGGTGAAGATAAATCCACTACCAAACAAAATAAGTACATCATCTAATGATCATAGAGGCTCGAAGGGAAGACCTCCTCGAAAGAGAAATAAGTAGCAAGTCCTTGTCCGTGCTCCTGCGGATAGTCATGATCATCTACACCTGGAAAGGGACCAGGTCCTCAGAGGGACGTAACAAGATACATAAAACAGCATACCATAATATACTAAAAGTAAACATTCAACATGGTCACCTAACCATTCAATGTGATATGCAGTTTAAGAACAACTTTTCCGCGTACGGACTATCTGGCTAAAATAATGGGATGGACATAGTTCTCTCGGAGATCCAGGGGCCATGTGCATAACATCACGGACGTCAGAGGCCGCCAAGTAAATATAGGGTCATAAACCTCGCATCTCAAGCGGAGCGTATGAGTGAATAAGGGAAAGTATAAAGGAGTCACATACGCTTATTTATTGTTCTTCCCACCCAATGCTACTAACGTGTCACATCCATAACACGCAACACCTCTAGTAACTGCTAAGTATGCTAAATATGATATTTCTATTAGCAGTTATTCCTTAACCGTCGCACGACCTATACGTAAAGGTGGCCAGCCTAATTCGCAAGTTTGTGTCCTACATGAGACTCACAACTCGTGTAACAAATGTTTCACGGCCAATGAAATATAATGATATCTCAAATCATGGGGTGGTCTCGTAAAACCAGGTCAACATGTTTAATATAATAACGAACAAAAGACGACGCAACCGTCGTTGCACCTAAGTCTTTCTTGGATACACATTTTTATACAACAAAATAAATATGAATAAACAACAGAAAATAAATATGCACCAAATGAATGTAACTAAACAGTACTATGGCAAGGTATACTTGCCTGGTAAGTAGTCTGTGTAGTATAAGTGTCCAGATATCAAGCACAAGGAACCAGAAGGTAGGAACTCTGAATAAATATCTCCGGATATGAAAATAAATATCACTAAAGTCTCCGGAATCAGCAAGATAGTCAGAAAACTCTACTCTTTCGTCCAATTTGGACACAGGGACAAAACGGTAATTTGGGTCAAAGAAGGGTCCACATGTGGGCCACTTTGTACCAAAATATGTGTCAGGGGTAAAGGTCTCTAAATTGGATAAATTATAGGTCAAATAAATCCTAAACGAAGATACGAACTCAAAGGTATGTCCAATTTTGAATTCCGGTGAGCTAATCACAAATTTGCCCATCAAGTCAAACCATAAGGCCCCGCGAATAGGCGGTTCGGTCAACTGTCTCGGAATCGCATGAAACTTGGGTCACAAAACTAGCGTTATACCATAAATCTAATGGCATACGTTTTGTCGTATTCCGACAAGCGTGTATCAACTAATGGAGAAAATTACAAAATATCGATACGAGAAACTTTTTACGGATACGAGTTGATTTCGACGCGCACACACGTCCAAATCAACTTCTGCGAAAGCCTGTACATCAGGATATACCATACACATCTTTCGGTGCAATTGGTATGTGGCGTGGTGGTCCGGTTTGTCGGGACGCCCTTAGTATTACATGTTTTCTAAGTTTTGGAAAACTATTTTCGTAAATTTTAACCAATAATTTCTCACAGAATTAATTTTCAAACATGTGTAACAATACATCTTTTTGATTCAAGGTTCGTCAATTATTCTAGAAGAAATTAGCCTTTCAATATGACCTCATGGATCAGTTTTCAGGTGTTCTGTGTTGCATAAAAACTTAGATATTTCGAAAAGTTTTGGTTGACTTTAAAACAGAAACATAGTTGTTTGATTAAAACTATTTGAAGACATTAGAAGGTGTTTATGTTGTGATTAAATCTAAACAACTGGATCAAAATTCGGTCGCACATGTAGGGAGTAATAAAGTTCGAGATATGGGTACCCGGGGTTCAGGTTTTTCTGCCGAGGTTGGCGCGCGCGTCTCTTAGGTCAGCGGCGACGGGGCTCCAGCGTCCGTGGTGCAGCATCTACGGGATGAGGGGGTGACTGCTCGTTGGTTAGGGTTAGGGTTAGGGTTTTGGGTCGCATATATATGGGGTTTATATAGTGATCGAAAGGGGGAAGGTTATTTGGGTCGGGTCGTTGACCGCGAGGGTGTGAGTTCGGGTTTGATATAGTTTGTTGCTGCTGCTATCATTCGTTTATGGATTGTGTAGTTTGCTTTTGTTATTATTGTATATATATATATATATATATATATATATATATATATATATATATATATATATTTCTTTTATAAATTTTTTATTTTTATTATTATCATTATTATTAATTATTATTAATTATTGATACATTGTCGTTATCTGTATTATTATTCCTATTATTAATAAAAAATCCTAGAAAATTAGGGGAGGTTACAACCACCCCCTCTCCTAGTGACAACGCTGACCCCTCGTTATCTCCAAGATCCGCCGCGTTGGACTAATCGACCATGCCCTGGTTGATACCCTTACGGCCAACGACCTTGACGATTATCCCATCGTCGTGCGACTCGAGAGGGGAGGAACCTTTGTTAAAGACAATGATGTATATGTAAGCATATATTCTTATTTCTTAAACACCGGTAATTAATTGTGGAAGTAGATGATATATATATATATATATATATATATATATATACACACACACACAAAACTTGATACCCTCAACTATCCAAAATGTTCAACTTGATACCATCAACTTTGATAGGTGCTAACTTAATACCTTCAACTTTATAATAATTTTTATGTTGATACTTAAAAAATTTAGAAGAACAAAAATATTCCTCCCTTTGCCACCCCCACTTGCCACGACCCACACCCTGAATGAGAGTACGAGTACGTGGGTACATCCAGCCTACGCCGCAGCATCAGCGGTAGAACATTGTCTAGGTCAAATAATACTATCTATAACTTCTCACACAATAAATATAATATACCTGTCAAGTTATCTCAACTCCAAATGGAGGATAATATAACAATATGATAATTAATACTCAATCACAATAAAACTAGAGGAAGATATAACACGATATGGAATAGAAGAAATAGAAATCATAAGTTACAAATACAACGTATCCAAGTCTAATAAACTAGCACAATTGTCACGCCCCAGTACCGGAATAAGGAGACAGACATGGCCAACTACCCCGTACAAGGTATAAAACATCAAATCTAACCCTACAACCAAACAAGGACAAGGGTTAAACCATCGCATCATGATAGTCCATGTCCCTAGATTATTTGACAGCAGATACAATACACAAACAAGCTCAGTTATATAATTGGCTAATAACATGCACGACTTACTAGGTGGAGTCTGGGTTATCCCAGAGTTATTATGCCTATAATAAGAATCCTCAGATCGAACCATGTTCTAGCATCGCCTAACCGAGCCATGAATCGTCGCATAGCACATAGTAGTATGCACCGGTCCCTCATAAGGCCATCGTGCTAAGATCGCATAGAACACATAGTATAATATAATAGTCGAATATTGTCATCCACTAATGAGGATTTAAATAATATTCATGGGGGCCAGCCTTCACTCTTCATATAATGATTGAGGGTGGCTAGTTAAGCACAATCTCGAGATTCTGTCCCTCCCAATGCTCTATATTTTTAGTTGCCTAGTTAACCCTACGGTTAGCTGGAATCATATGACGTGGTTACATATTACTCTCCTTATATGTCGTACTATAGTACAAGCATGGTAGATACGAATCCACTTTGTCACTTTGCAGTTCAATTTGGATTCACCCCAGCGTGATGCAACAACCAAGCAAATCCTAGCCACGCTTGGTCATTGACCAACTATCATATCCATATTGCAGGAATTTATTACATCATATATTGCTTAGCACATAGGCACACCTCGGTGTGAAACATGTAACATAACCAAGTAGAAACACTTAGCACGTAGGGACACATAGCATGTAGTAAGTGTATCAGCACATATACCAATAGTCGAGCCAAGTTACCAATCATTGGTAAATTACATGAGTTCAGCACATAGTCAGGTCTAACCCATGGTCACGTACCTCACATACATTAACAATCATTAGAATCACACATGGAGTCACAAAATTCCATAAAGCATTAAAACCAAGCAAATTAATAAAATGTGCACATAGGCTGCATGAGGATCAGGGATGCATAGGAAGTCGGACCGCATGATCTCAGTCCGCATGGGTCGGGGCAAAGTCCACTCCTTGGGACAAGTGTTGAGTGATATGCATTTAATATAAAGTGTCAATGAAGTGACAATAAAGTGATTGAAGTGACTGATGTGACATTGCAATAAAGTGTGACAGAGAGAAAAGACAGCATCAGAAAAAGACAAAATTACATAATTATGTGCCAAGAATTCAGAGTCATGCATCCAAGGAAAAATGGCCGCATGCTCTGCTTGCCGCATAGGATCAGGCTGCATGGACACCTCTTTGGACTTAACAACTTTTCATTCGTTCAGCGAGTGAAAACACAAGGAGTTCAAGGACACTTGTGTGAATAAGTAGTCATGCGTCCAACAAAATGGTCGCATGTTGTCACTGTTCGACAAGAGTTCTGGCCACATAACCCTCTCAGGCCACATAGCACTCGCAGACGCATAGCTCGCTGGCTGCATGTGAAGTTTGTCTCCCCCAATAGCAGGTTCAGCCATGGTAGAAAGCTCCAAAAATTAAAATAATATTTTTTTATAAAAACTTTATTTTAACTCCGAATCAAGTAAACCAAAAGTTAAAATGCTCGAAATAAAGTGCTCCATCCAACCCAAAAACTATTTTTTTGAAAATACCATGTTAAATTAGATCAAAATCAAGGAAAACTTTTGAAACCCATGAAAACCCTAAACTTTAAACGTAGATCTACTCAAATCCACCCATTAAAACCGAAAACTCCAAGTACTAAAAGTGTTTAGAATCATAGGGTAAACATATTAGACTAATAAAATACAATAAAAGAACAAGAACTAAAATCAAAGAGTTTCTCCATGTAGTACAAGGTGTACTTGCCTAAATGAAGGAAGGAAAAAAAATTAGAGAATGAGGGAAGAGAGAGAAAGAAGTTAACTTATATAGCTAGGGTTTGAGGTTTAGACCATGGGTTCAACTTATGATCAAAACAACCCAACAATTAAACCATGAGTCTAATTGAACCAAAGAATGTGTATTGTCTCCATGACATGTAATCTAATTACCATGCAAACAACAAATAATATAAGCAGGCAAATTAAGATGTTCCAAATACGTATATCGGGAACGGAGAGTGACATCTCTACCCACCTTAGAAAATTTTTATCCTCGAAATTCAAACTCAAGGTTAAGCTAGAGAAATCAGAACAAGCACTACGCTAACTACAAGCTCATATACACATGCAATCAAATTCAAACATATAATAAAGAAAATAGTGTCATATAGCATGGATAAATAAATCACGAGATTCGAGATACGAAGGCATAAGAACAGATATACCTTCTGAGTCGAATATGTCCGATACCAAGATCAGATATCATCCTCGTGCTCCCATGTCAACTCTCCCAAAGGGTGATGACCCCAAGCAACCCAGACAAGATGGATAGCCCGATTCTTGAGCACCTTCTCCCTTCGGTCCAAAATGGATACAGATTGCTCCTCATAAGACAAGTCAGTACCAACGACTAGCTCAGAATGGTCAAGGATATGACTCAAATCCGGGACATACCTACACAATTGAGACATAAGAAATACGTCGTGCACCTCACGTAGCGAAGGCGGAAGGGCAAGACGATAAGCAACATCGCCCACCCACTCGAGAATATTGAATGGACCGATGTATCGCAGACTAAGCTTTCCGCGAACTCCGAATCTAATGACTCCACGGGTGGCAAAATTTGCAAGAACATGTAGTCGCTGTTACAAAACTCTAAAGGCCTACGATGTTGATCTTCCCAATATCAATGCCTATCTTGTGCAACCCAAAGTCGCTCTCTGATATGCTTGACAACTTCTATTGTCTGCATGATCATCTCTGGACCTAACATCTTTCGCTCACCTATATTATTCCATGCCAAGGGTGACCTGCACTTCCTCCCATATAATGCTTTGAAAGGTGCCATATGAATACTTGCTTGATAACTGTTATTGTATGAGAACCCAACGAGATAAAGGCGATCTTCCCAAGACCCTCCAAAATCCAAAGTATAAGCTCACAGCGTATCTTCCAAAGTCTGGATGGTTCTCTCTGATTGTCCGTCCATTTGAGGATGGTAGGCAGTACTGAATCTCAACTTGGTGCCTAAACTCTGGTGCAAGATCTTCCAAAAATTTAAAGTGAACCGAGTGTCTCGATCTGAAATGATACTCACTGGGACGCCGTGCTATTTTACTATCTGTCGCATGTACATCTTCGCTAACTGCTTTATGGATTGTCCTACTCAAAAAAGGAAGAAAGTAAGCTACTTTTGTGAGACGGTCTACTATTATCCAAACTGTATAACGACCAGTCGAGGATTTAGGTAAACCGGTCACAAAGTCTATCGTGATATATTCCCATTTCCACTCCAGAATAGGAAGCGGCTGCAATAATCCTGCTGGTCTCTGCTGGTCAGCCTTCACTTGTTGACATACCAAATACTAAGAAACGAATTGTGCTATCTCCCTCTTCATCCCGTTCTACCAAAAATATTGCTTGATATCTTGATACATCTTGGTACCTTCTAGATAAATTGAATACTGGGAACTATGTACCTCGGTCATTTCTTCTTGCCGGATATCTCCACTTGGTACACAGAGACGGTTTCCAAACCTAAGAATTCCATCTTCATGAATCGTCAACTCTTTCCTGAGACCAGACTCGTATTCCATCCGAAGCTTCTGAACTTTTGGATCCTCCACCTGAGCTTCTTTAATTCTCTTAACCAAGGTAGACTGAATCTGTAAACTAGCCAATACTCCTACGTGTCATGCCCCGATCTCCCGTAGGCTAATCGGCCGTCCCCGCTAGGTGAGAATCATAGCGCCAGTGCTCCCGTGGGACGATCGCTTGACCCATCTGGACGTGATGCCGCACGAGCGTGAGCCGTGCCCATGCAAGGCCATGGTTCATTGGCTGGCAGTAAAAGGTCTAAGCCATAGAGTCGCACAGATTGTCCGAGTGCAGCAAAATTATAAACGCATAGGTGATTTGGTAACTAGTTCACTGAGTCAACAGTAATGGAAGCATTGAATAACACAAGTTAAAGTAAAAGCAACTCTTTATTGATATAAACAAGTGTTACAGGCGGCGCTTGGCCGAGATTACAAGTCGCTCAAGCCTCTCTCTCAGAAATAGTAAAAGCATGTCAAATGGCTACATTTGTAGAATGATATACAGGTGAATGTTCAGGCGATGTTCCAATATTATGTCTTATATATGTGCTTCAGTTCTGGATGCAGCGCTTTAAGGCTTCGGATTTGACTCCACGCCTTAGCACGCACGAAGGAGGCATCCGTACCGAACGAGGTTCTCCCGCACCCTGCAAACAACCTGGTGGATTATCAGTACACGAATGCACTGGTGGGGAGGCTACTCGCCCGCTCGACAAAACCAAACACGTAATATAGGTTTCGTGCACCAACTATTATGTTATCTTTCTAGTTGCCTTAGGATCAATTTTATGGCAAAGATTACATAACCTAACTCGTGTGGCAGTGTGTCGTGCGACATAAGAGGAAACACAGCGAGACTTCCCTGTCCAAGGCAAACCAAGTTAATTCAAGCATGAGCATTCATAATGAAAACCAAGGCAATAGCATATGCAAACACGAGTGTTGTTATATCATGATCGTTCAGGTGTTCAGTTGTTCTTTTGATTTGATACAATGACTCGCATGCGGATAACCGCTAAGCGAGGATGACTTATCTATATAAACATTTGTCGCTGGCATAGCCATAAAGGACCAATTTAGTCTTGGGCGAGAGTGGTATGCAACGCTAGGTTCTCGAGGCGAAGCATACCAACCCTTCCGCTCGAGAGACTATCATGAAGTTTCGTCCGGATCGGATCGGTTCCAGTGCCCCGGTGACCGTCCACGAAACTGTACCCTATTTCCAAGTTGTCCGCGACATGCAAATCTTGGGTTTCAGATCACTGGATTCATGAATAACATATTAATTCTTGATTCACTTAGCCATTGGATGTGCATAGTCTCTTGGGCTGAGATAGATGTAGCAATAAGAGCGCATACACCCTCTAGCCCACTCGAGAGAGACTTGTAGAGGTCCGAATACCTGAATGAGTCTTGCTTCATGAGCTATGATTCTTTCTTTACTTGACATGATGAAATCCCCTGGTTCGGAAACTGCCTTAGCGACCTTACGGTCCCGAATACTTTCAGGTACATACTTGCACCGAACGACTATTAGATAGTCTTTCGAGGAGAACTAGATGAATGCATGACATACAGAGTGATACACAATTTGAGGCATAGTTTATGCGACAAGCATCAAACGAGGCAATATACAAGCAGGCAAGCATGTATTTGTATAAACATAATCATTCACATTAGCTCGGGACCGAAGGTAAGCCGAGGAGTGATACCGTAAAGGGACTTACCAAGTGACATGATCTTGGGTAGCATTCGAGGGTCTGAATGTAAACAATATTTCTATTCCATGTTCTAACACAAGCAATACAAGTTGGGTGGGATTATTCCCTTAACTAGGTGAGTTGTATGCAGGGGGTGATTCACCTAGCGACTAGCATGTATCGTTCCATATTTTAAGTGTGCTGGCTAAGCAAAGACAAGTTCACCGTAGCCACCCACCTTAGCAATGATTCACCTTGGTTGAGCGATACGTCGAGCAAGCCTCTGAAAGCCTAAGCCGAACTCCTGTAGGGATAAGTTTGGATATTATTTGCCTCAAACGAGTAACCTCGCCTGAGCAATGTAATACCCTATTCCGCTCAAGCGGACTGCCGATTCAAACGGTAAAAGTGCAACCGTCCTGACCTGCTCTGCTCAGGCTAGAATACTCGTTTGAGGCATATATAACCAGACTTTGTCCCTACAGGAGTTCGGGTTAGGCTTTCAGAGGCTCGCTCGCAGTATCACTCGACCGAGGCGGATCATCGCTAAGGTGGGTGGCTACGATGAACTTGTCTTTGCTTAGCCAGCATACATAAAATACGGAATGATACATGCTAGTCGCTAGGTGAATCATCCCTGCATGCTAATAAGAATACAACGCACCTAGATAAGGGAATAATCCCAACTTGTATTGCTTATGCTAGAACATGGAAATGAAATATTGTTATATATTCAGACCCTCGCATGTGACCTTTGCCTTGTACAACTGGACCCGCTATGCCTCGAGTAGAACGACACATATCTATATTCAGTAGTGCACTGTTCACTCCCTAATACTGCACAACCCTAGATAACTTCGCCCGGAAAGGCCCCGTACGGTTTTGTTCGGCTTACCTTCGGGCCCGAGCGAACTTGAATGCTTAAGTTATACAAGTGCATGCTTGCCTATTTTTATATATTACCTAGATTCAATGCTTGTTGTATAACTATGCCAGACCATGAAACACTATGCTTGTCATGCATTCATTTAGGTTCTCCTCATAAGACTACCTGATAGTTGTTCCGTGCATGAATAAACCTGAATGTATCCGGGACCGTTAGGTCGCTAAGGCAATTCCCGAACCAGGGAACTTGCACCAATTCTGTGATCCAAGAATTCTAGCTCGTGGAGCAATACTGTCCTGTACTGAATAAAATAGCTCGTTGAGTCGATACTCAACATTTAGAGAAATCCTGATCCTGCCTCAACAAGTTACAAATATATACATATATCCTGACTTGAACTTGTTCCATGTAGCTTGTTCTATATATATATATCCTGCCTTGAACTTGTTCCTGTACCTAACCAAAAACCTGATGAGTAGAGACTTGCATGGTCACAGGACAACTTGGAAACAAGGTTTAGTTCCGCGGATGGTCGCTGGGGCACCGGCACCGATCCGATCCGGACGGAACTCGTGATAGTCGCCTGCTATAGGACGGAATGCCCTGGACGTCCTGATCTATGTGTCGCACGACATTCCGTACTGAGACTAGACAGTCCATTATAGCGACGTGCCAGTGACCTCATGTTCATATAGATAAGTCATCCTCGCTTAGCGGCTACCCGCGTGTGAGTCATTGCATCGCACCGAAAATAACTGAACACCTGAATGATCATGTTGTAACAACACATATGCGTAAAATAGCACTTGATCATCGTATGCAATGCACCTGGTATTTCCTGTAACTCGTGCACCCGTAGCATAACCTCGCTAATAACACAGTTCTTGCATATGCTATGTCTCCTGAATGCTTATACATATTTCTGCTTGAGTTAACTTGGTTTGCCTTGGACAGGAAAGGACAAATGGTAAGTTGGTAAGTCTCGCCGTGTTTCCTCTTGTATCGCATGGCGCGCTACCATACGAGTTAAGCTATTCAATGTTTGTATGAAACTGATCCTAAGGCTCAACTAGAAAGACAACTTAATAGTTGGTGCACGGAACCTTTATTACGTGTTTGGATTTGTCGAGCGGGCGAGTAGCCTCCCCACCAGTGCATTCATGTACTGATAACCCACCAGAGTGCTTGCAGGGTACGGGAGAATCTCGTTCGGTGTGGATGCCTCCTTCGTGCGTGCTAAGGCGTGGAGTTCAACTCAGAAGCCTTGGAACGCTACGTCCGGAACTGTAGCACATATACAAGACATAATATTAGAATATCGCCTGAACATCGCCTGAACATCTCCTGTATATCATCCATAAATGTAGCCACTTGGCACGCTTTTATGTTTTAGAGAAAGTGCTCGAGCGACTTGTAATCTCGGCTATACGCCGCCTGTAACACTTGTTTCAATATGAATGAAAGAGCTTGCTTTACTTCAACTTGTGTTTCAATGCTTCCGCTATATTGTCGACTCAGTGAACCTGTTACCGATCGCCTATGCGTTCATGATTCCGCTGCACTCGGACAATCTGTGCGACTCTGTGGCTTAGAATTCTCACCGCCAGCCAATGAACCACGGCCTTGCACGGGCGTGGCTAACTCTCGTGTGGCATCACACCCGGATGGGTCAAAGCGATCGTTCCGCGGGAGCGCTGGTGCGATAATTCTCGCCTAGCGGGAACGGCCGATTTGCCTGCGGGAGATCGGGGCGTGACAGATTGGTATCAGAGCCTGGATTATACGTCTTTGAACTTTATTTCAAATATCTTTGTTTTGAAAGCTCGTTCATGGGTTATGTGCACACACTCTCTCAATGCCTCAATGGGATGTTCCAAACAATAAGTCTAAACACTTTCAAAGAGTTGTATTTGAATGGTATGATTGCCTGTATGAACTTGAGTTGCAAGGGCCTTTGTGCCAACCTGTACTAGTCCTTATGGGATTAGATTCGTGCTAGACTCGTGCATTATGTGCAACCCGGAATGCCTATACATATTTACCCAACTGGTTAGTGCAAAAACGAATATTGTCTGAACGATTAGCTATGCACTCAGCCTTTGGCTAAGTTGTGTAGAGTATCGTGCACCAAGACCCTTTGGTGCAAGCCAGTTATAAAATGAGACTTGGATGTCGTTCAGAAATGATACAAGTCAGACTTAGAGCTGCAAATCGATAGACTTCATTAGATTTATCACTTAGGCGAATATTAAGAATCATGCTTGGTTATGGAAAATAGCTCGAACAAAAATTCTTGTTGGAAGATGCAATCAAATATAGTTGCTTGGATGATTATAAATCCTGAATATATGTAATGGGATTAGATTTTATCAGGCAAAAACTTGAGTATCGTGCTAGAAATTGAGGAAATGGGTTAGTGAGTAAGCTAACGATAATACGAGCACCAATTAAGAACTTGATGGAATGACTCGATTCCGAGTGGTGGATGGATCATTTAGAAACATCCAAACGGATCCATAACCCGTGCGATAGTCAGACTGAACAATATTAAGAATAACTTGAATAAATGATAAGGCTTATATCCAATAGGAACTCTCGGAAATGGAAACCAATATCTTGGTTAAGGAAAACTTGTTGAAAATTGGAGAATCGTGCGAGCGGTTTCGGATTTAAACAAACGGATTGAACATGAATAAATTATTGCTCGAACAAGTTAACCCGAGAATGAATATTTGGCTTCGGAATATAAATTTGACTTGGTATCGATAATTTGAAGATAGCATGGATCGATACAAGCAAAGAAAATATTAGATTTCTAGGAATGATATAAGCGATAACAAATTTTACTTGGAGTTTGGAAGAACGAACTCGATATATGGAACATATCAGAAAAATAAGACTTGGGCTGGAATATTTGAACTTGGTTATCGAGGAATGCCAAAAAGTAGACTATGGAAATATCGAACGTTAACATTGAAGTTGGATGATTTTGCAAGACGAACTATAATCACTGCATAAACGGATTTGACTTGGTGGATATACAGTTGGATGAAATTAAGGGTTAAAGGATAAGGTGTCTCGATCGTGTCGAAGATAGCTATAACATTCAAATGTTCTTGTCTTGTACGGGCAAAATTCTATGCCCGCACATGCGTCACGCCCGGATTAGGACGATTATCCAGCGGGAGCGTTGACGTGATGATCTCACGTCCAACGTGGATGATCGAACTTGCGGGAGACCGAAGCGTGACAACTTATGGATCGTCTTGACTTCTGGTTCGACACGATGAGACGAACTTGGAATGTAAGTGATTGAAAATGTTTCAATGGATTAGTTAGCCTAGAACCTGGAATAAATCATGTTTGATGGTTTTATAAACGAATACGTGAATCAGGTTGAACGAATCGGAGAAATAATCTAAGGTTTAAAATTGAATCTTGGCTTGGTGGACTAGGTTCGGAATGGATATGATTCTATCGAAAATATATTTGAGGAGATAGAATATGCAAACCACTAGGCTTGTCCTATAACTTGGATATATATTGGATTTTATTGAACGGACTCGTCCCCCGTATAAACGAACGTATTAATGAGAGTAGGTAAATTTGTGCTCGATGTTTAGAAATCTGAGTGAAACGAGCTTGGGTAGAATACCCCGTGTAAATGAACAATGGTTTGACCCTAGGAATTGGGGCGAGCATCGTGCGACGAATTTGTATGATGAATCGCAATATGCTTAAACCTGTACCTATGACCTTGTGAGCTGACCTAGTGATAGGTAGACGACCCTGTGCCGAGTGAATGAACCTGTGCTACCGACTTTACCATATTGCTTGTATAAAGCATCACAACTGGGGCAACAAGATTTAGGGTTAGACTTGGGAACGATAACGTATGCTAAGTTGACCCGAATGGATGGACGTTAGTCGGTATCAGATTGATCGTGTTTAACGGTAGTGCAAATACTGGGTTGGAATGGAAATGATATGGAAATCAGATTTGATTAACCCTGTTGGAAGTATCCTGGTGATTTATATGGAATTGGATTGAACCCTTGAAATTTTCGCAAGTAGCTTGTCCGATTTTACTATCCCTAAGTTTGGTTGACTGCATGTGTTTGAGGGACGCTTCGAATATGTGCATGATCCAAGACTTAAGAAATGTGAAACTCGAGTGCTAAGACTTCGCTATCGCTAAATTGGTTGACATGCATGTGTTTGAGGGACGCTTCGAATATGTGCACGATCCAGACACGCGATATGCCAATCTCAAAAGCTAGTGCAAGTGAATATCCTCCTGAACAAGCATAACGACTTGTATAAGTTTGCCTCAGCCTTAGATCGCTACCAAGATTGATTGAAACGTACCTCGTGTTAAGCAACTTGTCCCGCGCTAAGGCACAAATGAGACTGACTCAGTATACACGCAACACGGCGTAAGCATCGAGTAGGGGATTGTGTTCCAATGGATCTAGTGGTACCGATAGCTACGCTTGGGCTAGATTCAAAAATTATATATTATGGCTTGCCCTCAGGAAGTCTCGAGGATGAGACTTTTTCTGAGTGGTGGATAATGTAATACCTCGTTCCGCTCAAGCGGACTGCCGATTCAAACGGCAAAAGTGCAACCGTCCCGACCCGCTCTGCTCAGGCGAGAATACTCATTTGAGGAATGGATATCCAGACTTGGTCCCTACAGGAGTTCGGCTTAGGCTTTCAAAGGCTCGCTCGCAGTATCACTCGACCGAGGCGGATCATCGCTAAGGTGGGAGGCTACGGTGAACTTGTCTTTCCTTAGCCAATATACATAAAATACGGAATGATACATGCTAGTCGCTAGGTGAATCACCCCTGCATGCTAATAAGAATACAACGCACCTAGCTAAGGGAATAATCCTAACTTGTATTGCTTATGCTAGAACATGGAAATAAAATATTGTTATATATTCAGACCCTCACATGTGACCTTTGCCTCATACAACTGGACCCGCTATGCCTCGAGTAGAACGACACATATGTATATATAGTAGTATACTGTTCACTCCCTAATACTGCACAACCCTAGATAACTTCGCTCGGAAAGGCCCCGTACGGTTTTGTTCGGCTTACCTTCGGGCCCGAGCGAACTTGAATGCTTAAGTTATACAAGTGCATGCTTGCCTATTTTTATATATTACCTAGATTCAATGATTGTTGCATAACTATGCTAGACCGTAAAATACTATGCTTGTCATGTATTCATTTAGGTTCTCCTCGAAAGACTACCTGATAGTTGTTCCATGCATGAATAAACCTGAATGTATCCGGGACCGTTAGGTCGCTAAGGCAATTCCCGAACCAGGGAACTTGCACCAATTCTGTGATCCAAGAATCCTAGCTCGTGGAGCAATACTGTCCTGTACTGAATAAAATAGCTTGTTGAGTCGATACTCAACATTTAGAGAAATCCTGATCCTGCCTCAACAAGTTACAAATATATATATATATATATATATATATATATATATATATATATATATATATATATATATATATATATATATATCCTGCCTTGAACTTGTTCCTGTACCTGACCAAAAACCTGATGAGTAGAGACTTGCATGGTCACAGGACAACTTGGAAACAAGGTTTAGTTCCGCAGATGACCGCTAGGGCATCGGCACCGATCCGATCCGGACGGAACTCGTGATAGTCGCCTGCTATAGGACGGAATGCCCTGGGACATCCTGATCTATGCGTCGCACGACATTCCGTACAGAGACTAGACAGTCCATTATGGTGACGTGCCAGTGACCTCATGTTCATATAGATAAGTCATCCTCGCTTAGCGGCTACCCGCGTGCGAGTCATTACATCGCATCAAAAATAACTGAACACCTGAACGATCATGTTGTAACAACACATATGCGTAAAAAAGCACTTGATTATCGTATGCAACGCACCTGATATTTCCTGTAACTCGTGCACCTGTAGCATAACCTCGCTCACAACACAGTGCTTGCATATGCTATGTCTCCTGAATGCTTATACATGTTTCTACTTGAGTTAACTTGGTTTGCCTTGGACAGGGAAGGACAAATGGTAAGTTGGTAAGTCTCACCGTGTTTCCTCTTGTATCGTACGGCGCGCTGCCACACGAGTTAAGCTATTCAATGTTTGTATAAAACTGATCCTAAGGCTCAACTAGAAAGACAACTTAATAGTTGGTGCACGGAACCTTTATTACGTGTTTGGATTTATCGAGCGGGCGAGTAGCCTCCCCACCAGTACATTCATGTACTGATAACCCACCAGATTGTTTCAGGGTGCGGGAGAACCTCGTTCGGTGCGGATGCCTCCTTCGTGCGTGCTAAGGCGTGGAGTTCAACTCAGAAGCCTTGGAACGCTACGTCCGGAACTGTAGCACATATACGAGACATAATGTTGGAAGATCGCCTGAACATCGCCTGAACATCTCCTGTATATCATCCATAAATGTAGCCACTTGGCACGCTTTTATGTTTTAGAGAGAGTGCTCGAGCGACTTGTAATCTCGGCTATACACCGCCTGTAACACTTGTTTCAATATGAATGAAAGAGCTTGCTTTACTTCAACTTGTGTTTTAATGCTTCCGCTATATTGTCGACTCAGTGAACCTGTTATCGATCGCCTATGCATTCATGATTCCACTGCACTTGGATAATCTGTGCGACTCTGTGGTTTAGAATTCTCATCGCCAGCCAATGAACCACGACCTTGCATGGGCGTGGCTAACTCTCGTGCGGCATCACGCCCGGATGGGTCAAAGCGATCGTTCTGTGGGAGCGCTGGCGCGGTGATTCTCGCCTAGCGGGAATGGTCAATTTGCCTGCGGGAGATCGGGGCGTGAGAAGCAAAGTGGGTCGGGACATTGTACTTTTGCCGTTTGAATCACAGTTTGCTTGAGCGGAACGGGGTGTTACATCATCCACCACTCAGAAAAAGTCTCGTCCTCAAGACTTATTGAGGGCAAGCCGTACTATCGCATTATGGAATCTATCCCAAGCGTTGCAATCGGTACCACTAAATCCAATTGAACATAATCTCCTACTCGATTCTTACGTCGTGTCGCCTGTATGTTGAGTCAGTCTCATTTGTGCCTTAGCCGGGATATCTTGCTTAACACGGAGTACGTTTCAATCAATCTTGATTAACGATCTAAGGCTGAGGCAAACCTATACAAGTTATTATGCTTGTTCATTTGGATATTATTTACTTGCACTAGCATTGAGATCAGCATATCGCGAGTCTGGATCATGCACATATTCGAAGTGCCCCTCAAACATATGCATGTCAACCAACTTGGCAACATCGAAGTCTTAGCACTCGAGTTTCACATCTCCTTGTGTCTTGGACCGTGTACACGTTCAAGGCGTTACTCAAACATATGCATTCAACTAATTTTAGAGATAGTGAAATCGGACAAGCTACTTACGAAAATTTCAAGGGTTTTGTACAAGTCGGCACAAAGGCCTTAGCATCACGATTTTATACAAGTAATCACATCATTCAAATGCGCATTTTGAAAGTATTTAGACTTATTGTTGGAATATTTCATTTGGGACATTGAGAGAGATTATACACATAACCCACGAACGAGCTTTCAGAACTGTGAAAATCGAAACGAAGTCCAAAGGCGTATAAGCCAGGCTTTGATACCAATCTGTCATGCCCCGATCTCCCGTAGGCTAATCGGCCATCCCCGCTAGGCGAGAATCACCGCGCCAGAGCTCCCATGGGACGATAGCTTGACCCATCTAGGCGTGATACCGCACGAGCGTGAGCCATGCCCGTGCAAGGCCGTGGTTCATTGGCTGGCGGTAAGAGGTCTAAGCCACAGAGTCGCACAGATTGTCCGAGTGCAGCGGAATTATAAACGTATAGGTGATTTGGTAACAAGTTCACTGAGTCGACAGTAACAGAAGCATTGAATAACACAAGTTAAAGTAAAAGCAACTCTTTATTGATATAAACAAGTGTTACAGGCGGCGCTTGGCCGAGATTACAAGTCGCTCAAGCCTCTCTCTTAGAAATAGTAAAAGCGTGCCAAATGGCTACATTTGTGGAATAATATACAAGTGAATGTTCAGGCGATGTTCTAACATTATGTCTTGTATATGTGCTTCAGTTTCGGACGCAGCCAAGGCTTCGGATTTGATTCCACACCTTAGCACGCACGAAGGAGGCATCCGCACCGAATGAGGTTCTCCCGTACCCTGCAAACAACCTGGTGGATTATCAGTACACGAATGCACTGGTGGGGAGGCTACTTGCCCGCTTTACAAAACCAAACACGTAATATAGGTTTTGTGCACCAACTATTTTGTTGTCTTTCTAGTTGCCTTAGGATCAGTTTCACTGCAAAGATTACATAGCCTAACTCGTGTGGCAGTGCGCCGTACGACATAAGAGAAAACACGGCGAGACTTACCAACTTACCATTTTTCCTTCCCTGTCCAAGGCAAACCAAGTTAATTCAAGCACGAGCATTCATAATAAAAACCAAGGCAATATTATATGCAAACACGAGTGTTGTTATATCATGATCGTTCAGGTGTTCAGTTGTTCTTTTGATGCGATGCAATGACTCACACGCGGCCGCTAAGCGAGGATGACTTATCTATATGAACATTTGTCGCTGGCATAGCCATAAAGGACCAATTTAGTCTTGGGCGAGAGTGGTATGCAATGCTAGGTTCTCGAGGCGAAGCATACCAACCCGCCCGCTCGAGAGAATATCATAAAGTTTCGTCCGGATCGGATCGGTCCCAGTGCCCCGGTGACCGTCCGCAAAACTGTAACCTGTTTTCAAGTTGTCCGCGACATGCAAATCTTGGGTTTCAGATTTACTGGATTCATAAATAACATGTTAATTCTTGATTCACTTAGCCATTGGATGTGCATAGTCTCTTGGGCTAAGATGGATGTAGCAATAAGAGCGCATACACCCTCTAGCCCGCTCGAGAGAGACTTGCAGAGGTCCGAATACCTGAATGAGTCTTGCTTCATGAGCTATGATTCTTTCTTTACTTGACATGATGTAATCTCCTGGTTCGGGAACTGCCTTAGCGACCTTACGGTCCCAGATACTTTTAGGTACATACTTGCACGGAACGACTATTAGATAGTCTTTCGAGGAGAACTAGATGAATGCATGACATGCAGAGTGATACACAATTTGAGGCATAGTTTATGCGACAAGCATCAAACGAGGCAATATACAAACAGGCAAGCATGTATTTGTATAAACATAATCATTCACATTAGCTCGGGCTCGAAGGTAAGCCGAGGAGTGATACCGTAAAGGGACTTACCGAGCGACATGATCTAGGGTAGCATTCGAGGGTCTGATTGTAAATAATATTTCTATTCCATGTTCTAACACAAGCAATACAAGTTGGGATTATTCCCTTAACTAGGTGCATTATATTCTTATTAGCATGCATGGGGTGATTCACCTAGCAACTAGCATGTATCTTTCCATATTTTAAGTGTGCTGGCTAAGCAAAGACAAGTTCACCGTAGCCACCCACCTTAGCGATGATTCGCCTTGGTTGAGTGATACGTCGAGCAAGCCTCTGAAAGCCTAAGCCGAACTCCTGTAGGGACAAGTATGGATATCATTTGCCTCAAACGAGTATCCTCGCCTGAGCAAAGTGGGTCGGAATATTGCACTTTTGCCATTTGAATCGGCGGTCAGCTTGAGCGGAACGGGTTATTACACTACATTCTGCAGAAGTATTATCTCCACATCCATCTCTCGAAGATCTTCTAAGATGTGCCACTGCGATGTCAACATAAATGTACTATAACTCCTACTAAGAGCATCTGCTATCATATTTGCCTTGTCTGGATGGTACTGAAGTTCCAGATCATAGTCCTTTATCAATTTTAGCCACCTTCTCTGCCTCATGTTCAAGTTCTTCTGGGTGAATACATACTTTAAGCTCTTGTGATCCGTAAATATTTCCACCCAATCACCATATAAGTAATACCTCTACAGCTTGAGTGCAAGTACTATCGCCACTAACTCCAAATCATGAGTCGGATAATTCTTTTTATGATCTCAAAGCTGCCGCGATGCATAAGCTATCACTCTTCCATGTTGCATCAATACACACTCAAGTCCTTTGCGTGACGCGTCACAATACACTATAAACACTTAAGAACCCACGGGAAGCGTGAGAATCAAAGCTAAAATTAATCTCTTCTTTAATTATTCAAATGATATCTGACACTCTACTGACCAATCAAACTTAGCTTCCTTGCGAGTTAATTGAGTCAACGGTGCTAAAATTCTTGTAAAGTCTGCTACGAACCTTCTGTAGTATCCTACCAATCCCTGAATACTACGCACTTCAACTACTGTCTTAGGAACTGGCCAACTCTCTATGGCCTCAATCTTCTTCAGACCTACTGCTACTCCTGCTCCAGATATGATGTGACCGAAGAATGACGCACGATCCAACCAAAACTCACACTTGCTGAGATTTGCATACAACAGATATTCCCTTAAAATCTTTAAGACCTTCCGAAGATGTTTCTCATGTTCTTCTTTGTTATTGAAATAAACAAGAATATCGTCTATGAAAACCACCACGAACTGATCTATATACATGAAAATATGGTTTATCAAATCCATAAATATCGCTAAAGTATTAGTCAGTCCGAATGGCATAACTAGGAATTCGTAATGCCTGCCCATATCGTGACCTAAATGCTATCTTGGGTATGTCTTGCTCCCGGACTCTTACTTGATGATACCCTGATCGAAGATCAATCTTGGAGAAAACCTTGGCCTTGCTCAATTGGTCAAATAAATCATCGATTCTTGGTAATGGATACTTGTTCTTCACTGTTACTGCATTCAATTGTCTGTAATCGATACATAACCATGATGCCCTATCCTTCTTCTTTTTCACTAGAATCATTGGCGCTCCCCAAGGTGATCCACTGGTTCAGATAATTTTTTTTTGCCTTCAGCTCTTCTATATGTTGGTACAGCTGGTCTAGTTTTGATGGTGCCATTTGGTAAACTTTACAAGATATTGGCCCTGCTCCAGGGATCAACTCTATACAAAACTCAATATCTCTTACTGGGAGTAACTATGGTAGTTCTTCTAAAAAGACATCTAAGAACTCCTTAACTATCTTGGAAAGTTGTTCTTCTGCTATCACCGTCGCTGCGATCCTCTCTGTATGCTGGTCTCCCAGAGATCTGTCAAAGGTGAAACCTTCCGTGCTCGGGATACTAAATAATACCTTACCCTTATGGCAATCTATCGTAGTATGACTATCTCTCAGCCAGTCCATGCCTAAGATAACGTCAAAGTTACCCATAGAAAACTCAATCAACCACGCTGGTAGTGAACGTCCGCACACTACGATCGGACACGCTATACATATTCTACTAACTCCTACGAGCCCATTATCAGTGAGTATATTCAACCTCTATGGAAACACCTTGAACTCCAATACAATGCATATGGCGAATCATGCAGATACAAATAAATGAGATGTACCTGAATCAAAAAATGCTACTTTAGGATAAGATGCGATAGAGATGTTATCTGCCACCACGTCGCCAGATTCCAAAGCCTCCTCCAGAGATAAAGTAAAAGTGTATCCTTGGCCCTATTGGGCTTCTCGTTGTTGCCTCCCTTGGGCATGCTATTGTGGTCTCTGTTGGCCCTGTTGCTAATTTTGCGGCTGTTGGTATATCTAAGCTTGCATCGGTAGCAAACGCTGAGCTAATGGCCTTACTGCTATTGTTGTCCCTCTCTGCTGGACTGCCCCTGGCGTTGGCAGTTCTGGTAACTATTGGACTGGACCTCATAAACTTTGCATCATCGAATAATTGGCAATCTGGTGATCTGGACTGCCACACCTTATACACAACCCATTGGCTTCCCTACACACATCTCTAGTGTGGCCTCCCTTGCTATAGTAAGTGCAACCCCCCGGTGCTCCCTGGCGCTGTTATTGTTGTTGCTGTCTCGACTGCTGCCAAGCCGGTTTAGTCACAGTCGAATCTACTGCCCTCCTTGACGTTGAATCATGGATGCAAACGCTAGGTGATGGTGCTGACGTCCAAGGTATTCCTCTACCTCCTCCTCTGCTCTGAGCATGAGACCTCTTTTGGCCTCTTGTCCTTGATGATAACCTTTGCATGGTAAGCTCGTGCCTCCGAGCTGCTATCAATACTTCTTCATAAGTCTGGTAGTCGTGCCCATATATTAGTTGTAGAATCTTCAAATGAAGTCCTTACTGGAACCTTATTGCTTTATCTGACTTCGTAGCCACCATAGTCGGAGCGAATCTACTCAGCATGCAAAACTCGGCTGCATATTCATCCACTGTTCTACCGGCTTTCTTAAGACCGATAAATCTCTATTGGAGCTCATACTACGCTACAACTCCAAAATATTTAGCCCTGAACCGAGTACTGAAGCTGTCCCCAGAGATAGGACTCCTCAAGCCAACCTCTACTGACGCCCACCAATCACGAGCAAGGTCCTAAAGCTGCAATCGGACCTGGTCGACTTGTTTATCATCCGGAACCTTCACCACCGCCAGAATGACCTTGATGTCTTCGAGCCATGCATATGCAATGATGGCATCCTTCGTACCGTCAAAATATCTCTGGTTAAGTCAGAAAAATCTAACTGACGCCCCCGAATCAATCATTCCTCCTCTTTTTATGGCCGTTTGCAAACCCTGACTCAACAAGACATTCTGCTCTTGTTGTTGAAACTGCTGATGTTGTTGCACTGCCATATGATGCTGCTGCGTAGCCATCATTCCCCGACAGATCTTCAGTAATGTCGGGGTATCAAGTACCACTGGTACTGCTGGTACTACTGGGCGATACGGGGATCTCAAGGGCTAGTTGCTCATCATGTCCAACTTCTGGTTCCACTGTGCCAGCTTGTTCAACTACTGACTCTATTCGAATTTGACTCTGAACATGTGCTACCTTCCGTTGTTGCCCAGGGGAGCCCTGTCCTACCAAGCATGCTTCTCCAGCAACTGAAAAAGCCCTAAATAAAAGGACAAGAAACATTAAGAACATGACGGGAAGGATTAATGAGACAAGCAGTTTTAATAGTTCAAGCATTGGTACTAAGGAAGATGAACAGATATCAAAGGGGACATATTTGATTGACACTCCTATGACAGTAATACCCCACAAGTATGAAAATACAGACCTTCATGGTCCACCACTAAAATCTTGTCACGTCTTAGTACCGGAATACGGAGACGGACATAGCCAGCTCCCCCTTAAAAGGTATAGAACGTCGTACGACGGTTATGGCTGTAACTAGACAAGGGGGTGCATACTACAAGAAAGTCACTTAGGGTCACACAACACATCTATTATCTCAATCAGTCAAGTAAGTACAGTAAACACAGAACATATATGACAAGGAAGTAAGGGGTCCCAAATGCCCTGCCACAATATTCTGGAAACCAGCTGTACAAAAATAAGAAAGCTGGCAGAGTATCAAAAGTACATGGCCATGATTAGCTGCAGTCTGATTAATTACAATCATGTAAGAGAACATAATGTCCAGATTTACGGCTAACAAGTGTCGGTGGCTAAACGCCCAAAATGAGTAAAATGTGCAATAACGAGCAGGGAAGAAGAAATCCACTCGTTTCCTTCAACGACCATCTATCTGATGTGTGCCATTGTTCAGGGGAAAGTATGCTTCATCCTCGGGTGCTGGCTCTAAACCTGGACATGCAAAACCAGTGAGGTTAGACCCCAAATAATAAGTACCACAAAGGAAGCACGAATGAAGAAATAAAACCAGGTTATGAAATATATATATATATATATATATATATATATATATATATATATATATATATATATATAGTTTTGTCTTATAGTTTTGGTTCATAGCCTATCATGACACAATAATCTAACCCTACAACCAAATAAGGACAAGGGTTAAACCATCGCACCATGACAGTCCATGTCCCTAGACTATTTGATAGCATATACAATACACAAACAAGCTCAGTTACATAATTGACCAATCACTTGTACGACTTACTATGTGGAGTCTTGGTTATCCCAGAGTTATTATGCCTATAATAGGAATCCTCATATCGAATCATAATCTAGCAGGGGCTAACCGAGCCATGAATCGCCGCATAGCAGATAGTAGTATGCACCGGTCCTTCGTAAGGCCACCATGCTAAGATCGTATAGAACACATAGTATAATATAATAGTCGAATATTATCATCCACTAATGAGGATTTAAACAATATCCATGGGGGCCAGCCTTCACTCCCCATATAATGATTGAGGGTGGCTAGTTAAGCACGATCTCGGGATTCTATCCCTCCCAATGCTCTACATGTTTTAGTTGCCTAGTTAACCCTACGGTTAGCTGGAATCAGATGGCATGGTCACATATTACTCTCCTTATATGTCATACTGTAGTACGGGCATACTAGATACGAATCTACTTTGTTACTTTACATTTCAATTTGGATTCACCCTAGCGTGATGCAACAGTCAAGCAAATCCTAGCCACGCTTGGTTATTGACCAACTATCATGTCCATGCTGGAGGAATTTATTATATCACATGTCGCTTAGCACGTAGGTACACCTCGGTATAAAATATGTAACATAACCATGCAGAAATACTTAGCACATAGGAACACATAACACGTAGTAAGTGTATCAGCACGGATACCAATAGTCGAGCCAAGTTACCAATCATTGGTAAATTACATGAGTTATAGCACATAGTCAGGTCTAAACCATGGTCACGTAGCTCATATACATTAGCAATCATCAGAATCACACATGGAGTCACAATATTTCATAAAGCATTAAAACCAAGCAAATCAATAAAACATGCACATAGGCCGCATGAGGATCATGAACGCATAGGAAGTTGGGCCGCATGAGCTCAGGCCGCATGGGCCGGGGCAAAGTCCACTCCTTGGGACAAGTATTGAGTGATGTGCACTTAATATAAAGTGTCAGTGAAGTGACAATAAGGTGATTGGAGTGACTGATGTGACATTGCATTAAAGTATGATAGAGAGAAAAGACAGCATCAGAAAAAGACAAGATCACCGAATTATGTGCTAAGAATTCAGAGTCATGCGTCCAACAAAAAATGGCTACATGCTCTGCTTGTCGCATATGATCAGGCCGCATGGATGCCTCTTTGGACTTAGCGACTTCTCATTCGTTCAGCGAGTGAAAACACAAGAGTTCAAGGACACTTGTGTGAATAAGTAGTCATGCGTCCAACAAGATGGCTGCATGGTGTCACTATTCGGCAAGAGTTATAACCCTCTCAGGCCGTATAGCACTCTCAGCTGCATAGCTCGCTGGCCGCATGTGAAGCTCATCTACCCCAACAGTAGGTTCAGCCATGGCAGAAAGCTCCAAAAACCGAAATAATATTTTCTTCATAAAAACTTTATTTTAACTCCGAATCAAGTGAACCAAAAGCCAAAATGCTCAAAATAAAGTGCTCCATCCATCCCAAAAACTATTTTTTTGAAAATACCATGTTTAAGTAGATCAAATCCAAGAAAAACTTTTAGAACACATAAAAACCTTAAACTTTAAACGTAGATCTACTCAAATCTACCCATTAAAATAAAAATCCAAGTACTAAAAGTGTTTAGAATCATATGGTACACATATTAGACTAATAAAATGCAATAAAAGAACAAGAACTAAAATCAAGAAGTATCTCCATGTAGTGCAAGATGTACTTGCCTAAATGAAGGAAGGGAAAAAAATAAGAGAATGATGGAAGAGAGAGAAAAAAAAGTTAACTTATATAGCTAGAGTTTGAGGTTTAGACCATTGGTTTAACTTATGACAAAAATAACCCAACAATTAAACCATGAGTCTAATTGAACCAAAGAATGGGTCTAGTCTCCATGACAGGTAATCTAATTACCATGCAAACAATAAATAATATAAGCAGGAAAACTAATATATTCCAAATACGTATATCAGGAATGAGGAGTGACATCTCTACCCACCTTAGAAAAATTCTGTCCTTGGAATTCAAACTTAAGGCTAAACTAGAGAAATCAGAACAAGCACTACGCTAACTACAAGCTCATATACACATGCAATCAAATTCAAGCATATAATAAAGAAAATAGTGTCACATATCATGGGTAAACGAATTACGAGATTTGGGATACTAAGTGTCACGCCTCGGACCCGCCCGGGCAGTCGCTCCATCTTGCCTTGCCCCCGTATAGCCAAATTATCGAACCGGGCACGAATCACCGTGCCTCGGCGCACCGGACGCGAATCACCGCGCCCGTCCCGTGGGTGCGAGGAAGGGATTATGTGTGGCCCGCGCAAGTATATCGGGGACGTGATGCCGTACGAGCCTGGGGTTGCGCCTTCACAAGGCCAATCGTTTAAGTTGATAGTTGACTATCATCGCATCAATCGAGTAAGCAGCAGAAAGGGGCTTGTTGCAATGCAATGCATTTAGCCAACTGAGTATTCGGGACAATCGAGGCAACTTGGCTTTCTTTAGGCAAAGGCATTCATTCGTTCCATACATTATGACCCCTTATACGATAGCATCTCGGGGCAACAATCGAAACCAGGATTCCGGGTCTTAGGGACTGTAGCACGCCTATCACTCCCTCGGATGATCTAGTACCTGCAAGCAAGTAAACTGTTGGTGGGTCAGCACTTTATACAAGTACTGGTGAGATAAAACAATTGAACAGAAACAAGCATTCACTAAAACCAACACTAAGTAATCATGTTATAAAACATTACATTACTAGTGATCTTTCTAGTTTTACCTAGGTTCGTTTCATGCAGTTCGCTAGCAGAGTCATATTACATTGTTTGGAAACATGTTTGGAAACAGAGTTTCATATGCAATAAGCAAGCAAGCCGTTCGTTCATGTTTCAGGGTGTGCGCAGCGTGTCTCGTAAGACTCCAGGGTCAAATGCATATCTAGACACACATGCACGATCTTAGGGGCAGTCCTATATCCAAGCCAACACAATGACTTACCTATATGCAGGGCGGTCCCCGAGTATCTCAGGATCGGCAGCTGGTTGTACAGCATACTAATGACTCATTTATCTGATGCTAGAGGCAGCTGTGACTCATGGTTGCTTTCCACTATCTCTGTAGCAGCCGTGACACATACAGTTTAGCTCTCCACCAATAGCTATTGTCCGACCACGTGCGAATGCATAGAACACTATCAAATAAACTCTACTATGCAGACGAGACGAACCATCAGAATATAATCTTTGTTGCGGGGCAATCCGACTTATCACTTGAACACGTTCAGGCACAATATGGTTCTCTCGAAGCATAGACGATAGTGAACATGTTCATGCACTCTAAGCAAGCATTTCAGGATTCTCGTTTAACAGACTTATCATTTCAAAGACAAGCTAGGTGAGTTCGTTCATTAACATGCAAGGCAGGTTCTATCATTCTCTTATAAAAATATTGCAAGCAAAAACTCAGGTTATTATTAAGGCGTGCAAGAATCAGAGAACGAAGTTCTACCCACTCACCTGATACATAATGTCGACACGGAACAGCACATTACATACTTACCAACCAATAAAAAGTTTCGTCCTCGAAACTTCAAAGATAAACTTCTCGATATTCCGAGCAGCGATAGTGCCGTCCCTCGCCGTACTCAATCGAAACAGTCAAGCAATTCAAGTTCAGAAAACATTTGCACTTTGAGAATATCTATGGACTTATTATATGGAACGCTCTATTGCAATACCATATCGATATAACTCAGAGTCATAGCAACTGTTACCCTCACATTTCCATCTAAGGGTAGTTTGGTAATTATCATGGATATTAATTATTTTAGAATAATTATAATTAATAATTGTGCATGACTGATTTATTTATTTTATTGTATTAATAATTATTGCTAGTGTAGACTTATTTTGGACTTGTGTAGTGGACCTAACCATTTAATTAGAGGACATGAACAAACTTTTGGACTAGTCTAAGTTGAGCCCATGAATTAGGCCCATGGATTAAGAAACATGTTTAATTAGTGAAACCTTTATACTAGAACCTTCCCCCCTAATTATTTCTTCATGAGAGTCCCCAAGGGGTATTTGGGACTTTGTACATTTCTTGGAGAGGGGTTTATGACCAGCCATAATTGAGAGGAGAGAGAGTGCTCTCATTTTAGTTCTTCCCCAAAATTCTAGATCTAGTTTTCCCCCTTCCATTTTCTCTCCAATTCCCCATCAATTCTCCATCAATTCTCTTCAAATCTCTTCCTAAATTCATCATTAAAGCCTCTACATCAAGGATCTACAAGCAAGGAGCAAAGAACAAGGAGGAGGAGGCCAAGATCTACAAGAAGAGGAGCAACTTGTCATTTGGGACCTTTACATTGGGAATCCATCTCCCAATAGGTACAAATCAGTTTCCTCCCTTCCTATAGACTATAGATCTGATTTTTTTTTTTACCATGAGAAACCACCCCACATGCATAGGTTACCCATAGGTTTTGGTTTGGAGTCATTTGGAGACCTACGGTGGAAGTTATGTCCATTTTGGTGCCAATTTTGGGGGAATTCTAAAATTGGCACATGTAGTGCTTGTCAATGGATCTAATATATCTAATTGAACATTGATTGTTTGTTTGTAGTTTATGTCATGTTCACAATTGGATACGTGTGGGCCGAATCTCGTCAATTTGACGAACGGTCGATTTTGGGAGTTTTCCTCCGATACGGGGCCATGTGCATATCATATGGTGACACGGACACGTAGACACTATAATTTATATATATGTATTGATCATAAATTATGTACTGGACTTGTACGTGTCCTTCGGGATGCGTTTGGTTGTGAGTTGGGGGCCGTGTCGCAAGCGTATCATAGAAAAGTATGATACGGGTGCGGTGCACTCCAAGTGTTTGTGTTTTGGCTTATTGTACTATACATACATATGTAAATATATTTGTATATACTATCTATATATTATTTGGAGTATAATGGTGTAATTTAGGTTTTTATGTATAAACATATGCCTATGTGTATATATATGAGGGTATCTATATATATACATATAACTATGTGTATAGATCTAAGTATATATTCATGTTGGTGTGTATATATGCATATGTATTTATTTAGTTAGGTACTATCTATGGGTTATATAGAGTGTATAATAGGATAATTGAATTTATGTGGTAGTGTGGGTTTATATGTATTTAGATATTTGGTATATGTATATATACATGTGTTAGTTTACATCTATATAGATATATATTTATGTGTGGTTAGATATGTATGTACCTATCTAGTGATGAGGGTTGATGCATATGGGTATATGGAATAGGGGGGACTCGACAGCAGGCAGTGCTAGTGCAGATACAGTGTAGATACCAGTGTAGATACTTGTGTAGATACTGCACACTGCAGTACAGTACTAGTGCAGATACTGCACAGTGCAGTGCAGATACTTGTGCAGTGAAGACTCAGTGAGATACTCACTGAACTGCATTCTGCAGTAAAGACAGATACCTTAACTAAAGACCTGTAATCAACTGAAACATCTGAACTGAATTTTGATCACTGAAGACTCACTGCCTGCAGACTGAAGAGTACCTGAGAATCAAATGGAGGACTGAAGATTAGAAGAAGACTCACTGAAGGCACTGCACAGAAATTTGTAGACTGAAGGCATTACACAGCTATGGACTGAAGATGCCATTGCACAGCAATGTGCAGATTCCATTGCACAGCTATATGCAGACTCCATTGCACAACAAGACTGCACAGTAAGACTGCACAGCAACTTGTAGACTGGACTGAACACAACAACTCGAAGACTGAAGGCTTACCTGCACTGAACTGCACATAGGCTGGAGACACACTGAAATGTAGACTGAAGACTCGCTGTACAGAACTACCAGAACTGAAGGTTCACTGCAATGAAGAACTAAAGGCAGCACAGTGGTAGCCACTATTCTCTGTATCAGTAGGTATCCAGTTTAGTTATTAGTTGATTTATTAAGTTAGCTAGTAACTAGTTAACTATAGGTATATATATGAACTTGTTTAGTTGTTATTATTATCAGTTTTAGTTTCAAGTATCTTGGTCATGGTGTAGTTAGTATGTTTATAACTATGTATACTAGAGGTTAGTGAGTAGTAGAGGTACTAGGTGATTATGTTAGATATGTATATTAGTATAGGTAATATATTAGTTAGTATACTTGTTAGAAAATAATTAGTTTTTAGTTAAGGTATTGGTTAATTAGTTTAAGATATTAGTGTATATTTAGCATTTAGTTTAAGGTATCTATTTATATCTTTTGTGTTAGTTTTAGATTACCTTGAGATACCAAGGTATCACCAAGGTATGGGCCAATGCCAAGGTTTTAAGATTGGGTATCGAGTTGAGTGCGATACGCATGGTGCAAGGCCAAGGTATCCCATTTATATTGTTTTGAGATATTGTTACTATATGTGACTTATGTATATATATAAAAACCTATTTTTATATTAGAAAACTTGCGTATCGTAAGATACGGCTCTTTGAATGCATTATTGTGTATTAGTTTAGCTAGCATAGCATAGCTTCATAGTATATTGACTTAGTGACTAGCATTAGACTCTTGCAACCTAGAAATGCATTGGTTTGACTTAGAAATGGCGTATTGACCTAGAACTTCTTCAACTTTATTTATTTTCATCATTGAACCTTATTTTGATGCAACATACCGTATATAGGTTGTGAGACACCAGCTTGGGCATCGAGAGACACACTTTGCTCAGGACTTCAGGCGAGTACATTTCTCTGTTTGTTTTCAATTCATAATATTGTATATATGCATGTTCTAGATTAGTATATATTGATTCCCGACATAGTAATTTCACGGACTATATGGATCCCGTCAGGAGGTGTTATCCCCTACCGTGTGCAACGGGTACCTAATGACATGTATTTCATCGTGTGCATCGGGTATTGACTTTCATGTGATTCTTGTGCATCCACTATTTCGTGTACTAGTATGACTATCGTGATCATGTTAGTAACGTGTCGTGATTGGATCCATGAGTATTGGTTGGGGAGGGGGAGTAGGAGTTGGTTATGTGATCAAAGCCCTCTTGATCTCATGTGCATGTCGATTATACACCTCACGTATAATGGAGTTACCTATATACCTCATGTGCAACCTAAACCAATCACATAACAAACTCTCACTCTAAAATATATAGTATTTCTTGTTCTCTACTTGCAGTTATTCTTGTATTTACTTCCAGCTTTATTGTGCCTATTGTCTGTTCACTTGTATTGTATATTCTTTCTACTTGTGCATCTTGTATTATTTTTCTATTGCTTGTTATATATGCTCGATTATGTTATTGGAACTGCTTTCAGAGGTATGTACTTCGCTCCAATCCTGACTGGATATTTTTTTTTAGATGATTGGCTAGAGGAGCTGTGTCCCACACATTACGAACCTCAGGAGGGTGAGACTTTAGAGGACACTCCCCTAGAGCCAGAGGACATAGTACCAGTGACCGAGGAGGTCTAGTTTTGTTTAGTGATTTTTGTATTAGACTATTATTGTTGAGGAGATTCATAGATGTACTATTATTTTATATTATGGATTGTATCTTTTCCCCTTCATTATTTCCATTCGTGCATTATTTCCTCCTTAGTTTGTTTTGTGATTGAGATTGATATATTTGTGAGATACCATATTGCTCCTCCGATTGGAGTTGAGATGATTGACATGTACCATATTATATTATTGAGATGTTAGATAGTTAGAAATGACCCAGACAGCGTTCTACCGCCGATTCTGTGGCGTAGGCTGGGCGTAACCACGTACTCGTGCCCGAATATCAGGGTGCGGGTCGTGACAGCAACGGTTTGGGCCAGAAGATCGATTCTGCTCTGATACCAATCTGTCACGCCCCGGACCCGCCCGGGCCGCCGCTCCGCCTTCCTCGCCCCCGTATAGCCGGATTATCGAACCGGGCATGAATCACCACGCCTCGGCGGGGTCCGGGGCGTAACAAATATCATTCTCTTATGAAAACATTGCAAGCAAAAACTCAGGTTATTATTAAGGCATGCAAGAATCAGAGAACAAAGTTCTGCCCACTCACCTGATACATAATACCGACGCGGAGCGGGGCATTACACTAAGGCATAAGAATAAATATATCTTCTAAGTCGAATAGGTACGAATACCGAGATCGGATATCATCCTCGTGCTCCCATGTCAACTCTCCCAAAGGGTGATAAGCCCAAGCAACCCAAACAAGATGGATAGCCCGATTCTTGAGCACCTTCTCCCTTCGGTCCAAAATAGATACGGGTTGCTCCTCGTAAGACAAGTCGGTACCAACGACTAGCTCAGAATGGCCGAGGATATGACTCTGATCCGGGACTTACCTACATAATTGAGACACATGAAACACGTCGTGTACATCATGTAGAGAAGGCGGAAGGAAAAGACGATAAGCAACATCGCCCACCCGCTCGAGAATATCGAATGGACCGATGTATCATGGACTAAGCTTTCCACGAACCCCGAATCTTATGACTCCACGGGTTGGCAAAGTTTGCAAGAATACGTGGTCGTCAACACAAATCTCTAAAGGTCTACGATGTTGATATGCCCAATGTTGATGCCTATCTTGATCAACCCGAAGTCGCTCTCTGATCTGCTTGACAATTTCTACTGTCGATGTTGTGGCGTAGGCTGGATGTACCCACGTACTCGTACCCTCATTCCGGGTATGGATCGTGATAATAATTTTAGTTCAGTTCTCATTCAGTATAGTTTTTGGCATACCACATCATATCATTCAGTATTTTATCGTTCTTTCTTAGCAGGTATTATCGTGTTTATTGTTTATGTTGATAATATCATTATATATAGGAGTGGTTATGCTGGGATTATGGACTTGAAGGCCTACCTTAGTCGTCAATTTATACTAAGGATTTAGGATTTTTCGATATTTTCTTGGAATCGAGATTGCTCGATCTAAGAAGGGTGTGTTTCTGTCACAATGCAAGTATGTTCTAGACTTGCTCTCCAAGACTAGAATGTTGGAGTGTTGGCCAATTGAGACTCTTATAGATTATCATGGCAAGCTTGATGCTGACCGGGGAGAGTTATTTGAGGATGTTAGATATTATAGATATTTGGTTGAAAAACTTATATATCTTGCTGTTACTCGACCAGATATCACATATGTAGTTGGAGTAGTTAGTCAGTTTATACATGCCCCTCAACAACCATATTGGAAGGCTATCTCTCATATTTTTCGATACTTGAAGGGTGCACCTAAAAAGAGTTTGTTGTACAAACCTTACCAGTTGTTTATGGTGATGAGGTTCAGTGATACTGATTGGACAGGCAGTCCCAATGATAAAAGGTCTACTTCTAGCTATTGTACTTTCGTTGGTGCCAATCTTGTCATATGGCGTAGTAAGAAACAGAATATTGTGGCTCGTTCTAGTGCAGAGGCCGAGTACTAAGCGATAGCTCATACAACTTCTGAGATAATGTAGGTATAGTCTCTTCTTCATGAAATGGGGATTATGATTCCTATTCTGATAGAGATGTATTATTATAATCAGCCAACAATATTTATCACAAGTAAACCGGTGTTTGATGAGGACATGAAGAATATCAAGGTGGATTATTATTTTGTTCATGATTTATTGCTGAAAAAATAAATTGTCACTCGTTATGTTTGGTCAGAGGATCAATTAGGTGATATCCTCACCAAATCACTTGCTTGTGGTCCATTTTCTAATTTATGTAGTAAGCTGGGCATGTCTGATCTATATGCTCCAGCTTGAGAGAGGGTGTTAGAGTTATTTTATTTTATTATTTATCTTATGAGGGTATAATAGTAATTATGGGTGTATTGCATATCAATATAAATAGACATGAGATACAACCTAGGGTTTTATGCCCTTGCAATCTCGTTGCTCATATTCTCTCTTCTCCTACTTTTTTTCTTCTCTCCTCTCCATCTCCAAACTTTACTATACTTTTACGTTATGATATACATAGTTGGCCTCTGGGATTTGCTTAATGCTATATAATCAATATGTCTTGTGTTGACAAAAGGGTTCTAGCCTTGGATGAGTGCTAGACCTACCATATTTAGTGTCATGCCCCAATTCCGCAGAATCTATAATCGTTCTCCGGGCGTGCTGTCGTACGAGCATAAGGTATGTTACACAAAAGGCCTAGTCATAGTGATATACTTTAAAACACATGCAACAGAGTACGCAAATTTAATAGCAAGCAATGGATGAAAAAAAAATTTCTTTGATTGATAATGAATATTTTCGTTACAAACTCTTGACTCAAAAGAAAAAGATGTATCATGCGGGCCTACAAGATGGACGCAAAATGAGATAGCCGATCCATATATTACATCCCTTACTAAAATTTAAAAGATAAAACACCTTGGGTGAGAGTTTGCACCATCGCCTTGGATCTTCAAAATGGGGTATATACGAGCTCCAGAAATAGCACTCCAAAAGTCATGAACACGAACGTGTCAATTAGGTGAACAGGTTGGGGGAAGCTTCAACTCCTCTTCATGTCGCCTTGGCTCGGAGAACCTGCTGCAACTAGGACTAGTACATCAAAATATAACAGTGAGGGCGAGCTAACCCAACTCACCAAATCGACACGATATTCATGTGAACATGCAACATTATTATTATGTTTTATTTGTATCTTTCCCTAGTTTAAGTTACAAGCATATGATAGAAGTAAATAACATAATGAAATGTGTCACCGTTCGACGACTTTTACTTGCGTCGTCTGAACCACCTGCACACAACTTACCATGTCCTTCCCTGCCACGAAGATATAGTTAGCTTATACAGTTTAAATATACATATTGGGTCACTGGCACTACAAGCCATTATGGACTATAGTCTGGGTAGAGGATGATGGTTGTAGACGCAGGTAGAGAGCCTGCTACCAGCTACCCCGCCACATGTGTTAGGCCATTAGCACGACTATACTGAAGTTCCACCTAGACGAATCGATTCCGGTGCCCCGACAACCTTTCGTAGGAATCCTACACCTTGTGTATAAGTTGTTCGCGACCATGCGATATCTAAAATACTAAGTTACTATACGAAGCATTTTTAAGATATCAGAATGAACGTAGCTACTTTAACATAGTGCGATGGCATAGTCTACCTGCTCATGTGATCACATTACAAATTATGTACTACTAATTGCACAGTTATAAATGCATAAGTTCTAACTACAACTGAAACATAAAATAGATACATGCATAGCGGACAAGCACGCAATAATATGATCGTTCGGTTATTTTGTGTGACAAGCATCAAGTGTTCCGAGTTTACTTCTTATTATCTTGACTCAATTATTATTATTATGGTCTCGCTGATCTGAATGCAAGAGTCGGATTATTAAGAGTGAAGACTTGGAAGAAGGGCTATCTAAATGAAGGTAAGGCCAATCATAAGTTGGTGAACCGGGGAAGAGAAAGGGAAGATCTTTAGGACTACGCTCGTGCGTCGCCTACTCGATCACCTGTACGCATCAACAGACGATCAATATCTCCTTCTCTCGGTCTCCCAGAGTTTAATACGAAATACGAAGTTCAAAGAACAAAGATAATAAAATCCATCAAAACCATTCAAGAAAGTGTTAGTCATAAAACCAACGAGAAAGCAACTAAGCAGCATCGAAAATGAGCAACAAAAACCAACACAACAGAAAGGTCCCTCACGACTTTATTATTGAGTCATTCCTCGAGACACGGTCCATTGAATATGAGACTTGATTCCGAAGATACCAATCCATAACAAGGAAATAATCTTGATTCAATTTGTTCCGATCAAATAATACCAATTTTTTTTAGCAGCACTCCCAAAAAGGGGGAACGATGCACTATATCTTAACCAACTAATAAAAAAAATTGTCCTTGAAACTTAAGAATTGAACCTACCCCTAAGAAAATAATAAAAAAAAAATTTCCTTCATATCAAATTTGAGTTCCCAGGTTGAATCCTCGACCGCGTAATTTCTCCAAAGTACGTGCACGAGTGAGACTATACGATTCTGTAGCAGCTTTTTTTGATCCAAGATTTGAACAGGCTCTTCGATATACGATAAGTCTTTCTACAGTTCCAGCTGGCCAAAATCTATCACGTGGCTCGAGTCTGCACGTACTTCCTAAACTGTGATATATGAAAGATGTCATGCACATCCGACAGGGTTGGTGGCAATATGATTTGGTCGACAACTAGGCCGATTTGCTTGAGGATTTCAAATAGGCCTACAAATCTCGGACTTAGCTTCCCCTTCACTCTGAATCTCGTGACTCCTCGCATAAGCAAGAACTTAAGAAATACATGGTCGCCTACTACAAACTCGAGGGGTCTTCGATGGGTGTCGACATAACTCTTTTGTCTACTCTGAACCACCTTTAGACTATCACGGATCAAGTAGATCTTTTGAACTGTTTCCTCAACCAGTTTTGGGCCGAGAACCTGATGTTCCCTAACTTTGTCCTAACAGATCAGTGACCTGCACTTTTGTCCATATAATGCTTTGTACAAAACCATATGAATACTGGATTGATAATTATTATTGTACGTGAATTTTGCCAGTGGTAGATGAATGTCCCAACTTGACTTTGAATTAATAGCACAAAGTCGTAACATGTCTTCGAGAATCTGATTCACTCGTTTAATTTGGCCGTTGATCTAAGGATGATAGGATGAACTAAACTTTAATTTGGTCCCCATAGATGACTGAAGGCTTCCCAAAAACGTGATAAGGATCGCCCATCCCGATTTGAGGCAATCGATATTGGGACTCTGTACAGACGGACTATCTCGTCAAGATAAATCTTAGCGATGCGATCGACGCTCCAAGCAACTTTAATAGGAATGAAGTTGGCTGACTTGGTTAATCCATCGATGATCACCCAGATGATATCATTCTCCCGTTGAGTCTTCGACAAGCCAACAATAAAATCTATGCTGATATGCTCCCATTTCCACTCTGGTATAGCAAGATTCTGCATCTCCCCGCCCGACCTCTGGTACTATGCTTTTTACCTTTTGACATGACAAGCACTGTGACACGAAGAGTGCCACATCCTTCTTCATGTCGTACCACCATAAAATTGTTCGAAGATCTTGATACATCTTCGTGCTTCCAGGATGGACTGCATAAGATACAAAATGAGCTTCTGTCAGAATTTTCTTTCTGAGTTCTAAATCATTAGGGACACACAGTCTTCCTTTCACCTGCATCGTTATGCTCTCGTCCACCGCAAAGTTTATCGCTTTTCCTGCTAAAATATGCTCACGAATCTTCGTCAGGAATGGGTCATCCTTTTGGACGGATTTAAATTTTTTGCATAGGTTCGGCTCAAGGAGCAATTGAGCTAGTGTTCCCAAAATTGGTCCTTTCCGATATCGAATTTTGAGTTTAATGCCCATACTCTCTTAACTCTTTTTATAACCTGTTATCGATGGACAAGGATCCTGTAGATACTCGACTCAGAGCAACTGCTATAATATTTTCCTTGCCAGGTATGTAGTTGATCGTCAGGTATAGTCTTTAATCACTTCTAGCCAACGAAGTTGTCGTAGGTTCAGATCCATTTGTGTGAAAAGATACTTGAGGCCTTGATGATCAGTAAAAATTTGGCAATGCACACCATAGAGATAGTCCCGCCATAATTTTAACATGAACATAATCGCCGCAAGTTCTAAGTCATGTGTAGGATAGTTGCGCTTATGCAGATTTAATTATCTCAAAGCAAAGCCTATTACTTTATTTTATTGCATGAACATAGCTCCCAAGCCCTGACCTGATGCACCGCTAAAAATTTAGAATCCCATATTCTCATCTGGTAGTGCAAGTACTAGAGCTGAGACGAGCGCTGATTTAACTTCTGAAATGAACCTTCACAGTCGGCGGACTACTCGAATGCAACTCCCTTTTGAGTGAGGCGAGTCAGAGGTGATACTAGTTTGAAAAAGTCCTTGACGATCTGTTTGAAGTAGCCCGCTAGACCGAGAAAGCTTCGAATTCAGTAACTATTGCAGGCCGCTTCCACTCGACGATAGCTTCAACTTTCTTTGGATCGACTAAAATGGCTCCCATAGAAATGATGTGCCCAAGGAAAGATACACTGCTCAGCAAAATCTTGCACTTTTTCAGTTTCACGTATAGCTTGTTGTCTCGAAGAGTCTGAAGAATGGCCTGGAATTTCTTCGCGTATTCCTTCCTGTTCTTCTAATACACCAAGATGTCATCAATGAACATTACTATAAACTTGTTGAGGTATGACCAGAATACGTGATTCATCAGATCCATGATAACGGCGAGAGCATTTGTCAATCCGAACGATATTACCAAGAACTCATAGTGGCCATAGTGAGTGCAAAATGCTGACTTTGGCACGTCGTCTGGCTTGATCTTGAGCTGATGGTAACCTGAACGAAGATCGATTTTAGAGAACACTGATGCACCTTGTAGTTGATTGAAGAGGTTATCGATTCTTCGAAGGGGATACTGATAACAGATGGTACTGGCTTTATTCAGCTCTCGATAGTCTATGTAGAGTAGCATCAAGCCGTTATTCTTTTTCACAAACAACACAGGTGTACCCCCCAGAGACACACTCAAACGGATATGCCCATAATCGAGCAGTTCTTGTAATTGGACTTTCAGCTCTTTTAGTTTAGCAGGGGCCATTCGGTACGGAGCCTTAGAAATCGGTCGGGTATCTTGGAATGTATCGATGGTGAACTCAATCTCTCGGTCGGGTGGCATGCCGGGTAACTCGTCTGGAAATATATCAGGGAATTATATCACAACGGAATTAGACTCTATGTTTGCACAATCCTGCTGTGTCTCTCGAACGGACGCTAAATACCCTTCACAGCCAAATGTATCATCCGTCGAGCAGACATCGTAGAAACTACCATACAGGTATTCGACGCTTGACTGCACGAGTAGCAAAATTTGGTCTCTCCAGGTAGATGAAACAAGACTTTCTTTTCCGCACAATCGATGATGGCCGAGCAAATACCGAGCCAATCCATCCCTAAAATAATGTTGTAGTCCCTGATGTCCAGGACTATCACATCGAGCGATAATTTTCTTCCTCCGATGCAAATGCAGCCATTATGGCAGACTAAGCGAACATGCAAATCCATTCCCGACGGGGTAGTAACGCTAAGGTTTAGGCCTAGCAGTGTCATAGTGAATTTGTATTCCATAGTGAAGATTTCTGATATAAAACTATACGTAGCACCTGAATTAAATAGTACTCGACTAGGAACATTATTGAAGAGTAATATACCTGTCACTACGGTGTACAGGCTAACGCCTTGTCCCGCATCATGGTATAAACCTGGCCTACATTATTTGGACGATGCTCATGATTTGGTGGAGGCTGATTAGCTTGGGGTGCTTGAGCTGGATTTGGTTGCTATGGACGACACATAGGGTCCTGGTTAGGGCGACTAGGACAGTTACTAAATTGATGGCCTGATTGACCACAAATAAAGCATACCCTATTTTTACAGCGATATTCGCTGATATGGTGCCCTGTTTTGTGGTGGTAGGTATAACACAACTCTTGATTTCCTCCTGGATTGTGACCTTGGTGACCACCATTATTTGGACGCTTTTGAGCATTATGTCCTCCGTGTTGCTAGGGCATTTGTGATGAGAATGTTACACAACACGGACAACAACTGAAGGATATTATGGTTCTAGGGTGAGGGTATGGTTGAGTACTTCCCATATCATTTGATATGCAATAAAATGACTACGTGTGCATAAATGGCAGGTCGCAGGCCACCTTCGAATCGTCTGGCATGACTCACCGCATTGGGTAGATAGGAGCTTGCGAATATGGTGAACCAATTTAATTCTGCGGTGTACTTCTTCACAGTCATGCTTCCTTGTTGTAGGCACACGAACTCGTTCTCTTTAAGACGACAAACATGTGGAGGTATAAACTCTTCCTCAAACACGCTTCAGAAGGTTGCCTATGAGACCGTCTCGTCTCTACCATCTTCTAGGAGCGATCTTCTATTCATGTCCCACCAATCGTGCATGTTCAGTCAGAGTTGGAGTTGGGCAAAGGTGAATCGCTTGTTTTTGTATACTTCTAGTAGTTTGAAGTGGTCCTCTAATTCGGCAAGCCAATCAAGAGCCATGACCGGGTCCTCATTCCTACGGAAGGCTGTGTTGCAGACCTTCTTGAAGTCAGCAAAGTCGAAAGCGTGGTCCCTCTCCTTAGCGGGATAGGGCACTTCTGCTTTGACTACTAGATCCTTTGCGGGCGCGATCGATATGGTGGAATGGTTCGATACCAGGGTCAGCATAATCTTCTGTAGGGTATCTACCTACTTCTGTTGGACCTGAAATCGGGCTTCAAGATTTTTCTCGAACTTGTCCTATCGCTATATCGCCCGTTGCTCGGCTCGTTCAGCTCGAGCCTCGTCCCTTCACTACTGCGCCTCAAGCATTTACATTATCCGCTCGACTGGGTCGACGGAAGGCGTAGGTCGTTGGCCTTCAAAACTTCTCGGAGTCCTAGAACTACTCGCTTGCACTTGCGCCATTTGTTGTGCTTGTGTCATTTCCTGTTCTTGTGCCATTCCTTGAAAAGAAAGAAACTAGTGTCAGCTCATAGGATATTATGGACTCATTGTATAGAATGCATCTCATTTTGGCTAAATGACCTCAAGAGTTCAACTGGGAGGGACATGGTCGTTTCAAGAATTTTTTTTGACATGAGGGTCAAAGGATCTGAAGCCTTGCTCTGATACCAATATGTCTTGCCCCAATTCTGCATATTCGATAATTATCCTCCGGACACGATGTCGTGCGAGCGTAAGACGCGCTACGCACAAGTCCTATGTATAATGATATACTTTAAAATACATGAAACAAGGTACACAAATTAAATAGCAAATATTTGACGAAGAAAAGTTCTTTTTATTGATAATGAATATATTTATTACAAACTCTTGACTCAAAAGAAAAAAGGGTGCCACACGAGCTTACAAGATGGACACAAAATGAGATAGTCGATCCATACATTACATCCCTTACTAAAATTCAAAAGACAAAACACATTGGGTGCGAGTTTGCACCATCGCCTTGGAGTTTCAAAAGGGGGTATGTGCGAGATCCAGAAATATGTACGCGCGCTCCAAAAGTCATGAATACGAATGCGTCAAGTAGGTGAACAGTTTAGGGGAAAGATTTAGCTCCTTGACATGTTGCCTTAGCTCATAGAACCTGCTGCAATAAGGGTCAGTATATCAAAATGTACCGGTGAGGGCGAGCTAACCCAACTCACCAAATTGACACGATATTCATGTGAACATAAAATATTATTATTATATGATCTTTTTATCTTGTCCTAATTCAAGTTACAAGCATATGATAGAAGTAAATAACATAACAAAATATGCCACCATTCGGTGGCTTTTACCTGCGTCGTCTGAACCACCTGCACACAACTGAAACATAAAATAGATACATGCATAGAGGACAAGCACGCAACAATATGATCATTCGGTAATTTTGTGTGACAAGCATCAAGTATTCCAAGTTTACTTCTTATTATCTTGACTCAGTTATTATTATTATGATATCTTTGATAGAAACACAAGAGTCAGATATTAAGGGTGAAGACTTGGAAGAAGGGCCAGCTAATCGAAGGTAAGGCCACTCACAAGTTGGTGAATCGGGAAAAAGAAAGGGGAGATCTTCAGGACTCCGCTTGCGCGTCACCTACTCGATCACCTGTATGCATCAACAAACGATCAATATCTCCTTGCCTCATTCTCCCAGAGTTCGATATAAAATGTAAAGTTCAAAGAACGAAGATAATAAAATCCATCAAAACCGGTCAAGAAAGCGCAACTCATAAATCCAACGAGAAAGCAACCAAGCGACATCAAAAATGAGCAACGAAAACCAACACAACGGAAAGGTCCCTCGTGACTCTGCCGCTGAGTCATTCCTTGAGACACAATCCATTGAATATGAGATTTGATTCTGAAGAAATCAATCCATAATGAGAAAATAATCTTAATTCAATCTGTCCCGATCAAACGATACCGAAGTTTTCCTTAGTCACGCTCCCCGTAAAGGGGGAACATGACACTACATTTAGCCCAGCTCCCATGCATGTAACTGTTGTCCTTAATTGCGTTCACTTAGAGTGGTTAGTTTAGTATATCATATCATATTTTATGATTTTAACCTATACTTGTCTGCATGTTAATTATTGTACTTTTAAATTATGTATCTTGTTATGTCTCTCAGAGAACCTGGTGATCTCTCCATGCATTTCCTGAGCTTGCTGTGTAGGATATCTGGACAGCTATGATTTCTTATAGAGGATTCAAGTATCACTAGCAATACTCATATCGACATTCTGTATTTACATTTCTTATCATGACCTATATTGCTATTATAGCCTAGTTTTATAGATTCACATTTTTTTGAGTCTACTCGGACATATATGCTAATGGCCTGCAAACCATAAAATATATTGTTCATTCTTGTTACTTATTATGTACATGGATTGAGATATAGATTGACTTGCTATATTAGACATGAAACCATATTATAGATAGCGTATAAGTATTCGAGTTGGTCTAGAGTCCACTTGATACGTAGCTGGCCATTGCCACGTACTCTGGTCCTAAGTATTTTGGGACTATGGAGTGACAACAACCAATTTGAAAGGTATTTCAATTTAAAAAATATCACTAGATGTCTCGAATATTTTGATAATAATGGCACTTTATTTATCATGTTTATATTATTTATTTTATATAATTGTTGATATGTGATAATCCCAACAATAAAGATAATGGTTTTCATATTGTCATGAGATAACTTGGATGAAATATAATTGCCTTATTAAGTCTTACTCTAAATATTATACCGTCTTGGCCATAGTTTCACCAAATAAGACATTGTAAAACCGGATAGGTATGTATCTCTGCATCAAACTTGTAGGATGAGTTCAGCTGGTCTCATAAGTTATTAGTGTAGTTGACAACGTAGAGAGAGTATGCGTGCTCAATTAGTTTAACATGTTCAATGAACATGATGCCACGAAGATCCCTAATGTATAATGTATTCTAATATCAACAGGACCATGTCAACAGTGCATGTGGTCTTCATACATGAGGTTATTACAGTATCTTATGAGTGTGTACTCACGCTTTGATTATTTATATATAGATAACCCAAGGGTGGGTTACGAAGGTCATACATTATGTGTTGAGAAGTTGTTGGGCGATGGTCAAGAGGCTTGGGGTTCCGATAGGCATGGTCTACGATGGTGAGATGGTCGAGAGGACGGAGGGCTAACTGGAAATGGTTCGCAGGGTAGGTGTGTCGTGCGCATAGCGTCTTTGTGTGATGAGGAGAAATGGATTAATGACACCGGTTCGGTACAGATCGTCGGGGAGGTCACGACGAGTCGAGAGCTTGGGTCTGGTATTAATGTTGTCGCCGCACGACTACAGGGGTCAGCAGTCGTCAAACGGTTCCGATTAGAGACAAGCATGGAGAAAGTTGAGTTGGAGGGGGAAGATGTGAGAGTTGATAGGTTGTGAGAAAAAAAAATCTTATATATATATATATATATATATATATATATATATATATATATATATATATATATATTTGGTGTTTCCTAATCTACCCCCACCCCCGTGCAAGAGCACAACGGAGCCCCCCAAGGCTCGGGCCATGCCTGCCCCTTCCATGCACCATGGAGTTTCCAACACCACAACCCCAAGTGCATATATATATATATATATATATATATATATATAAAAGAAAAGTTTAGCTTCATTGTGGAACTTTTCTTTCCAAATATACATTTTTATATGTTTACTAATTAAAATAATTCATTAAAGTTAACAGGGGAAACTAGGTAATTACAGGAGATGTCTTATGATCTTCCTAAATAGTTTTGCATAAAAGTATAAAATAAAATAAAATAATATTAAATTTAGAATAATTAAGATATGTGTCTTTAGTCTTCCAAAGCATCTATCTATCTTTTAGTCTTCTATGTGTTATATATATATATATATATATATATATATATATATATATATATATATATATATATATATATATATATATATATATATATATACTTGAAAAGGGCTCAAAATGGGCCGTTTAATCCGTATGTATATCCTCACATAATTAAAAAAATTTAAACTAATTGTTTAACTATCTAATATTATCTAACTATAGCCAAATACCTCTAACTCATGTGGTTAATGTGGGATTCATTTTATCTAGCTGGGTGGGTTGATCTCACATGACAGTGTTATCTATAACAAATTCTAATTTAAATTATTTTTTTACATTTTTCTTATATATAATGCACGTGTACGTTATTATATATATATATATATATATATATATATATATATATATATATATATATATATATATATATATATATATATATATATATGCACGTGTGTTGCACGTATTTATTATTAGGAAGATTAAAAAATACTTGTAGTCAAAATGTGTTTATTTTCTAATGAATGAATGATGTTAAACAAAGTCAAATTTTTAATGCCTCCATTGAAGATACTCAATGCATTGAAAATCTCTTGTAATTAGGAATATCAAAGGACAACTCTTATATTTACCTAGATATCCCATATTAATTTTAATTAATCTTTTTAATTAGTGAATATAATAAAGGGTATTTTTGGAAAGAAAATGTTCACGGTGAAGCCTACTTTTGACATTATATATATATATATATATATATATATATATATATATATATATATATATATATATATATATATATATATATATATTGGTTTAAGCAAATTTTTTTTAAAATAAAATTGGTTTAAGCAAGGGGGTCGGTTTTGTATTCCATATATATATGCATGAGTGAGTAGATAGGGTTAGCTTAGGATTTTGGATCAGAATATATTAGAATTAGGATAAGTCATGAATATATATATATATATATATATATATATATATATATATATATATATATATATATATATAGTCCTAGGTTTGTGTTTCCTATTCGTAACGGAGCAAGCAGTTAAGGGTAGTGATGATTTGTTTTGGTTCTATCTTTTAGTTAATGATATAACCATCTATATCTATACAATCTCTACTGATTTTTTTTTTCTGATGTAAAATAATTGTATTCCATTGTTCATTAATTGGTTACTATATAAACTTAAAATGAATACTAAAAATATGAAAATTTGAATAGGGCTTTACAAGAATCACTCATGAAGGTAGTAAATGTCACGACTCGCTCCCACTTTTGGGATACGAGTACATAGCCATGTCCAACCTACGTCGTGACATCGACGATAGTAAACTGTCTATGATACTCAATGGTCCATAACAAGTATATTATGCATATATCATCCACAACCCTAAGTCACCAACAACACAAGGAAGATGCACCTTGTTATGATTAAATAGGTTTAGGATTATATTCCTTCTCCTATTCAGATTTGGTAGATTATATTCCTTTTCCTATTCTGATTCAGATTCTCATCTCCTATATGGATATGGATCAGTTTTCCCTCTCTCTATATATATTTATAGTTGAATGACTTTTTTTTTACATCATCCATTAATAAAATTAATATTCTTTATTTGTTTCATAGTATCAGAGCATATGGTTTTTTTCTAATCAAATTATTGTCATTAGTCAGCGTCACTTCTCTATAGATTCGGACGTAGTCATTAAGTTGCCTCATCTTCTTTATCAGCTTCCACAGCTCTCTTTAACCTCTCTCCCAAATTATGCTGCTTTGACCACAGGTAGTTTTGGATTTGACAAGTACAATGCAATATGCATGATAAAAAAATGCATATGTAACACATGTTACTGTTTGCATAAAGTATTTGAAACCTTATTTATAATTGAAAGCTACGACTTTCCTTACATGTCTTTGGCAACCATTGGGGTTGGTATTATGTGTAGTATCTTTGTTTATCATCCCACTAAATTTTTTCCCAAAAAAAAAAAATTAGAAAAAATAAAATTTTATTTTTTTAAATGCGTCCTCTATGTACCTATTACAAGAAGGTTGGTCATTTTACTGCTACCTGCTATGCTCATTGACGGTTTCATATGATTTGTTCTTACTGTAAGAAGTTTGGTCACCTAGTAGATAATTATTTTCTACTTCATCCACATTTAAGAACTCAATTCGTCAAGCGGATAAAGACAAATAGTTCCTCCTTAACTCGCTCTCTGGTACCCATGCTCACAATGTTGATAGTACATAGACATCGACAGATATTCAGTACCATCTTACTCAGTTAGAGCCCTAGGTCCAACTCCGACTCCAGCACCAACATGTCTTTACTGGCTCCTCTGCATCTGCCTCTACTGGTACGTCTACTTCTTGGATATTAGATTATGGTGCTTCTCATCATATGACTTATGACCTTTGTCTCTTATCTATTATTACACCTTTACCATCTCACTTTTTCTCTTTACACACAGCTAATGGTTCTCAGTTGGTCATCACTCAGTTTTGCTCCATTATTTTTGACCTTTGAGTATTCCTTTTGTTTTACATGTTCCTCATCTTACTTTACATCTCATATCAGTTAGTCATCTTTATGAGAGTGGATATATTATTATTTTTTATTCTCTCACATGTTATGTGAAGGATCCTCGTACGAGACAAACGATTGGTCGTGCTCATAGGAAGGGGCAGTTGTACCACTTAGAGTTTTTCCATATTACATCAACTCGACCTTTGAGTTCTAGTCATGCTGCTATTATCACATCTGCTACCGACTTGTGGCACAGACGCTTAGGCCATATTTCATAGCCCCGTCTAAAGACTTTATTCTATAGTGGTGCTCTTGGGCGTGGTTCTTTCTTTTCTCTATCCACATGTACGGGTTGTAAGTTGGCAAAATACTTAGCCTTACCTTTTCGTAAGAGTTTATAAAAATCTAATATTATTTTTGAATTATTTTACTCTGACATATGGGGACCTACTCCTATTCTTTCTATGTCTGGTTTTCTCTACTACGTTAGGTTTATTGATGATTACACTCGTTATACTTGAGCCTATCTTATGCGTCATAGTTCTGAACTCCCTACCATTTATAGGACGTTTACTACTATGATTCATACTCAATTCAATGTAAGGATTAAATTTTTTTGCTCTGATTATGCTCGTGAGTATCTCTCCATTATGATGAGATCTATCTTGCAATCTCATGACACCTTTTTCAGTAGTCATGTTCTTATACTTATGAACAAAATGGGGTATCCGAGCGCAAACATCATCATATTCTTGAGACTGCTCGTGCTATCTTGTTATTCTCTTCTGTTCCTCAAAAGTTCTAGACATAGGCTATTCTTACCATTGTTAATATTATCAATTGTAACCTTCGATTTTCAAAATTTTAATTTTTTTTATTTCGAAAAGTTATTGTAAAATCTTTTTTATAAATATTTATGTTTCAAAAATTATATTATTTCAAATAAAATACCATATATGATTTTTGAGCTTTGAAAATTCGTTGTTTTGAAAACATTAGATTACTTTTGTTTAGTGAAAAGAATTTAAAGGACTAGTTATTAATTTATTTTGATTATTAGATTGTATCCATATGAGATACTAAATAAATAGAATATTTTATAAGGTTTGGATTAAAGGTTTTAATTAGTAACTAATTTAGAAAGATTAGATTTTATCGAACTAATAAAATGGTTCTAAAATAATTTAGATTTAATTAGTATCTAATTGGGTTTAGTAAGCTAATCGGAGGATTAGTTATTCATGGGAAGCTTCATAAAGCTTTTTCATATTCCTTACTCCTCTTCCCTTTGATTATTAATAATTGTGCCATTGTGATTGCTTGGAAAGCAAGCATAACTTTTCTATTTTAGGAGATCCTCTCCTTGTTCATTTTTAATTCCCAAATCCCAATTTCAAAATTTTCCACTAAACCAACGTTCACCACAGCGATTACCATGACCGTATACCTGTGTCTCTGTCCACCTTCTTCATGTCAGCCGTGTCGGCCTCGAATCCGACCCTGGGTGTCCATAACCATTTCATTTCTGGTATCTATTACATTCCATCGCAGTACACACCCTACTCCGTGTCCGAAAATCCAGACATGACACAAATTCATAATCTTCATTCTGTTTCCGACACCAGACACAAACCCAAAATCCAGCCATACTGAAATCAAACCCTAGACCTAAAACTGAACCCTAACCCTAACCTTGAGTCACCGTCGTTGGCCACTGATCTGTTATCGAGCCTCCATCCGGTCACCATCGTGTTCGACTTTGTGTCGATCTGCCCCAACTGGTGTTAGATCCGCCGGATCTGACATCGACTTGAGCAGCATCAAGCAGATCCTGGTCTCTCGGCATGCCGGAATACTCCCGACCGTCCATCGCATCCAAATCTACAGACCTGCTCTGGATCTTGCTCGCCTTCGGTCCTTTCTCTGGCGACCACAACTGCCGTGCCTCTCTGGTCCACATGCGACATCAGCGCCACACCATTAGTCGCATTTTCCATCCGCCCGGCAATGCATCGCCGCTCATCGATGATCCAGTCATATGTGAGTACCATTCATCGAATTATGTGCTTCCGCGGTCCAGACTCAAAGCCTGAGCTCCGGCGACCACCAGTTGGTCGTTGAACGGCCTTTTCCCTTCTTCCCACTGTGAGCCCACTCTCGATCCTCTTCTCCTTCCCCTTCTTAATTCCTTTCTTTATATTTCTCTCATTTTGAGTTTGTGTTTGTCTGTCAGTGGACAGAGTATAGTATTATAATATTGTTATAAAAATTATTAATTTTAGTATATTCTTATATAATATTATATATAGTTTTGGTTGTTATTAGAATATTAAGCTTTGTTATATAATAAGTTCTAATTAGATTATATTAGTAATTTTGTTAGTGGTTATATTATATTACTTTAAGTTGGGTTATATATATAAATAATTGGTTATGTTGTAATATATGTTGATTTTGGTTATAAAAATAATATATGTATTAAGTTTTGGTTTATGTTTTGTTATTAAGTATTATTTTTGGTATATAAATAAATAGTTCTAAAATGAGTTTAAAAAAAGTTTTAATATAAATCTAAATGTATAATTTTAAATGGATTTTTGGGAAGTTATACTATACGAGTTTTGGAATAGCAATCAACCCTTTCTTTGGATAACTTATTGAACTTAGCTAATTTGTGCGTTTTATTGTCTCTTGGCAGGTCCCATTGTGGACTGGATATCTATATCTCGATTATCCTGCTGAACTCCGATTCTGGACTACTTTATAACGAATATGGCTATTTGCACTGCTCTGAACTCATTAAGACTAACCGTTACATCATTTAGGATCATCTATAGAAGTATGGCATTTGTACTATTCTGTGTCGACATGTTCGTGTCGTGCACGTCGACTCCAACTAAATTGAGGCGAGTACATTCTCTGACAGTTTTTGTTATTTTGATGATTACTATAATTTTAGTTTTGTAGTATAATACTTAATTATTGACACAGTGGATACACGGGCTAGTATCATAGATACCTGTCATGAAGAGTCATGATTGGATCCATCGTACTAGCCGGGGACAAAAAAAGAATTAGCAAGTAATGTGATCATATCCCACCTTAGATGCATCATATCTCACCCCACACCTCACGTAGGGTGTAGCCTGACCATATTACATGCCTCATAGCCTGTTATAGATGATTAGCTTGACTCTTGCTCGTATCATAACTAACAAGATGGTTAGCCTGACCTAACATGTATCATAACTAATCATATATAGCAAGCCTGATATAGTCCCAAGCCGATCACATATCAATCTAATATTTTAAAAACACTTAGCTAGTATCTATATTCTCTATTTCCAGTTCATACTTGCTAGCACTTACATTTACCTGCTTACCATTACTACTCATTGCTAGTTATTTCTCTGTGATATGATTATATGCCTCTCTAGTTCCCTTACATTCTAGTATTTCATTTCCATCATGTATATTCATTACTCACTGTCTTATAGTCTTTATCAATATTATTGGAATTACTATTAGTTTATGTGCTTCGCTCCAATCCTGAATGGATAACATTTTTAGGCATACTATGCCACACATTCTTGGACTTTAGGATGATGCTAGTTGAGACCAGACTTGATGTTCCACTGACCATGAGGTGACCTCTGTTGAGTTCTAGACTAGTATATTCAGTTTTATGCTCTAGCTTCATTCTATTTAGTTAGTTTTTGGATTGCCTTCCTTTCTGAATATCTTCCTTAGTACTTTGATTGGCTTATGATGATAATAGCTGTACTTGAATAATTGAGAAATTCATTGAGGTCTAGACAGTGTTCTACCACTAATGCTACGACTTAGGCTGGACGTATCCACGTACTCGTGTCGGATCATCCGGGTGCGGGTCGTGACACATTTTTATGGTGGTCCATGTAGGTCTCATCTTCGCAAATAGTGCGATGTCGTGATAGTACCTAGGTTAGTTGTACTGCTGCGAGCCTGCAATAGAATTGATTGATGGAATGTATAAAATCCTAGGAAGTAGAGTACTCAATAATATATTAGGATATCTCGATAGATTCATGGGATGACCCTTGAGAATCTTACTTTGAACCTTACTTAAATCTATTTCTACTATTTTTTGCTCACTCTAGATTCAGCTTGAATACCTATCGTTGTTAGACCTGATTTTTGCTTCAACATGAGTTTATTTCTATATAAAAAGAATAATGGAGTAGAAGTTGAGCTCATAATCATTTTTCGGGCAAGAAAATTACATCGGGGTTTGGAAGATTTAACAGGTTCGAGTAGTCAATGTAAGAATAACATAATAGAATTTGAAGAAATAATCAAGAGTTTCATAAATCAGTTTGAGGAACAATTTTGTAAGAAATTATAAATCATGATTATGACCAATGAAAATTAAGAGGACGATATCAAGAATTAGAGACATAGAAATTAAGGAAAATTTATACAAATTTAATATAAGGAATGATGTAATTATGTCTTATCAGGTTTAGATAGCTAAGCATTTTTTGGAGGATGTCTTGCTTTGAGATATTGTTATTCTACGAGAAATAGAATTTTAAAAATTTAAGAAGAGGAATAATTGAGACATGATATTGAAATTAGAAAGATAAGTTGGTAGGATTGATGATTTCATTTTGGATTATAAATATTTTAAGATTGCAACTTATTGGGAGGATTTGGTAAGATCGATAGCAACACATAGGATTATGATCAAATACTGATACTTGAGATTTTAAAGACGATGACGAATTTGTGAATTTTGGATGATTATTAGCAAGTGATTTAAATATTAAAAATGATATTGAAAGTTGGTATAATGATTTTGAAATTTATGGCTTATTCAATTCATTCTTGATTTCGAGGATAGTAGAATTAAAGAGAGAGAGAAAAAAAATTGATACTAGAAGATCCTGACTAATTTATTGGATGGAGTCATTGATATAAAATATAGTAAAGTTTATAGATTGATCAAAACTCATAAATGATGATATCGAGGATGGAAGTACAACTTGATAATGATATTTTGAAGGATAAAGTCAAAATCATCAAACTCTTGGTGGTTGATAATCAACAATGTGTAATCAAAATGAGTAGGAGGATTTAATACCAAAACAAAGGAGGACACCTTGGAGGTTAAAATTTTAGAATTTTATTGAATATGGATATATGCAAGAAAAGGTAGGACAACGACTTCATTATAATCAAGTGAGCAAGAGTAGAATTCATATTCTTTGTAATTATCTTTTCTTCTCCTTGATATCTTTGACCTACATACATCTACCAACTTGACCTTTATCTAGAAACTTGTTACTCTAGCATCACTAGTAAATAGGGTCTTGTCTTCTCTTTTTATCCACCTTACTTTTAGGAATGGTCGGTAGGAATGCCCTGGTCATCTAGCACTAGAGTAGAGAAATTTTTTTATCATGTGATTATGATATATTTTGTCTTGTAATGATACTTTTGACATTGAAATAGAATTGATAAAGGAAAAGTGGGACTGAGGAAGAAGCAAAATTAAGAGAATAGTTGTATCATGAGTTTTTTTTTAAAATAGTATATTAAGGAATTATTTTGAAATGAATTGAGGATTAAATGCATATGACATATTGAATCTCGAAGAAAAAAATGTGGAATGCAAATAAAGAAATAATTTGAGGTTAAGATGAAAAGACTTGAATTTGAACCGTGGACATAAATTCTGACTCGATAATTATGGATTCTAGTTAAAAACAAAAGATTTGGAAACTAAAATTTATTGCAAGTTCGATAGTGGATTACGGGATCATATATATATACCTTTTATAATTAGTAACTTTGAGACAGATTGAGTAGTTAGTCATTCTAACGAACTATTTTATCTTCCTATATACTTCATTCTTGTAATCATATCAAATCCATTTTAATATTTTATTATTTTTCTGATCTATCCTAGTCATTCCTTGTTAATTTTTAGGATAATTTGTTAGAGACCTGGATGATTATGAAGTCTATGAGTGGAAATATTGGTGTTAACTCTTGATTAATAACAACAATGATATTTTGAGGATTAAAATTTGATAGTGCTAAGATCATATAAACTTTGAGTTTGTAATATTGAGAGAAATTGATGGGAATGACCAATAAAGAAAAGAGATTTAGAGTTTGTGACAGGATTTTTTTAGTGTTATTCAACTTGAAAAGATGAGGAATTTTTTAATGATAAAGTTTCAAATTTTATAGTCATGGTATCTACCTATCATTAAGGTTGAGCACTCAAGAGTTAGCCTATACTATATAACATGTTTGAATCTTAGATATTAAGTGAATTGGACTTATGAAATCAATTTAAATATCGAGAATTTGAATAGAAATAATTTTTTGCATTGAGATGATAAATTTAAAGGATGAATAAGAATTTTAATCGAAACAATGATACTTAAATTTTAGGTAGATTTGATGAATTATATAAAAAAATCGTGGTTGTATTTCAAGGCTGAAGAAAGTATTCGATGAAGATTGAGGAGTTCAAAACTAACAACTTTAAGGTAAATATTGATTGATTTGGAGCCACACCTTAAATATTGAGGTTATGATTTTCTAAGGAGGATAAAAGTAATTAAATGATAAAATAGAGATAAGCCACTGACTGAGAGAAATTGGAGGTTATCAAACTACACAACGATAATATGAAATTGGGGAAATAATGATAAGAGTAAACAATTAATGACTGAGAGCCACTAGAATACGAAATTTTTGGATTTTGGAGTACACAATTGCAAACAAAGGATATGAATACAAGTTTGAGGTACAACTTGATCGATGGACATAAAATACTAATAGAGGGGATAATTTTTTTATCATAACAGTGACATTTAGATTAAAAAAATCAAAGTATAATTCGAGGTTAAAATGATGCAGCTTGAATTTGAACCATGATAAAGGTTATATAGACATTCGAGGATTTTTAGACCTAGCTAAAAAGAAAGGTCATGAAAAATTAAAATATTTATAGATAATTGGTTTTGATGGTGGATCACAAGAATCGAGAAAAGTAAAGAAATGAGATTTATAAGTAATAGGCGGTAACTGTAGGTTGCATCATCTTTCTCAACTTTCATTATCTTGGATTATGTATCTAATTCTCTTTCAAATCCTATCAAACTTGATACTTCTAATTACCTATGAAAACTTCCTTGATCTTTCAACAACCCTTATGAGTCAAGAGAGTTCATATTCTTCTTCCTTGCCTTACGCAAGATATCGGCTACTTGAATAGAGTACTAGCAAACTTTGACTTATAGATTTTATCTGGATCGATTTGGCACTTGGTTATCTCTCTCATTTTACTTGGTCAATTCTTTCCTACGAACCACTCCTAAAAAACTATCTAACTAGTATGTTCCTTCTTGGTTATCTAAAATCTTTCTGCCGTTGTTTTGTCCTTCATGATACGTAGGATTTTCTTGATTCAGTTACTTTAAAAAGGGTAACGTATAAACTTTCTTTAATTTTTCCCCATCATGTTCATCCTTAATTTCGAGGCTGAAATTATTCTAAGGGGGATAGATTTGTAACCTCCGGTTTTCAAAATTTAAAATTGTTATTTATTTCTAAAAGTTATTGTAAAATCTTTTTCATAAATATTTATGTTTCAAAAATCATATTATTTCAAATAAAATACATATATGATTTTTGAGCTTTGAAAATTTGTTGTTTTGAAAACACAAGATTACTTTTATTTAATGAAAAGAATTTAAAGGATTAGTTATAATTTATTTTGATGATTAGATTGTATCCATATGAGATACTAAATAAATAGAATACTTTATAAGGTTTCGATTAAAGGTTTTAATTAGTAACTAATTTGAAAAGATTAGATTTTTATCGAATTAATAAAATGTTTTAAAATAATTTGGATTAAATTAGTATCTAATTGGGTTTAGTAAGCTAATTGGAGGATTAGTTATTCATTGGAAGCTTCATGAAGCTTTTCCATATTCCTTGCCCCTCTTCCCTTTGATTATTACTAATTGTGATTACTTGGAAACCAAGCACAACTTTTCTATTTTATGAGATCCTCTCCTTATTCATTTCCAATTCCTAAATCTCAATTTTAATTTTTCCCACCATTCCAAACCAACGTTCACCACAGCCATTACTATGACCGTACACCTGTGTCTGTGTCCACCTTCTTCGTGTCAGCCGTATCGGCCTCGGGTTCGACCCCGGGTATCCACAACCATTTTATTTCTGGTATCTATTACATTCCATCACAGTACACACCCCATTCCGTGTTCGATAACCCAGACAAGACACAAATCCATAATCTCTATTCTGTGTCCGACACCAGACACAAACCCAAAATCCAACCATACTGAAACCAAACCCTAGACCTAAAAATGAACCCTAACCTTAATCTTGAGCCGCCGTCGTTGGCCATTGATCTGTCATTGAGCCTCCATCCGGTCACCATTGTGTCCGACTTTGAGTCTATTCGCCCCAACTGGTGTTAGATCCGCCGTATCCGACATCGACTTGAGCAGCATCGAGCAGATTCCGATCACTCGGCATGCCGGAATACTCCTGACCGTCCGTCGCATCTAGATCTATAGACCTTCTCTGGATCTTGCTTGCCTCCGGTCCTCTCTCTGGCGACCACAACTGCCGTGCCTCTCTAGTCCACATGCGAGATCAACGCCGCACCATTGGTCGCATTTCCATCCGCTCGGCGATGCGGCGCCACTCGTCGACGATCCAGTCGTACGTGAGTAGCCTTCGTCAAATTTTGCGCTTTCGCGGTCCGGACTCAGAGCCTGAGCTCCGGCGACTACCTGTTGGTCGTTGAACGGCCTTTTCCTATCTTCCCACTGTGAGCCCTCTCTCGATCCTCTTCTCCTTCCTCTTCTTCATTCATTTCTTTATATTTCTCTCATTTTGAATTTGTGCTTGTCTGCCAGTGGACAGAGTGCAGTATTATAGTGTTGTTATAAAAATTATTAATTTTAGTATATTCCTATATAATATCATATATAGTTTTGGTTGTTATTAAAATATTAAGTTTTGTTATATAATAAGTTCTGATTAGATTATATTAGTAATTTTGTTAGTGGTTATATTATATATACTTTAAGTTGGGTTATATATATAAATAATCGGTTATGCTATAATATATGTAGATTTTGGTTATAAAAATAATATATGCATTAAGTTTTGGTTTAAGTTTTGTTTTTATGTATTAGTTTTGGTATATAAATAAATAGTTCTAAAATAAGTTTTTAACAAAATATTTGAATATAAATCTACATGTATAATTTTAAATGGATTTTTGGGAAGTTATACTATACGAGTTTTGGAATATCAAAACCATTTCTTTGGATAACTTATTGAACTTAGCTAATTTGTGCGTTTTTCTTGTCTCTTGGCTGGCCCTGTTGCGGACTCTATATCTATATTTCGATTATCGTGCCAAACATCGATTCTGGACTACTTTATAATGAATCTGACTATTTGGACTGCTCTGGACTCATTAGGACTAATTGTTACATATTTGGGATCATCTATAGAAGTGTGGCATTTATACCATTCCGTGTTGATATGTTCATGTCGTGCACGTCGACTCCAACTAAATTGAGGCGAGTACATTCTTTGATAGTTTTCGTTATTTTGATGATTACTATAATTCTAGTTTTGTAGTATAATTCTTGATTCCTGACACAGTGGATATACGGGCTAGTATTATAAATACCTGTCATGAGGAGTCGTGATTGGATCCATCGTACTAGCCCAGGACGGAGAAATATTAGCAAGTTATGTGATCATACCCCACCTTACATGCATCATAGCTCATTCCACACCTCACGTAGGGTATAGCCTGTAACCCCCCTGATTTTTTCAGAAATTTTTATTTGGATTTTTTACAATTTTCTGTAATTTTCTGGGATTTTTTGTAATTAAAACTAAGGTATTTGGTAATTAAATAATTTTTAAATGATGTTAATTAATATTAAAATATTATAAAAATAATATTTTCTAGTGTAAAATGAAAAACTGGACATAGGATAATTTTTTGTGAATTTATTAGACCCCGGAAGCATTTTTAAAGCCCTAGAAACTAAGTTTAAATAAACCGAATTAAACCCTAGAAATAAACCTGGTTCAATTGAACCAAACCAACCCAAACCAACCCAGACCCGGTTCAACTGAACCGAACCCAACATTAGCGGGTCGGGTCGGATCTAAACCCGACCCGAAACCCGCCTACCCGAACCCACACTTAACCAATAGCGGATCGGGCCGGATTCAGATTGAACCCGACCCGAACCCGGATCCGTTACCCAATTGGAGCCGAAACCCTAATCCTAATCTGAACCCTATCCCGACCGCCGGCGACCCCTTATTTAACCCCTCTCCTCTGCCTTCCTCCGTCAGCAACACCGGAACCCTAGCACCCTAAACTCTCCGCCTTCCTCCTCCTAGCTCCGCCTTCCCTCCTCCCCGTCGTCTCGACAACCCACTGCCCTGGGCCGCCGTATCCTTCGCCCAGCCCTCGATCACCTCTCCGCCTTCTCTGAGCCGCCACCTCTCGACGACGAACCTCCCCACAGCCACCTGCCACCGCCTACCCTATTCTTCCCCACCGCCTGAGCCGCCTCGACCATCCCCTCACCCGCTGCCCTAGCCCAGCCCAGTTCCACCCTCCAGCCTCCCCAAAGCCCTCGACCCCGTAGAACCTCGACAGCCACCCGCTTCCCCGACGATCTCCCCCGACCTCGGCCACCTCCGTCCTAGCCTCCCGCCTCCGCTGCCCTCGTCTTCGTCCCCGCTCCGCCTCGAAACCCCTAGCCTCTCTGCCCTAGACCAGAACCTCCCCGAGCCGCTCGTCCTAGCCACGACCAGCCCTCGGCCGTCCTCAGCCATCGTCCTCGACGTCTCCCTCCTTCCTCCGTCAATCTCCCAGCCCCGCAACCCTCGATCACCACCGCCTTCTCGCCTTCCTTCCTCCGCCGTGACTCAACCTCCCAGCCCAGCACAACCACCACGACGGACCTCATCTCCGGCCGCCCCGCTGACCGACGACCCCGACTCGAGCAGAAACCCTAACCACGACACAGTACCGGACACGGTGCAGTACTGGACACAACACCCGGACACAGAACCCGGACACGAGAAACCCGTTCCACGGAGCCCTGTTCAGGTAACCCGTTCTCTCTCCTCGTTGACCCGTTTTCGGTTCCGTCAGTTGTGACGCATAGGCTGTGTGACCCCCTCGATGCCCGTACAACTCGCTCGGTGCGTCGCGTCCTGTGGCGATCGCGAACCGCGATCCAAAAACAGGAAAATCAACGCCTGTTTCACCCCGGAACTGAGTGCGCCCCGCCAAACGGGACGACTTGGTCGCGTGCGGTCTTCACCGAAACGTGCGCGTCATTGATACGGATGTGCGAGATTTCGCAAAAGTTGATTTGGATGTGCGTGCACACCGGAATCAACGCGTATCCACCGACAACGCCCCGTATTCGCCTGTTTTGGAACACGTTGTAACTTTGTGTACACACGTCGGATCGAGACGAAACTTACGCCATCGGACTCGTAGCAATACGCTGGTCCTGTGACCCAAGTTTGGTTCGATTCTGAGAACGTTGACAAAATCGCGTATCGTGGGCCCCGCGGCTTCACTTGACGGGCGATTTTATGATCGGCTCATCGGAATCCAATTCTGGAAGTTCCGTTGGGTTCGTTTCATCGTTCTGGACTTGTTGACACTAAGTTTGACGAATTTGGAGACCTTTGTCCCTGACACATTTTTTGGTGCAAAGCCGCCCACATGTGGACCCCACTTTGACCAGAAACTGTCATTTTTGCCCCTGTGTCCAAATTGGACTTAAGGACAGGCGTTTTTAGCTATTTGATATTTTTTGAGACTGTTAGTGATGTTTATTTTAGCTTTTGGAGGAGTACCTGCAGGATCCACCGATACAAGGACAACTGTTGGTATTCAAACCCCAGGCAAGTGTACCTTGCCAAAACTTGCAGTTCTTGTTACATATTTCTTTGGCTTATATATATATATATATTGTTGTTCATGCTTGACCTAGGACCGTGTGACTTTACTTAGCGTCCGATTAATAGTCGGGTGCCAACACCGTACGCGAAGTTGTGTAATGTCACATAGAGATGGATATCATGACCCTTTACATTCTCGTACTTGTCTTATCAAGTACATAGACCCAGGACACTTGACACTATACATGAGACATAATCTTCCTGAGATATTCATGGTGATTCTGTATAGGATACAGGTTTTATGACATAGACATTTTATTCATAGACATTATATGACTTGCTGCATTAGTTTTGATCCTGCGTGTCATGGACATGAGACGTGAGATTACATTGGGTGGGAAGAGAATTACCATACAAAAGGCTGATTATATATATATAATAATTTAATGGAAGTGCCTTAGACTCTGGCAACAGAGCTTTGGTACCGTACTGGCCCTTCGAGAGAATACTACTATGGGTTTCTCCGACACTGATCCTGTAGTAGTCTCAGCCCGAGTATGACTAAAACTCTCAACTTGCATATCACTTAGCTGGTTATATATTTACCCCATTGTTCATTTATTGCTGCACTGATTTGTTTTGGCTTGACTTATTTTGTACCTTGCTATGTCCCCTGAGGACCTGGATCCGGATTATGTCCCCAGGATTAGCAGACGAGATCTACCCCGAGGTATACGGGACAGGAGCATTAGCAGGAGCAGGAGCAGACACTGGAGCAGTACCAGATCCAGTAGACGAGTGATCCCTGAGGGCATCTTCTGAGTATATACTGTTTTCCTACTCAGTATTGGCAGTGGTTATCTTTATTCTTGTATCTTGACAGATGTATCAGACTCATCACCGGGTTATTTCCCGAGTTTATGTTATATTGAGATTTCACTGCTTTATGATTCTGATATTGATGTATTCATTTTTGTGTATGAGATTAGTATATTTAGACCCCTTTATTGTTGAATTACAGCTTAAGTACGCCCCGATGGATCCATTAAATTGGAATTGTCCATCGGTGTATACTGCTGGCCATTGCCACGTGTCTAGTCCCTCGATATTTTGGGACTGGGGCGTGACATAGCCTGACCATATTACATGTCTCATAGCCTGTTATATATGATTAGCCTGACTCTTGCTCGCATCATAGCTAACCAGATGGTTAGCCTGACCTTACTTGTATCATAGCTAATCATATATAGCAAGCCTGGTCTAGTCCCAAGATAATCACATAGCAAACTAATATTTTAAGGCACTTAGCTAGTATCTTTATTCTCTATTTCTATTTCATACTTGCTAGCACTTACATTTACCTGCTTACCATTACCTGTGTACTCATTGCTAGTTATTTCTCTGTGATATGATTATATGCCTCTCTAGTTCCCTTATATTCTAGTATTTTATTTCCATCATGTATATTCATTACTTTAGTCTTATAGTCTTATATCAATATTATTGGAATCGCTGTTAGTTTATGTGCTTCGCTCCAATCCTGACTAGATAACATTTTTAGGGATACTATGCCACACATTCTTAGACTTCAGGATGATGCTAGTTGAGACCAAACTTGATGTGTAGCTGACTATGAGGTAACCTTTATTGAGTTCTAGTCTAGTATTTATATATTCAGTTTCATGCTCTAGCTTCATTCCATTTAGTTAGTTATTGGATTAACTTTCTTTTTGCATATTTTCCTTAGTACTTTGATTGAGTTATGATGATAATAGTTGTACTTGAATAATTGAGAAATTTCTTGAGATCTAGATAGCGTTCGACCGTCGATGCTGCGGCGTAGGCTGGACGTATCCATATACTCGTATCCGATCATTCGGGTGTGGGTTGTGACATCAATATCAATCCTTCCTATGTTTTGTCTGGTCGAACACCTCATGAGAGACTTTTTTCCATATCCTCATAATTATAGTATGCTTCACACTTTTGGGTGTACTTATTTTGTACTTCTTTCTGAGACTGAGCGCACGAAACTAAAAGCCCAATCAGCCAAATGTGTCTTAGTTTTAGTTTCGAGCATAAGGGATACCGTTGTTATGTTCCATTAACTAGTTGTCTTCACCTATCTCGTCATGTCACTTTTCTAGGGGACTCTTTTTTTTTTTACTTTCCCACATACTTCTAGTGTTTCTATTGATCTCACTCATTTTCTCCCCACTCCTGGTACATCTTCCCTTACAATACCTTCGTTGTTGCCTCATGAGGATCCTATATATTCCACTAGCTACTGCTACACCAATATCTCTACCATCTACGCCTCCACCATAATCTCTTTGTCAGTCCCAACGTACTCATCGACCTCCTGATCATTTTACTCCCGATTGTTTCGGTCCATCGGAAAAGTTTTGTTTTGTTATATTAGCCTTATATTCTCCATAATTTTATTCTTTTTTTTACTGCTATTCATACTACATGAGAGCCCAGTTCTTATCAAGAAGTTGTTCAGTAACCTGGGTGGCATGAGGCTATGACAGAGGAGTTTAAAGTATTTAGCAGACATGTACTTGGGATGCCGTTCCACTCCCAAACGGGTTCAAGCCTATTAGTTGCAAGTGGGTCTTTCAGGTCAAGTATTAACCTGATGGGTCCATTGAGCGATACAAGGCTCGCCTTGTTGCCCAAGCTTTTATAGAAAAGTGTAGAATTGACTATGATGAGACCTTTGTCCCAGTTACTCAGATGACTATAGTTCATACATTATTAGTTGTTGGTGCCGCTCGTCAGTGGCCATTATATCAGATGGATGTGAAGAATACCTTTCTTCATGGTTCTTTATTCGAAGTTATCTACATGGATCCCCCTCCAGGTTTTTCTACTCTGTCGGGATATATTTATCGCCTTCGTCGTGCTATCTATAGTCTCAAGCAAGCTCTCTGAGCTTGTTTTGAGTATTTCAGGAGTACTATTTGTGAGGTAGGATTTCAACAATGTTCTCAGGATCATTCTTTATTTATACGGTCATCACCGTAAGGGTGAGTTCTTCTTTTACTATATGTGGTTGACATGGTTTTGACTGGCGATAATTCAGCAGGGATTACATCTACTCAGAGGTACCTTCATCAACAGTTTCAGATGAAGGACCTTGGCTATCTTTGCTATTTTTTTGGACTCAAAATTGCACAATGTAATAGAGGGGTATTTGTTTCTCAGGAGAAATATATTTTAGAGATTTTTTTGTCTATTGGTCTATAGGATAGTCAGGCATCTGATACTCTTTTGGAGCTTCAAGTAAATTTTAGTCCCACAGATGATGAACCTCTCACAGATCTTATTCGCTATAGGAATCTAGTGGGTCAACTTGTATATCTTTGTTTGACCAGGTCAAATATTTCTCATATAGTTAGTATTGTTAGGCAGTTCATTTTCGTGCCTCGATCAGCTCACAATGGTGCTTTAATCCGGATTCTCTGATATCTTTAAGGTTCCATTATGCGTTCATTATTTATGTCTTCTACATCTACTCTGGAGCTTTGAGCATTTTCTAATATGGATTGGGCAGAAAATTCGACCACCAGACGATATACTACAAGATTCTATTTGTTTCTTGGATATTCATTGATCTCATGAATAAGCAAGAAACAAGATGTTGTTGCATGTTCTTCTACTGAGTCAGAGTACAAAGCTATGGTTGCTACCACCAGGGAGATCGTCAATGTATGTAGACTGCTCTCAGATATGGGCATTGTTCCTACAGGACCCTATGCTGCTTCACTGTGATAAAAAGAATGCTATACAGATTACAAATAATCCAGTTTTTTATGAACAGATAAAGCATATTGAGATTGATTATCACTTCGTCTATGAAATTTTTTTGGCAGGCACTATTTCTCTACCACATGTGACTTCCATTGACTAGTTGACAATTTTTTTTACAAAGTTACACCCCACACCACGATTTCAGTTTCTATTAGGAAAACTCATGTTGTTTGACCCATCATAAGTTTGAAGGGAGTGTTAAGATTAAATAGGTTTAGGATTAAATTCCTTCTCTTACTCAGATTCGGTATGTTATATTCCTTTTTTTATTCAAATTTAGATTCCTATCTCCTATATAGATATGGATCCGTTCTCCCGTTATATATACTCATAGTTGTTTGGCTTTTTACATCATCCATTAATAAAATTAATATTATTGATTTGTTTCTAACAGTCTTATTTAATTAATTAATAAAAAACTATCAAATAATCTACTACAACTCAAAATGGTCCTGGGAACAAACCTGGTAGAATAAATAAATAAACCAACTAAATACTAATCAAAGTCCACTAACTAAGAAATAACATGAAGTGCATAAGGAAGAAGAATATGCTACTCCAAATCCGAAAAAGAGTTTGGCACGTTGGTAACATCTGTGTCACTAATGTACTCACCATAAACCTCGAGGCAAATCCTATCGTCTAAAGTTGAAAAATAATTATTGAGTCATGATTGGAGAAAGATCAATCATAATATTAAACTACACAATATAATATACATGCATGAAGGAAAAACAATAAAAGATGAGCTATACGCATGCTATGATATAATAAGGAGAGAACAACTATGACACCTTGAATATGGAAGTATACTCAAGAGAAGACGAACAATATAGCAACAATAATCAAAGTCATGTGATAATGTGTTTTATAATACAAATTTTCTGCATATGGATGATTATAGGTTTATACGTCAGTCGTTGTGTGTGGTGCACGACTGATATCCATAATACACTCAATTTTAAAGGATGCACAATTTGTTGACCACGTGATCCTGAAGATGATGAAGTCACAAAATTAAGACGTTGTGAGTCCAATCTACTAGCTATCCAAACATACCATAATCCCACGACCCTATCACATAATCAAATATAAGTTAGATTTACTAATCACACTTAAACAACTAGACTTAACTAGTTATTGACCTAACCAATTATTTAATAAATTTAGAATAAATTAATTAAACCCTATTTTAATCACATTGGGTTCTGGTTTTAAAGTTAAACATAAATTTTGGCTAAAAGTAATTAACATTTGTGAATACGAAATTTGTGGCACATATATAGAGATGTTCTATTGACCAAAAGTCAACCATTATGAACTTGAGATTTGAGTGTACAACCATATAGATTTCAACACTACAAGAATGTTGGAATTGACAGTTTTAATGAATCTCAATTCTGTTAACATATATTGCAATTACGGATTACAAGTTGCTATTTCGGTGGTTCATTAGTTCTATATGTTTTACAATTAAACATAATATCTAATAAACTTAATAAATTATGAAAATTTTATATGTTGTAGATCTATGTGTTAGCTTTTCAAAATATCAAACATATCGCAAAAACGAATTCGGGATCTCCCAATAACTCAAAAATAGCAAGACGTATCTATTTTTGAACAACTGACACCCTAAAAGGTTTTTTAAAAATCAGGATTCTAATTACTGGTAATAAATTACAGAAGATCGAAGCTAACCTCTTAGCGGTTCTAACAAAAAGTAGGATGCATTTGGACAACAAAGCTAGTCATAAAGTCTTCGCGAAGATTAAGAACCTTGGAAACTTTCTCTTAAAATCTCACTATTAAACTAATTTGGCAGAAAAGAAAACTAGAGCTTATATATATATATATATATATATATATATATATATATATATATATATATATATATATATATATATATATATATATATATATATATAATGTGAGATGTGGGTAAAGAGTAAGGGGTTGGCCACGTGTAAGCTATCCATTGGTTCCCCGCTCTAATCCTATTGTTGACAATCTAATTGGCTTCCGAGCCCGACTCGGCTCGGAGTCTATGGCTGGGGACCCGCTGATTTTTCACCTACGTGGGGGTTTGGGTAATAGTTGGGCCCCGCTGTCGTAGCTGTTTGGCTGACAAGCGGGCCCAGAAGCTGGGCGACTGGAGGATTAGGATATTAGATTTCCTTTTCTTTTTCTTTTAATGTTCTAATTACCAAAACTTATTTTATAATACATTTTATTATAATTGAACCAAAATAAATATTTAAATTAATAAAAAGATCACCAAAAATCTAGAAAATCATGTATGCCTTCTTAAATCCTAGATAAAAACTTTTGATAATTTTTGTGTCTTATTTTCCTATAGTAATTTCTTAAAGTTTGTTTTTAATTTGATTTTCCTAATAGTAATTATACCCCTATGTTTAGGTATAGTCGTGACCATATTGAAGTGTACTGATGTATCATATAGTGCGTAGCTAGCCATGCCATACCCCTATTCTTAGTATTCTGATACTGGAACGGGACACCTCAAACATGCACTATAAAGCCCCATTGCGAGACTTGTCTCACTGTATTCGTATCCGTATACGGATATACGAGTTTTTCTTGTACATTGTATTACTATATTTTATGGTTTCCTATTTTCTAGAAAATACTTAAAGACTTGTGCAATATGTTGTTTTCCTAAGTTTGTGGTAACCATGTTATCACCAGATTATCCGAGACTAGTAGAATATCTATTAGCGTTGCCATAGACCAGTGCTAGGACCCATTCATAGAACGAAGAACCTTAGATTTTTTTTGAATTGGGAATTTGGCCTTTGGACCGGTATACCGAAATTATACCATGATACACCACAGGTATACCGAGGTATACGCCGGTATACTACCTAGGGACAACTTGCTTTTGTGAATAGGGTTTGATTTGCCCTTTCATCCATTACTTTTTTGGTTCTGATTCACCCTATTGTCCATTGGTTTCTTGATTTTCTTTTGAATTGATAATATTGATCTATTTGAGTCATGGATTGCTGATGTGGCAGATCCAATAGCCATGATTAATTCTCCCTTCTATATAAATCCTTTGATTTTTTCTCCTCTATCTTTTACTTTCTCTCTTATATCTTCCTTCTCTTCAATTTCTCTCTAATTTCTGCATGAGCTTGGAGCTTGGTCTAGAGGCCTAAGTGTATGGTTTTTGAATCACTCTTTGTGGTAGAGTAGAAGTATTAGGCTGGGAGCTCGACCTAGGCAAGTACATATTATCTAACTCTTGAGCATATATAGTTTTATTGTTATTTGTCTTGTTCTTTTGGTTTATATGCTTACTTTTATCTAAAACATATTTTGTGGAAAATGTTTTCCTCTTTATTATTAACTATGTGAATGGATACGATTTTGTTTTTTAGCTAGGATTTGATTTCCTAGGATATTGGTCATGACACTGTAGGAAAAGCTCGGTATCAAAAAAGATACTTGTGTTTCTACCATGAAACTTAGTCTATATTACTATATGAGACTTACCCATAATATTACTTCTTGTTGGATTTGATTTTGGCAGAATTTAGGAATTGTTTGGACCCTAGAAATCGTTTGGACTAAAATTGTGAAGTTTCAGCAGGAACGATATACCGCCCTAGCCCATTTTCCATGTAGTCAAACTTGTTGTATTTTTTGGCACACTGTCGGTATACCATGGTACACCTTCATGCTCTAATACCCAAGTTTCATATTTTTTAATTTTTTTATGTCATCGATTCCTTTGCGTCTCGCACTTGAATGCTTATGACTTAAGCATGATTTCATATGATTGTTGATTGCTTGGATTTGATTATGGTGATACCTATGCCCGGTGCACGAGGGTATCCCTATTATAGCTTGCTTACCTGTTATGTGTTGGAGCACCCTGTAATATTATGTCACACTATCTAGATACGTTAGTATCCTTTGTGCTATGTCACTTCTTCATGGAGTTAGCATGATTATGGTAACATAATGTTCTTGACTTATCGCTGATAGCAAGGCATTGGCATGTTTGGAATTATTCATCATGTTCATGACTTGTACTATACATTTCTTGATATTGATTTACATGTACTGTGTTGATCTTGTATAAATTTTCGTTGTGGCTCATCAAAACATACTCCAGAACCTAGTGATCATAGTAACGTAGTTTGCTAGCTTGTCCTGTAACCTTGCTTGTAGATGTCAATCTTATCGAGTCTTGCATATCCCTGAGGGGAGTATTATGAATATGATATATTCCTAAATGCCACCGCCTAGAATTCTAAATAAGAATATTAAGGTTTAATAACTAAACTTGTCACATATATTCATTAGGAGGAAGGTTTCCAATTTGCATGCAGTCTTGATATTCCGGTGCCACTTGCTTGGATGTATTTGGAGCTCTACGTTATGAGGGATACACTTCTAGCTCACTGTCGAGTGATGCATCGTGTCTTGACCTGTTATTAGCTCACCATCGAGTGATGCCTATATGAGCACACCCGAGGGTAGTGCATACTCCTTGCATTTGTACATGACTTGATATGAGCTGCCTTCAAAATAGCCTGGACAGACTGTAGTGCGTGTAACCGATTGAAAAATCTCAATTATGTATGTTAGTAACTAGGATGTGTGATAACTATAGTTATTTAATGTAGCAAGCCGTATTTCATGATTTATCGTGATTAATGGATTGTTTCCATTCCTATTTATGTACTTGTTCTTATTCTTGTACTTGTTCATGCTACGTTCCCGATTTCTGTACATGTTCATAATTTTTGATCTTGTAGTCACATGTTATTCCTGATTCTTGTTCCAGTACTTATAATTCTTACATGATTCCAGTTTACTTTATTGTCGCATATTCACTTACTTATTGTCTTTATTACACTTACATGCTGGTTTTAGTTCTTATTGTGGCTTCCTTTGTGGCATTTGCTATCTGGAGTTTGACCCCACTGGTTTTGTATGGCCAGATCTTATAGCATAACCGAAGGATTTATCATACCTTCCTCTCGATGATGATCACCCGGACCGAGTACCTGAGTGGATTTTTGTTTCATTCATCCACTAGTATATGTATATATTCTTTTGTGGCATGTAGCCATCGAGCATGTGTATAGATTATGTTTTGGACTTGACATCTCACCTATAGGCTAACATAATTTTGTATATTCTAAACTATAGTTAGAGTTGATCATGTATGACTTATACTTTTGTTAGTTATTTATTTTGTACTACTAGCTTCATGAACTTCTATATACACATAGTTTGGGATGCTGGATTATTTTATGTCAGATGATCATACTTCTTTTACTTTACTTGTCTGCCTATGGTTGAGACACCTAAATTGCTTGACCTAGTTTTAACTATTGGATTGTATAGTAACCCCCATGTCTTTCACTGTTATGATCGTATCTCGGAATACCGGTGTACCATTATATACGTAGCTGGCTTTGTTTGTCACGCTCTCCAGTATTTTGGTTATGGGACGTGACAAGGTTTTGTTGGTGGCCCATGTGGGTCTGTGTATTTAAATATATGGGGTTATTGATATTTAAATGTCTTAATCTTTATTATTTCTCCTTGATGTCTCTTGTATTATTCTAATTCTCTATCCCTTGGCATGCTATCTGCTTTCATCATTGATCTATCATGTTCTCCGATTTGACTATTGTGTCCTTATATTTCAGAGGCATCGTTCCTTATCCTTTTGATTAGTTGGTTCGAGTTCCATCGATGGCAGGGCAGCTTCCCAGGGGCCAGTGTATTCCTGGGGATTAGCCTCAGCATTTGGGGGGTGAGTCCAGAGTAGATCCAAGGGAAGAATGTCACATTCAGCCCAATCAATATACAGTACTAGTACAACGAGTTCCTGTAGTACAGTTAGAGCAACCAACATAGTATATCCATGGACTTATGGACATCATCCAAGGATTGTTGGCAACACAGCAGTGTCAGAATAATATCCTTACGCAGTTAGTTCATACGACCCTTAATTATGGTCGCCATCGAATATTCAATTCTATAAGAAACTTCAGGCACCTCAATCCCTCGTACTTTTATGGTACATAGGATGTGATCGCATCCGATATATGGCTTTAGGATACCGAGGCCATACTCGAGACAATAGGGACTCCAGCTAAGGAGAGAGTAGCAATTGTTAGGCTATAATTATTATATTTGGCTCACGACTGGTGGGCAACTCTGGAGGTTTCTCTCACAGTGTCAATTTCGTGGATGGATTTTAGTTCTCATTTATACTCTAACACTTATATGAGTGGTAAATGGAAGCTTAGTAAATTTTAAAGGATTGGCCTTTGGTAGTAGAGGAAATTTTAAAGCTCAACAGATTGCTTTGAATGAAGGGGTTGTAATCCTTAAATACATAACCAAAGGAAAGAAGCATTAAATGCAACTTCTGTCAGTAAGCGATATACTGTTTGTATACCATGGTATACCATCGTTGTTCTACCTGCAAACAGTAAAAGCTATAAATAGAGTCGTTAGATGCATTTAATGTATCTAAATCCTACCATGAATCGCATTTAATGTGCCAGGTACATTGTCCGTGTATTGATTTTCCTACACAGAAAAAGGTTCTGAAAAAATGTAGCACTACCATTGGTGTTTCACGATGTACCATTAGTGTACCAAATTTTCCACAAAGGAAAAGTCCTAAAAAATTACGGTACTACCATCGTGTGTACCGTTGGTGTACCGAATTTTCACACAGAAAAGTTTCTGGAAATTTGCGGCACTACTGTAGGTATTCCCGAAGTATCTTCGATATTCTGTTTACTCAACCAAATTATATATGGTATAAAATTTGTTCTAGATTTTTTTGCCATATATTACTTGTGTTTACAAGTTATCCTAGGACACATTTTAGATTCTAGAAGGACTAAAGTAGGTGAAGGCTTTGTCTTGAGTCTTGAGAATTGTATTGAAGCACAAGTGAATATCATCGCGACATACCATGAACAAGGTATAAAGTTTTATGCTTTAGTAAATCCGAGATTTCTACATTAGGAGTTAGACTAAATAGTACAAGTAGTAAATTATGTAAATTATCAAAATCAATAATGTGCCAATAATCAACCCCATTTTGATAATTGACAATTGTACGATTTGGAGATAGATCCCCCGTAATTGGTAAACTCTCCCTCAATTTACTATTTCTTTCCTTCGTTATTTAGACAAAATGAGTATCAATAATAGCTAATTTGCAATGATCTTAATTGGATTAACTCCTAGATCATATGGCAACAAAGTATGATAAAATAATTGTCAACGAATATGATCATGGAAAGAAGTATTGATAAACATATAGAGCATAAGACATATGATAAAAAACATAGAGCATTTATATTAAGATTTTTCCTAGTGGGTGCACAACATAAAGCAGTTCACTACACGATACATCAAAATAAAAAAATTGATACATGACACCATTCTAGATAAGCCCAAAACATGAACTCATACAAACAATCACAAAACATAAACCATGACACCAACACCATAACCACGGACAACCTCGATCAAGTGTGTCGAGAAGGGAATGAATCATTCTGGAGGAGGGGCAGCATCTTCCGCAAGAGCAAGAAATTTGTCGAACGGGTCAATGCCGTCGGGGTACATGAAGCCGCAGGCATTCAGATCGCCGAACCACGAGTTTCTAGATTGTGATGCCTTGGCTTCACAAAAGCATCGCCCGTGAGAAAGGTCTACTGAAGGTAATAAGTCTAATCAGAGGGGGCAAGATCAATGAGTCCACCAAGTCATTAAATGTTTGCATTTGGGCGCTCCTCCATAGCGACTGCAAAGGTGTTCAACCAATGGTTAAAGTAGTGTAATAGCCATAATTCATAATACATAATTATATATCAATGCTTATTTATTTTAATTTTTTGGATTTCTCTTTCATACTAAAAAAAAGTTTTATAAATAAATATATGGATTTACATTTTCTACCATAACCTATTTTTCATAATACAAATATATATATATATATATATATATATATATATATATATATATATATATATATATTCTAACTAATTATGTTAATAATTTACACTATACTAAAATTCTAATTCACCTTAAGAATATTCTTTCCATAAAGACTCCTATGTAAATACCAAAATATCGAAGGACCTTTTAAAAAATATTCTATTGGGTCGGGAGAGAGGCACCACCTCCTCTCTCTCCCGAAACCCAAATAAATCAGCAGCAGCTGTAGTTGCTGTCAATCCCTCCACCCTCTTCCAATTTTTAACAACCTTTCATCCCATTTCCTCCGCCTATATGAATCACTCTCCTATGAAATCCCTTATATCTATAACATTATCCCTCCTCCCCTTTCCCCCTCCATCCTCTATTGCAGCCACAGTTGCTGTGCCCATACCGCCACCCGTCGCCGACGCGCGCATCCGCTGGCCAGATGCCAGCCTCCCTCCCGGCTGCATACCACCATCACCACTACCACCATCATCACCATTCCATTCATCTTCTTCTATTTTCTTTTCTTCTTATATCTTCACAAAAAAAAGAAGTTAGAAGAAGAAGGAAGAAATTGAAGGAGGATGAAGAGAAGAAGATGAAGCAAAAGAAGAAAAAAAATAGAAAAGGAAGGCCCAAGCCCTAACCCCCAAATCTAAATTCCCAAGGCTAGCCTTTTTCTTTTATGTCAAATTTCTCCTCTTTTGAATTTTTATTTTTATTTCCATACTCATAGATTACATCTTGAATATATGCTCCAAAATTCCAAATGTTGTTAAGTTTGAAATAATGATATCATATTTATTCTAGGTTTTGGCTAGGAGTAGTGTGTGTATTACTTTTGAGAATGTCAATCCTGTCGATTTGTATATGGGAGTGATATACAATGAATATATTGATATGTATATATTTTTGGAAAAATAGGTTCAAAGTAAATACTTGACAGATACCTATTGGGCAATTGACTGAATGTTGAGCTGCTATCAAATAGATGATAAGTTGATAAAATAAAAGTAATCATGTAAAAGGTTTTCTTAGTGCAAACAATTATATTTTCTTAAGTTTAGATAAATTGATTAGCTAGTGTCATATTAGTGCTAGCCTGCAAGAATATAAAACATTCAAGTCTAAGTCATAAAGATACTACATCAATAATGAACATGATTGTCTTAACTAAATTGTCTTACAACTTTATTGATGTTGGTTGTAGATTTTATAAAAGTAAGAAAGGATAGAAATACTTGGAGCTTGATCATGATAAGAACACCCCTTTACGTGTTGTTTGCTCGTAGAGTTTCCTCCTATCCTTTTGTGGAAAAAATACTCGGACCTAAATAAGTATAATTTATTAAGAGAGTCTTGGAAATTCTTAGTTTTGGAACACCCTAGAACCACTATTGTCTACTATTTGTTCTTTCTATAGAACAAAACCTGTGGGAGGACGGCTTAGATGCCTTAATGAGTTCTCGGGGATTTTGAATATTCGACATGCTTTACAGGAAGCATGGGTAGCTCAACACTACAAAGGATCATAGTACTCCATGTTACAGTGGGGTGAAGCCACATGAGGTACCTCAAGAGGGTAAAGTCTCAACTTCTAACCATGTCACAGCGACGTACCACTGCACATAGGTAGGTAGCCTAATACAGTAGAATGAAGAGTGGTAGCCAGCACTACAAAGAGGCCGGTAACCTCATATTACAGTAATGTGACACCACTGAGTGGTAAAAGATGTAAAGTCTCGGCTACGCGAGCCATGTCACAGTGGAGTAATACTGTAAGGAAGCGCAAGGCTTCATGCTGTGTAGTATGACACTACAAAGAGGCTTGGGTCCTCATGCTATAGTGGTATGACACCACGATGAGGTATAGCCTCGGCTTTGTGCCATGTCATAGCGGCGTAGTACCGCAAGAAAATGCAAGACTTCATGCCATGACTCTTTAAAAAGAACTCACCTAGAGTGTATGGAAAGTGATAAAGGCCGTATCTTGATGGTAAGCTTGTAGACACCCAATATACATACACCAAAACTAGGCGTGCACAAGACCTTTAATGTACAAGCGGAAGCACAACTGATGTCACTGTGTGAGTGAGAAGAATTGCAGCTATGGTACAGAATTCAAGGCTTAGTCCATTCTTGTATCATACTGTTATTTGACCCATGTGGAAAGATTCAAGTCGCAAGCGACATATGTCCTAATGCATGATGGGCAGTCACTGTGGTGAATGCTCAACCCATATATTGAGATATGTGGGGCATTGTTGGTGTTTTTGCCTTTGGACTAGTAAAAAATAGTCCCACATTGGCTATACCACCAATTGGGTATCTCAATATAATGTTTTTCTTATGTTGAGGTGTGCACATGGTGTGTGGTGGGGCACATGTGGGTGTCATGTGGGAGTATTTTTCTAGAAGAAAAAAATAATTAACTCCTCAAAGAAAATATTTATGCTTTTTGTCACTCTCTTGAGAAATTCTCTTACGAGCTAGCGACTCAGACTTGGACTCAGACTAGGGCTCGGGCTTGGACTCAAAATCGGGATCAAGGGCACAAAGTGGCATAGTGTGCGTGGCTTAGTGCGCACATTATTATATATGTTGCTTTATGCGCACACTGTCACTGATTGCAAATTTAATCAATTATGAAAATATATGATCGTTAATTCAGATTCAATTTTTGTAGGATTTGAATTTAATCCATTCCTATCTTTTTGTAAATAATTGGCGGACAGAAATATAATTATGGTTTCTACCCTACTCTATAAATACTCTCTTCGTACCCCTTTAAGAACTTATTTCGAAAAAGAGAGACGAAGAGAGTTTCTGCTGTTGCTGCTGCCATTGGAGTCTACAGAAGTTAGTGCAAGTCTAGACAGGAGGTGACGACGAGCGTTCCAGTAGTTATATTCAGAACTTGCTAGTTCCTGGTAGCAGTTCGTTGTGAGACAAATCTTGCTTTGAGCAATGGTAATTTTTATCACCCCAACAAGAGTTATTTTTTCTTCTTCTTCAACTTCTTTTCTGCTAGTTATGACTTGTCACGCCCCAATACCGAAATACGGAGACTGACATGGACAGCTCCCCCGTACAAGGTATAGAATATCGTACGATGATCACAACTATAACTAGACAAGGGGGTACATACTACAAGCAATTGACTTAGGGTCACATAAAACATCTATTGTCTCAATCAGTCAAGTATGGATAGTAAAATAGAATATGTATGACAAGGAAGTAAGGTATCCCAAATGCCCTGCCATAATATTCTGGAAACCAACCACCAAAAATAATAAGCTGGTAGAGTAGCAAAAGTATATGGCCATGATCAGTTGTAGTCTGATTAATTATAATAATGTAAGAAGGCTAAATATCCAGATTTACAGCTAAGAAGTGCCGGTGGCTAAACGCTCAAAAGAGTAAAATATGCAATAACGAGCAGTGATCAAGAAACCTACTCGTGTCCCTCAACGGCCATCCGCCTGGTGTGCACCATTGTTCAGGGAGAAGTATGCTTGATCCTCGGGTGCTGGCTCTAAACTTGGTCATGCAAAATCAGTGGAGTTAGACCCCAAATAGCAAGTACCATAAGGGAAGCACGAATGAAGAAACAAAACCAGAAAGAACACACACACACACACACACACACACACACACACACACACACACACACATATATATATAGTCCTGTCTCATAATTTTGGTTCATAACCTATCGTGATACAATAATCTAACCCTACAACCAAACAAGGACAATGGTTAGACCATCGTATCATGATAGTCTATGTCCCTAAACTATTTAATAGAAGGTATAATGCACAATCAAGTTCGGTTACATAACAAGTCAATTACTTGGACGACTTACTAGGTAGAGTTTGGGTTATCCTAGAAATATTATGCATAAAATAGGAATCCTCAAGTCGAGCCATGTTCTAGCAGGGGCTAACCGAGCCATAAATTGCCGCATAGCACATAGTAGTATGCAACGGTCCCTCGAAAGGCCACCGTGCTAAGATCGCATAGAATACATAGTACAATATAATAATCGAATATTGCCATATACTAATGAGGATTTAAACAATATCCATGGGGGCCAACCTTTACTCCCCATACGATTGAGGGTGGCTAGTTAAGCACGATATTGGAATTTTGTCCCTCCCAATGCTCTACATATCTTAGTTACCTATTAACCCTATGGTTAGCTGGAATCATATGGCGTAGTCACATGTTATTCTCCTTATATGTCGTACCGCAGTACAGGCACGCTAGATACGAATCCACTTTGTTACTTGGCAGTTCAATTTGGATTCACCCATGCGTGATGCAACAATCAACACAAGTCATATCCATACTTGGTTATTAACCAACTATCATGTCCATGCTGAAGGAATTATATTATATCACATGACACATATCATGTAGGTACACCTCGGTATACAACATGTAACATAATCACGTAGAAATACTTAGCACGTAAAAATACATAACACATAGTAAGTGTATCAACCCAGATACCAATAGTCGAATCAAGTTACCAATCATTGGTAAATCACATGAGTTCTAGCATATAACAACACATGGGTTGATTCAGGCACATATGTAGTCATAGTCACTTGGCCGCATAATCTATTTCTACTCATAGTCGGGTTAAGCATATAGTCAGGTATAACGCATGGTCACTTAGTTCTCATGCATTTACAATCATTTATAACACGCATAGAATCAAAAAATCTAATAAAATATTTAACTAAGCAAAATAATAAAATATGCACATTGGATCGCATAAGAACCAGAGACGCATGTGATCAATGTCGCATAGGTCAAGGCCGCATAGAGGTTGGTGCCGCATAGGGATCAGTGTCGCATAGGAGTCAGGCTGCATAGGTTAAGGCAAAGTCCACTACTTGGGACAAGTACTGAGTGACATGCATTAAATGCGTGTCAGTGAAGTGACTGAAGTGATGGACGTGACAAGTCATAAAGTGAGTCAGAGAAAAGACAAAATTATAGAAAAATATGTAAGGATGAAGCAGTGTTATGCGTCAAAGAGAAGAGGCTCATAGTACCAATATCACATAAGAGTCTGCTTGCCGCATAGATGTCTCTTGGACTTAGCAAATTTCTTATTCATTGAACAAGTGAAACACAAGGAGTTCTGTCACTTAGAACACTTGTGTGTAATAATCATTCATGCATCCAACAAGATGGACGCATGCTGGAAGGTATATGCGGCACAGAGCTCAGGCCGCATAGCACTCAGGCCGCATAGCACTCTCTGCCGCATATGGTGCTGTCCGCATGAGCACTTCGTCTTCTCCAGACAGCAAGTTCAGCCATGGCAAAAAACTCAAAAAACTAAAAATTTGTTTTCTCCATAAAATTTTATTTTAACTCCGAATCAAGTGAATAAAAAGCCAAACCACTTAAAATAAAGTTCTCCATCAACCAAAAAAATTGTTTTTCTAAAATATCATATTTTAATAGATCAAAACCAAGAAAAACTTTTGGAACCCATGAAAACCCTTAAAAAATAAAGATCTACTAAATTCCATCCATCAAAACCGAAAACTCCAAGTATTAAAAGTGCTTAGAATCATAATGTACACATATTAGACTAATAAAATGCAAGAAAAAAAGAATTAAAATCTAGAGTTTTACATGTCATGCAAGGTGTACTTGCTTAGAAATAAAAGAAAAAGGGAGAAATAAAGAATGATGGAAGAGAGAGAAAGAAGTTAGCTTATATAGCTAGGGTTGAGGTTTGAATCATGGGTTCTCCCATGACTAAACCAACCCAACAATTAAACCAAGAGTCAAGTGAACCAAAGAGTTGGTCTAGTCTCCATGACATGAAACCTAATTAACCATGCAAACAAAAAATAATATTAGCAGGAAAACTAATATGTTCCAAATACGTATATCGGAAATGGGAAGTGACATAACTCATTCTGTCTCAATTGCAACTATGTTTGAAAGAAAGAACGAAGTTGATCTTCTGATTATTGTAATCTAGTTTGGAAGTTGTAATCGAGTTATTATAGTTCTTCGTTGGAAATCAAGTATAGTTAGAGTGGGATCCTTTGTAGGGTGAACCTCTGATCTCGACTACAACTTTAGGATTCAACAGAGACGATAACTTCTGTTCCTGGCCTCATTCATCCATCTTTGATTAAATCTCGGGACACACACACACACACACACACACACACACACACACACACACACACATATATAATACTAATAAATAAAATAAAATATATAATACTAGTAAGATTTTATAAGAAGTAGTTATATTCGACATCGAGTGCGACATATTTATGTGTCATACGAAGTTTTTTTTTTGTTAGAATCAATATATAACCATATGTTGATAATTATGCACTATGGATGCCTATATTATTTTGGTTTTAGGTAAATAATCATTGGGGGACTGTTGTCCGAAAATGAAATTGGGCATGAAAGAATGTATTGAGGACCATTATAGAGTAATTCGATACAAAATTGGTAAGGGTTGAGTTGGTATTGATTTTGGTATTAATGGGAAATTGATTTTTAAGAGATATGCTAATTAGGGAATTCTTAGTAATATATGTATGTCATATATACATAGGAGTACCTATAGGGTTGGATCTTGGATATGATACAAGGTTGTATCGACCATATCAGACTATAATTTGGTATATCCTTTAGAATTCAGTATTACCCTCTCGTTATATCACTTAAGATATATACTATGGAGGGTATAATGAAGGAAGATTATGGGAGTAACTTTAGGATTGTTTTAGAAAACCAATAATTGGCTATGTCGATCAAATTAGGATTTGACCAAATGAAGATACTGGTAAACCTAAATTTGGTACTAAATAAGTTTTCAATGTCTTATTGACATCATAAGTTTAGAAAATCTTAGATCTACCATCCAAATACTTTATATTTTAAAATTTCAGAATCGTATCGGCTTGGATTTGAAAAATATTACTACATGAATTAAATTAAGTTAGAAATTAGTAATCTGCACCGTAAATGAAAATTTTGCATCCTTTGGACAATATAAACTTAGGTTATGTCGACTAGGTATTTATACAAGTCTAGCGTTCGGACCAAAAATTAATTTTTAATGAATTTTGATCTAAAATTCTGTAAATTCAGCATATATTTTGATTATAAATTCTCTAATTTACTATATGTAATTATGGATTCAACTGTTTATTGATTTAAAATTTCAAGGACCTCGATAACTTCCGATAACACAAAATTTGTTGTGTTGATTTATAGTGTTTAATTCTTAATCAAGTGCTTGAATACCTAAATGATCAATACCTTGAGTCATGATATTGAAAGTTGTATGTTAGTATATATTTAAATTTTGCTCTGTGTTGTGGATTTTGATTTCTTTTTTGAAATTGTGTCTTACTAACAAATAATTGTTAGTTTCTTATTTAATATGGCAGACTGAGAGCAATAACTAATTTTCTAAGTTATATATATTAGCTTGGTAAGAAAAAATTCTCTTTCTAGTTATTATTACTCTTATATATATATATATATATATATATATATATATATATATATATATATACACACACACACACACACACACACACACACACACATACACACATACACACACACACACACACACATACACACACACACGTATAATTTTCAGTGCTGAGTATTCCACCAAAGGGGACGGCGTACCCAGAGAATTCTATGGAGGGTTTCTCTAGGTCTTTCATATAAGTCCAAAATACGAAGGAGACTCCGCCAAAATTTTCAAGAATTTCCAAAGTTAGCCATTTTAGAAATTTGAAAATTGGTTAAACACATTTAACCCTATTTTAGGAATTTTGAGTTAGTTTTCTTAGAGACGGACTTGTGAATAATTTGTAAGTCATAGAGGTATAATTCCTTTAGAATTTAAGATATGTAGGACACGGACACGAAGATACACAAGCAAAACCTAATATGTGTATTTTGCGTTTCTGTTGGGGGAAAACTGGATAGTATCATAAGTTTCTATCATATTCATTTGAAAATAGAGTAAGATATTGTGATTATGATATTTTTTATTCTGTCATGTTCTCGTTTAAAGAGAGAATAAGATATTGAGATTTTGATATCCCGAGTTCATGTTATGATCCTCTCAAAAAAGAACTCAAATATTAAATTACATTCTCATTTTTATGGTATTTGGATACACGAATCGAGATTCAATAATTCATACTTGTGCCTGTAGAAGCATAGAAAAAGTGGATGTGCATAATAGTTATGCACCACATACAACTCAGATCGCATATGCTGAAACCAATGTAGTTGACTATATGCCTATCGTCTATGTGGTATGCATCTACCAATGTATTGTAATTCAGTACTCTATAAACAGCTAGCGCATAGATGTTATGCGGCCAGGACAGTGATTCTTCAAGAAGTTAGAAGCTATGCGGCAAAGGCAGTAATTTTTGGGTTTCAGGCAGAATTCTATGCGGCATGATTTACGTGCGACATTCGGTGTTATGCGACATCTCAACAGGAGATAGTGAGCTTTGGAGGCATACAGCCTTTCAACATATCCTAGTTTGACAACATTAAAAGTTATGCCACTTCGTAATACGTATAGACGATGGTTACGCATAAAATATCATTGCTGATGTCAATATAATAATTATGTTTCGTATATTATAGCAGAGTATTTTCACGTGGCACTATACGATAAATAACTATGCGACTGAGTCAGAAAGCGCATACAAAATCTTACAATTTTCTCTCTCTTTAAAACCTATGCGACAGAGCAGTGACTATGTGGCATAACGGTTACAAAGTTGAGGAGATTATGTGCATATATTTAATTTTGCATTTAATACGCATATATTTCAGTTGTCTTATTAAAATATAATTTTTGAATCATTGTAACGCATGACACGTGTAGAGTAGACCGTGATATATGCATGCATTCAGATCCGTCTTATGTGTTGCAGTTATTATAGAATCTTATGCGCCAATATATTCTTATGCGTTAGAAGCAAAAATAGTGACTTTTCAGATTCTAAGTGCATATTGCCATTACAGTGAGAATGACTATAAATAGCTAGGACATGTGCTTTCCAAATGATCGAAAGTTGAGTACTTCTGAGCCCAATTGCTAGCCAAGTGCCCTAGTAAGCCAGAGTTAGAAAGTTCTTGCCAATCTTCATCCTCGGATCGTCAACGGAGTATAGAAGTCTGCTGCATGACTTGATCTCCACCGTCACACTTTTCTAGATCTTTCTTTGTACTTAGAGTTTTAGTATCAAATTCTTTGTACTTATTTTGTATTTTATAATAAAGTAATACACTATTTTTGTAATGTCTATAAAAATGGCAACTCTGCTGGGGACTACTTTCTTCACTAACGAAAAAGTGGTGACGCAATCCGATACCACAAAGATTGGCTCCACTCAAAAGATGTTGGTTGTGTAGTTCGACCAAGAAGATTTCAAAACCATGCTCTCGGAGGACAGCTCAAGTCCCTCATCACGGACCGCGAAGCCGAAGAAGTCTCGCATGACTTGGCTGCCCAAGGCCCGTGCATCCTATCCCAATGTCACACATGATATTGGAACGATGAAGGTTCTGTCAGCCACAGAGCCTATATATGCACAACCTGCGGCTGCTTCCTTAGGTGTGCATAGTCAGAAGGCAACTTAGAGGTCTTATTCGCACACTCTTCAACAGAAACTCCAATAGGCACAGGAACTTGACATAAGTTCTACTGCGTTAGATAATGCGCTTTATGGTTTTGCTTGCCCATAAACTCAACCACCGTGCTCCATTTGCGGGAGGAGAAGAATGCTCAGCACTCAGGTCTTGGCAGAGAAAAATATTATGATGCTAAGGGCTTGAGTGTTAAGTGCTCTACTCAGACTATGTGCGACCAGTGTGACACCCAGCAGGATTACCAACCCTCGGTGGAACGGACATGTCGTCTCAGAACAATCTCAAAAAGGGCTCAAACCTCAAGGTTGGGATCCTACTCTATCCGAGTCATGGCGAATAAAGGCTGGCGAGTCCTTAAGTAAAGGTATGAGGCAAAGTCGGGTAATTACTATATACAAGGATCTCTTCACCAGGCCTTCCCCATTCAAAATCCAAACTAAAGAAGAGAAGTCAAGCGCTCCTAGTTTCATTTGGTGGGGTATTAGGCCATGGCCAACTACCATGGGCTTGGACCCTTCCTCCCTTTGAATAACATATTCGCTTAAAAGGCCGAGACAAGAAATCTCAATAGGAATTTTCATAAAGAAAACTTCATAACCAAAGAATACTCATGATAGGAAGCACATTTTTGACTCCCGACATATGCGTAGACAAGGCAATCATGTCTTATGCCCCAATGATCATGAAGCTGGATCAAGCTCTCTGAACCATCAGTATATGCCCAAAAAGAAGGGATCTATCTTTAACATAATCTCCTTTCCTGAAGATTCTATGCACCAAGGATCTGGAGTTAGGAATAACTTGGACTCTCTTTACTATGTGCCAGTGCGTGCTAGGTCAAAGAATTGGAGGGTAGTGTGAGCCATGCGCACTCAAGCAACTGCTCAAGCTGGTGAGCAGTATATGCCATTCACAGTCATGCGTGATGTTGATAGAAAATTATATTAACTGGATGCTTCCTGCGCTCATCCACCATGCGCCACCGGTGGTAAAGAAACAAACTCATGCGCACAGCTTGGATATACGCGTGAAATGGGTCAGTTTCATAAGTCTTCCAAAAATAACCATATGCAATTGTCCATACGCATGAAATGGGTCAGGGAGCACCAGCCTTATATATAAACCCATAAGCATAAAATAGATTTAAAGGTAAAGATTCCCTCATCTAACATGCGAAATGTATTATGTTTCAAACGCAAGGCAAGAAAGACTACTATTATGCATACAATGCCTCTTCAGGAGCATCACTGTGCCAGTATAGTCATTAACTCTTATTGTTATAAATCAGTAGAACCTTCACTAAAGCATTCCATATTCCAACGACTGCGTCCTGCTACAACAACTCGATAGTATCTCGGAGAACAAATGCAAGATAATAAAGACGAAGAGGAATTACCCTTCGCCTCATGCTACATATCTTGGGGATCTCCTCCGGAGAGACACAATCGAAAGAAGAGCAAGAATCCAAATGTGGGTCCCTCTAATCTTCCTACTCCGATCAGTGCACCGAGAAACTAGCCGAGACTACCAGCTCTAACTTGTCCATCACAAGGAGCAAGGACACTCGCGAACCGTCAAAGGGTTATTCCTCCTGAAGGGGTGTTTCAACATACTCGTTTGTGGTCAAGATCTTTATCAGAAGGATCTAGACCACATAAAGGGGTAGCAGTCCTCATGTGTTTTATATTAATCCAACTTTCCTTGAACACAGTAAATCTCAGGGAATTGAAGAAGATGTTAAAAGACCTACACTTCAAGACGATATATCAGGGGGCGGTATCCCTCTGCGAATCGCAACACCTAGTATAGCATCATAAGATAGGGGTAGAAATTGCTATGACTCTAAAGATGATACAATGATGACGAGATTTCCTGAGGATAGTGCATCTCAAGAATCAGAAGCCGACATTGTAGGCTCTAGCTATAATGCCCCATCTATCAATCTAGATGTACTTCCTGTATACAGGACTGATAACAACAATGAGGAAGGCAGTAATGATCGCCAATATCTTAATGCTCTAGAAACTATAGCGCAAGATATGAGCACCTCAATACAAATAATGTAGTAGACAATACTAGAAATTCAAGCAGCCCTAGTAATACTGCAACAGCTAGTACACAGCAAAACAAATCAGGATCCAATAAATAATAAGGATTCTATTACACCTCCTCTCAATCCTCTGAATAATAGGAGTTGTTTCATGCCTGTAGCACAAAGGAACTCTCTTGCTACTCTATAATCGATGGTTCTTTTGCAAACAACTGATACACAAAAAGCCATCCGGGAACTGTGTGCTCGACTGAATGGCATAAATCACCGGGACGAACTCCAAAAGATAGGGGTATCACAGCCATATCCTCCCGCATGGAACAATGTCATCTGCCCACCCAAATACAACTTGTAGTTACTGCTCCCATTTAACAGACTAAAGTTACCCCGTCAACATATAAACTATTTTGAGTCGCAGACGGTGTATCTGCCAAATGATGATGCACCACACCAAATTATTTATCGATACCTTGTAGGGGCAGCTTTTGAATGGTTCTGCAGTCTACCCAATGATTGCATCAAGACATTAAAAGACTTAGAGAGAATAATCTTCACCAGGTTTATGAAGGTGACATGGAAGTTAATATGTCGAATCTCATCACCACAAAATAAAGAGAGAAGGAGCTAGTGTGTGACTTAATTGAACACTTAAGACGACTACCTTTGAAGCTACCTCCTGGTGTCCCAGATTCCATGCTCGTGGATACTTGCAGACATAACCTGCTCCCGATGGTAAAGTTTTGCTTAGGACCAACCAAATATGATCAGTGGTCTACCTTCATCGGCAATGTTGACACAACCAAAAAGTCAGTTGATGACTTGAAGCTTCTGGGGTTAAATTTACCTAGCTCTGATGACAGGGGAAAGCGTCCCCAAAACAATAATAACAACAGCCATCACAGTAAAGGGACGAAGGCCCTTGTTGTTAACATATCTAAAGGCACTTCCTAATTAGCAGAAGTCTTCTGATGAACCGAAGCCCAAAGAGACATGTTCCTTCAACAATGGTGATGTCGTCGACATATTCAATGTACTGATAAAAAGTAAAAATGTTCAAGTTGCCAGACATCAGAAGGCCTGAAGAAGCAGATCGAACCAATGATCCTAAGTACTGCTTGGTTTACCGGTATGTACACTATGCTACTAGAGATTATTACATACTAAAGAGAAAAATCCAATAGTTAGCAGACTCCCAGGCCACTACTCTTCATTATGATGAGAAGAAAGTCACTAACAACATGGTGTCTCTCAAGTTTGGTGACTTCCTAGTGTTGGAAACCCAAGATGTGTCGTCCCAATTACTAAGGCGATACTGGAGATTGCTAATCTTTCGCCGACCCGTAACCAAGCAGAGGGGTTGGTACCACTCACCACTCCATGTGGTGAAATCATGTCGGTTCATCCTGACCTTCTTTTGGACATGGGAGAAGAAACTATTTCTAATTTCCAAATAGAGGAGATGAATGAAATAAAGAGCATGGCTAAGAAGATCCGTAGTATAAAAAAAATAGATCGACAACAAAGCCTTATCCGGCAAAACTAGGTCCAATAAGACTTATTTATGGGCCTATGATCATGTTCAAGGGGATGCTGCTCCTTCAACTCTAATGCCTACTCCTCCGACTGCACCTGAAGCAGGACCATCCAAGCCAATAACGGATAAGTCCAAGCAAAATGAGGTCTGATTCAACAAATATTTAAAGAAAATCCACTTAAAGGGTTCGACAAGCCCTACAACTTTGACATATTGGCACAACTTGCCAATAATCCTACAAGGTTGTCAGTCTTTGACCTACTTCGTCTCTCTAAAGAGAGACACGATGTACTGAGTGAAGCATTGCTACATGCAGACTATTATTTGACACAGATCAAAGCGCTTGCTGAAGATCCAGCCGCATGTCCCCAATGCTATAGTGTCATGAAAAAGATTTTAAACAAAACATTCTCTCAAGAGTATATTTTATTAAAGAGCCAACTAGCATGATAGACCTTTATACTACACTGGTTACATGGGCACTATCAAGGTAGATTAAATGCACATCAATCCAGATTCCTCACTCAGTATTATTCTGAGGAGTCTACTCCAAAACTTGGGAATTTTGATGCACAAGCTGTTAGCAACCAACATCACCATCCTTGGCTTCAATGCTGGTCGAAGCCATCCCGTGGGCAAGATCCGTCTCAAGCGTCAAATAGGTGATATGCACACTGAAGTCACTTTCTACGTTATTGACGTAAATATATCCTATAACATCTTGCTAGGGCATATATGGATACATAAAAACATGATTGTCCCTTCAATCCTCCACCAGTGCTTCAAGTATGTTGATAGTGAGGGGGTTGTCAAAATCGAGTTTGCTAACGTAGACCTATTTAAGGGTATGAAAGCTTACTGCTCTGACTCGATGTTATATCAACAACCCCACCATAAAGAGAAAGGTTATGATGTTGACGATGAAGCTGAAGCTGACTCATCTATAAAGGGTCCGCTAGTGAACCGTATCAAGGGTCATGTCACCACAAGGACACAAATAAACTTCTTGAAGCCAGATCGTTCCAACAATGAACCTCTTATAATTAATCTTCATAAATCAACACACGGAAGACAAGATGGTCTTAAATATACAAAAGACCCAGAGCCTATAATGATCAACTAGCGTCACAACAATCATGAGGTTATTGACAATCAACCTTTCGTGGTTAGCATGGCTGAACCTATAGCCAAAACACATGATGGTGATGTGTTGGAACAATATATAAATACCCAGCCTAATGTTACCTCCCTCGACGATGTTATTCCTAAGGAGAAAATATTGTACTTTCTGAATAAATAGTTTTCTTTGAATTACTCTGATGTCTATTAGTCTGTGACATAGTACATGGATACTATAAATTCTTTTGAATATGATCTAGGGTCGCATCTATGCATGCCAGTGATAGCATCTCACATAGGGGCCAACATATTTTCATATGACGGTCATTACTTCGAAGTTCCAACAAGGAAGAAGGAAGACAAACATATCATCTTTGGTAGGATAGAAGGTCATAAAGACTTTCAAATCGATGATCCCGAGCCTGATAATGGTAAAATACAACTTTACCATTATAGTTCATAAGCCAAGAATCTCATACAGAAGATGGAATATGACTTAAAAAGTGATAAAGGGCTCAACTTCGATAAATAACACGTCTGCCATTACGATACTTTGCTCCGAAAGGCAAACTCGAAATATATTACAAACGAACACGTTATGGTTTAGGCTATGTCACTCAACAAATAATACCTGAATGCTTAGAAGCCAAAGTCGAGAAGCACTCCTCCTCCGAGTCTTCTATTTGGGACTCCGATTCAAACATCGAAGAAATATTCAATAAGCATTATCCATCAATATGGTGTAAGTGGACCAAGTTGAAGATGATGATCAAACACTTGAGTCTTTTAAAGTTGAACCTTGGGCTCAAAAGTTGGAGACTTAATGGGAGTTGCATTTTGAGCAACGAGAACCGCCTACTGAGGACAAGGTTGTACAAGTTGACTTGGGTTATGAGTCATTCGCTAAATCAATATTCATCAATAAAAGTCTATATGAAGAAGATCAAAAATCTCTTATACAACTTATAAGAGAGTACATTAATGTATTTTCATAGAGTTATGAAGATATGTCGGGTCTGGATCTTCAAATTTTGATGTACCGCCTAAATATCCTTCCAAATGCTAAGCCAGTGAAGCAACAAAGCGACAGTTTCGTCTAGACGTTATGGAAGCTATCAAAATGAAAGTGAATAAGATGGTAGCAAGCACCTTCATCCGTGAAGAACAACATCCCGATTTGGTAGCCATTGGTGTTCCATTCGTAAAGAAGAACAAAAAATTTGAGTCTGCATAAAATATCAAGATTTGAACGCTGCTTGTCCGAAAGACGAGCTCCCTATCCCAATCACAGACGTGATAATCATCAACACTTGTGGCTTCGAGTGAATGTCCTTTATGGATGGGTTCTTAGGCTATAATCAAATTAAGATATTCCCGGATGATAAGAAGCACACATTATTTTGAATATCATTGGGGGTACGTTGCTATACGGTGGTGCCCTTCGGTTTAAAAATACAGGTGCAACATACCAACGAGATATGAGCACAATTTTTTGCAAATATTTATGCAAAATAGTGGAGTGTTATATCGATGACATAGCAACCAATTTTTTTCTTAAGGGTCATCACCTTCAAGACTTGAGAACGGTGTTCGAACTGATGCGTGTGCACCAACTTAAAATAAATCCAACTAAGTCCTTCTTGGGAGTCTCCAGTGGTAAGTTCCTTGGATTCATTATAACTTTGAGGGTATTCATCTCGACCCTGAGAAGACCAAGGCTATCCTTGAAATGCGTCATCCAAAAAATCTCAAGGAGCTTCACGGACTACAAGGGTGATTGGCATATATCAAGATATTCATATCTAATCTTTTTGTGTGATGACTGCTATTTACTCAGTTGATGAAGAAAGAAGTCTCTTTCACCTGGACTGAAGAATTCTATCGTGCATTCGACGATATTAAAAAGTATCTCACGAATACTCTAGTATTGTTGGCTCAAGTTGTAGGAAAACCTTATTTACTTTATGTTCGTACGATGGACCATTCTCTTGGCACGTTGTTAGATCAGAAGAATGACGAAAGTTAAGAACAAGCCATTTACAATCTCAACTGAATGATGATTGGTGTTGAACACATGTATAATCCTGTAAAAAAGAATGACTTGCTCTGACATTCGTCATCCACAAGATGCGACATTATATGACTGGACAAACCATCCTGTAAACCCCCTCATCCAAAATGAGGCATACTTGGCTTAGATAGAGAGACTATGGCTAGTTTGAATCCAAATAGAAATAGAACACGACGTTTTAGATAAATTTGCAATATTTATATCACTTTTTGTACCTTACCGTTGCTTCGATAATTGGAGCACTACACTAGCCATTGCCTTCCTACAAATTTCATACCCTTGTCCTAGAGGTGCCAGTCTTCCATCCTGACCTTTGTATAACTTATAATTATGCTCTCTTGTGCTATATTTTTAGTCGCACAATATTCGTCACAGATGTTTATATTTAAATTCTAAATAAATCCAACTTTGTATCCTTGTGCGTTCCAATCAAAATTGGAGACACAATTTTGACCCGTTTTGTGCAACCAAATTTATGATAATAATCTACTCTGAGCCCTCTATGTCCATGATACTTATGTCCTACCTAATTTTAGCCCTATGTACTTCTAATTAATTCAAGAACACCTTGTGCATTAATTTTTAATTAATTTAATCCAATTTTCATCTTTGTGCAATTTTCTAATTGTTGGACGCTTTTATGCAAAAGCGCATTGAGGTGTCCACACTATTGGACAATACATGAAGAAATCCATTTTTCCCTTCATTATTTGGTCATATAAATTTTCCCATAATTTTTCGGAATGTGCAACGCAACATCGCCCCCTCACTTAATCCTAGCCTTGCATTTAAACAAAGCGAATTATAGCCCTCCAAACATCCCCATGTGAGGCCAAGGCCCAACCCCAAGAGAATGTTGACCAAGCCCACCTACCTAGGTCAACCCCAAACCTAAATTCTACATATATATATATATATATATATATATATATATATATATATATATATATATATATATATATATATATATATATATATATATATATCATTTATTTTCCTTTATTTTTCTCCAACACCCAAAACTCTAACCTAGCCAAATTCCCTCCCTTACTATTCACCCTCTTCCTTCTCCTCCCCGCAGCCAAGTATGGCCACCCTGACCTCGCCGGACTGCCCCTCAGCCCGACCACCCGTCCTCCTCCTTGTTCTCCACCGACCCCCGAACTCCTCCATCTCCTCTACGCTGAACCACCAGCGCCACCACCATTAATCTCCTCTCCATTTTCTTCCTCCTGTCCACTCCATCATCCCGACCCGCCGGAGCCCGATCGTCCTCCGTTCGCCGGACCTCCACACTCCACCACCATCCTCACCATCTCCATCACCATCACTACCACCTGAACCACCGCCACTACCACCACGACTGCCACTCTCTTCCTCCTTTTCCTTCCCCGGTCGACACCACCACCCTCACCATCACCTCGACTCCTCCTCTTCTACACCTCACCACCACCATCACCGACCTTCTTCCCCCGACAGGCCTCGACCACCCGCACCTCTCCTCCACCATCGTGTCTACCTCCACCCCGTGGCCAAGCCAACCTCCGGCCACCCTCTGCTGATCCTCCTCCGCATCACCATCAGCAACACCACCATCACCAACATCACCACATCCGACCACCACCCGACTCCTCCTTCCCCGATCACCCCAGCCACTCCACCACCGTCCTTAGCCACCACCATCGCCGCCCTCTTCACCTTCCCCTGACCGTCGACCCACACACCACCACCACCGGCCCCTACGACCTACCGGCTGCCACCTGGAGCCGCTGCAACTGCTGCCAGTGCTTGCTGCCACCGAGCTGCTACTACTGTTGCTGTGGCCGGAGCTCCTCCCCCTCCTCGTCGGCGACGACCCCCTCGCACTGCGGACACCCCCCCGGACACGACACAGTGAGGTATACCCCTACTTCATTGTATACGTATTATATTATATAAATGTATATGTAAATATATGTATTCTATTATATGTGTATACGTATTTATGTAATTATATATGATATATATATATATATATACGTATTTAAGGTATATATGTATTATGTATATGTATTTACTATATGTATTATGTATATGTATTTACTATATGTATTTATATATATATATATATATATATATATATATATATATATATATATATATATATATATATGTTTATTAATGGATTTAATGTATGTATGTATATAATGTATTATGTATTTTATGTATTTATGTATATATGTATTTATATATTTTGTGTATTATGCATATGTATATTTATGTATATATGGGTATGTATTTAGATATTAATTAATTTATGTATTTATATTTAATGTATTATTTTATTTATATTTAATGTATTACATATTTTTAAGTATTAATATTATTATAAAATTACCTCTTAATAAGATATGACACGTATACGTTTTAGCTATGTGCACACGTGACCCAGCTAGATGGACAGTTGTGAACCTGCGTCAGTTCGTTACTTCAACGTAGTGTTTCCTGTTCATACTTTTGTAGTGAATGATGTCGTATTGTATTATATTATATGTATATAGGACCTATCAGATTGTTCTGCGAGACTTCAGGAGCAGGTTATTGGCACTACGCAGCTTCCTTGCCAGGCAAGTATACCTTGCCTTGTTGTACTGTTTAAATTTAGTTATTTTTAGTTGCATATTTTATTATTTTAATATTATATAACTGTGCGCGTCCGAGAAAACTCGGGTGCAGTCAACGAAGACGTTGACGTTAGGACTTGTGTCTGACCTAGTGCCTAGTGGACCCAACTAAAGTTGTGGAGTTATCGGTATGACTCCCCAGGCCTGGACACGTATCATTGCACGTCATAGAGTGAGTTCATGTAGGGACGCGTGCTTCATACTCGATTGGCCATCGGTGTGAGCAGCACACGTGATGGTATTTAGCTTAGTTGTTTATTTCTATAGAGACTTGCATTATGGTACGAGATATCCATGTCGTGTTCGCGACTTGTACATTTGCATTGGGCGGGGAGAACGACTAGTAGGCGTATGGGACACCCACCTCCTTTATACAGTTACCGTATTCTTCGAAGCGATACAGACGTATATATATTTATGTAAATACCACGTTCTTTAGAGTGTTGGACGTTACTTGTGGTTTTACAGATACCACACTCTATAGAATGTTGGACGTTATTATTTATACATATACCATGCTCCTCGGAGCTGGACGTTATTATATTATAGAGTGCCCTTGTTATGGGGGCATATGTGGCATATACTAGCCAGTCACAGCGATTAGTAAATTACGTCAGCATATGTCTAGCCTACACTTTCCCATACGCACAAAGTGTCCTCAAATTGCATTCACTTAGATGGTTAGAATACCCCTTTATTTATTATGTATGTACTTTATGGCATGCTTCTATGTATCTTGTTATGTCCCTCTGAGGACCTGGTCCCTTTCCAGGTATAGATGTTCATGAGTATTCGCAGGAGCGCAGATCCGGACTTGCTACTTACCTATGAGGAGGTCTTCTCTTCGAGTCGCATTAATTGTTAGTTGATGTTATTATATTGTGTTTATTTTATATTCTAGTTCGGCAGTGGATTTATTTCCATTCGACTATCCTCTTTTGATACTTCACATGGAGATTAGTTACATAGTTATTGGTTACTTATTTTATTTATAATTTTTTATGGATGAGATTTAGATTATGTTCTGTGACTTGTGATAGATTTATACCACTTATGGATTTGATATTCATATCAAGAGTAGATTGAGAGATTAAGTCATTTTAAATGTAAAAATTTTTAGAAGAAGGAGTTAGATGATGATTATTTAATAAATTTTTGAAATCTTGATATTTTGGACCCAATAATTATAATTTGAGCAGGATTTAAATTTTGAGTATTGAAGGTTGAATCATTGATTTAAATCTTAAGGAAAATAAATAGAACTCTAAACCTGAACATCGACGGATTGAATTCCAAATTTGATGATTTAAATTAAAAATTAAATTTTGATTGTTGGATCACCTATTTGAAATATTGAGGATGTAAATTGAATTTAAAATTTGAAGAGTACGGAATTCACAAGTTGAAAATAGAAATAATACGTGATTATAATTATTTTCTAGAGGAGATTATGATAGTTGGAGATTGCGATATAAGTTTTGATGTGGGATGTCGTATATATTTGAATTAGATTTGGATGTGGATTATTTAATTTAAAAATCGAGAAGATAGTACGATGTGTTGAAGTTTGATTTAAATAATGGTTAATTTAAATTAAAAGTGATTGCGATAGATTTGAATAAGTTTTAAATTTTTGGAAGAGATCGCGATTGACTGGCCTTATGTATGAATGTGAAGGAATTAACAAATTATGCCTTATTTTAATTTCGAGGACGAAATTATTTTAAGTTGGGTAGATTATAAACCCCCTTATCCAAAATGAGGCCTACTTGGCTTAGATAGAGAGACTAGGGCTAGTTTGAATCCAAATAGAAATAGAACACGACGTTTTAGATGAATTTGCAATATTTATATCACTTAGTGCACCTTACCGTTGCTTTGATAATTGGAGCACTATACTAGCCATTGCCTTCCTACAAATTTCATATCCTTGCCCTAGACGTGCCAGTCTTCCATCCTGACCTTTGTGTAACTTATAATTATGCTCTCTTGTGCTACATTTTTAGTCGCACAATATTCGTCGCAGACGTTTATATTTAAATTCTAAATAAATTCAACTTAGTATCCTTGTGCGTTCCAATCGAAATTGGAGACACAATCTTGACCCGTTTTATGTAACCCAATTTATGATAATAATCTACTCTGAGCCCTCTATGTCCATTATACTTGTGTCCCACCTAATTTTAGCCCCATGTACTTCTAATTAATTCAAGAACACCTTGTGCATTAATTTTTAATTAATTTAATCCAATTTTTATCTTTGTGCAATTTTCTAATTGTTGGGTGCTTTTATGCAAAAGCGTATTGAGGTGTCCATACCATTGGACAATACATAAAGAAACCCATTTTTTCCTTCATATATTTGGTCATGTGAATTTTTCCATAATTTTTCGGAATGTGCAACGCAACATCGCCCCCTCATTTAATCCTAGCCTTGCATTTAAACAAAGCGAATATAGCCCTCCAAACATCCCCATTCGAGGCCAAGGCCCAACCCCAAGAGAATGTTGACCAAGCCCACCTACCTAGGTCAACCCCAAACCTAAATTCTACATGTATATATATATATATATATATATATATATATATATATATCATTTCTTTTTCTTTTTTTTCTCCAACACCCAAAACTCTAACTTAGCCGAATTCCCTCCCTTACTATTCATCCTCTTCCTCCTCCTCCCCGCAACCAAGTCCGGCCACCCTGACCTCGCCGGACTGCCCCTCAGCCCGACCACCCGTCATCTTTCCTGTTCTCCACCATACCCCGAACTCCTCCATCTCCTCCACGCTGAACCACTACCGCCACCACCATTAATCTCCTCTCCATCTTCTTCCTCCTGTCCACTCCATCATCCCGACCCGCCGGAGCCCGATCGTCGTCCGCTCGCCAGACCTCCACACTCCATCACCATCCTCACCGTCTCCATCACCATCACTACCACTTGAACCACCGCCACTACCACCACGACCGCCACTCTCTTCCTCCTTCTTCTTCCCCGGTCGACACCCCCACCCTCACCATCAACTCGACTCCTCCTCTTCTATACCTCACCACCACCATCACAGACCTCCTTTCCCCAACCGGCCTCAACCACCCGCACTTCTCCTCCACCATCGTGTCTACCTCCACCCCGTGTCCAAGCCAACCTCCGGCCACCCTCTGCCGATCCTCCTTCGCATCACCATCAACAACACCACCATCACCAACATCACCACATCCAACCACCACCCGACTCCTCCTTCCCCGATCACCCCCAGCCTCTCCACCACTGTCCTTAGCCACCACCACCGTCGCCCACTTCACCTCCCCCTGACCGCCGACCCACACACCACCACCACCGGCACCCACGACCAACCGGCCGCCACCTGGAGCCGCTGCAGCTGCTGCAACTGCTGCCAATGCCTGCTGCCACCGAGCTGCTACTACTGCTGCTGTGGCCTGAGCTTCGCCCCCTCCTCGCCGGTGACGACCCCCTCGTACGGCGGACAACCCCCCCCGGACACGACACAGTGAGGTATACCCTTACTTCATCGTATACGTATTATATTATATAAATGTATATGTAAATATATGTATTGTATTATATATGCATAAGTATTTATGTAATTATATATGATATGTATATATATATATATATATATATATATATTGTGTTTATATATATATATATATATATATATATATATATTACGTATTTAAGGTATATATGTATTATGTATATGTATTTACTATATGTATTTATGTATATATATGTAAATAAATAAATAAATAAATAAATAAATATATATATATATATATATATGTTTATTAATGAATTTAATGTATGTATGTATATAATGTATTATGTATTTTATGTATTTATGTATTTATGTATATATGTATATATGTATTTATATATTTTGTGTATTATGCATATGTATATTTATGTATATATGGGTATGTATTTAGATATTAATTAATTTATGTATTTATATTTAATGTATTATTTTATTTATATTTAATATATTACGTATTTTTAAGTATTAATATTATTATAAAATTACCTCTTAATAAGATATAGCACGTGTACGTTTTAGCTACGTGCACACGTGACCCATCTAGATGGACAGTTATGACCCTGCGTTAGTTCATTACTGCAACGTAGTGTTTCCTGTTCGTACTATTGTAGTGACTGATGTTGTATTGTATTATATTATATGTATATAGGACCTATCGGATTGTTCTGCGAGACTTCAGGAGCAGGTTATTGGCACTACGCAGCTTCCTTGCTAGGCAAGTATACCTTGCCTTGTTGTACTGTTTAAATTTAGTTATTTTTAGCTGTATGTTTTAATATTTTAATATTATATAACTGTGCGTGTCCGAGAAACTCGGGTGTAGTTAACGAAGACGTTGACGTTAGGACTTGTGTCTGACCTAGTGTCTAGTGGACCCACCTAAAGTTGTGAAGTTATCGGTATGACTCCCCAGGCCTGGACACGTATCATTGCACGTCACAGAGTGAGTTTATGTAGGGACGCGTCCTTCATACTCGACTGGCCATCGGTATGAGCAGCACGCGTGACGGTATTTAGCTTAGTTGTTTATTTCTATAGAGACTTGCATTATGGTACGAGATATCCACATCATGTTTACGACTTGTACATTTGTATTGGGCGGGGAGAACGACTAGTAGGCGTATGGGACACCCACCTCCTTTATACAGATACCGCGTTCTTCGGAGCGATACAAACGTATATATATTTATGCAGATACTACGTTCTTTAGAGTGTTGGATGTTACTTGTGGTTTTGAGATACCACACTCTATAGAATGTTGGACGTTATTATTTATACAGATACCATGCTCCTCGAAGCTGGACGTTATTATATTACAGAGTGCCCTTGTTATGGGGGCATATGTGGCATATACTAGCCAGTCACAGCGATTAGTGAATTACGTTAGCATATGTCTAGCCTACACTTTCCCATACGCACAAAGTGTCCTCAAATTGCATTCACTTAGATGGTTAGAACACCCATTTATTTATTCAGTATGTACTTTATGGCATGCTTTTATGTATCTTGTTATGCCCCTCTGAGGACCTGGTCCCTTTCCAGGTATAGATGTTCATGAGTATTCGCAGGAGCGCAGATCCGGACTTGCTACTTACCTATGAGGAGGTCTTCTCTTCGAGTCGCATTAATTGTTAGTTGATGTTATTATATTGTGTTTATTTTATATTCTAGTTCGGCAGTGGATTTGTTTCCATCCGACTATCCTCTTTTGATACTTCACATGGAGATTAGTTACATAGTTATTGGTTACTTATTTTATTTATGATTTTCTGTGGATGAGATTTAGATTATGCCCTGTGACTTGTGATAGATTTATACTACTTGTGGATTTGATATTCATATTACAGCGTACGTATGGATTTTGGTTTCCATATATTAGAGTTGCCATATCCATGCGGCTGGCATGCTTACGTGTCATAGTCCTACGTATCTTGGGACTGTGGCGTGACACATCCATATCATCTCCAGAGCAAATTCCCTCAGAGTGATCATGACTAAACTAGGTGCACTTAATTCTTGCATAGCAACATGGGCAATGTTATTATCTCCGTATAATATGGTGTTCATCCTATAGAATGCAGTCAAAGACCAAGTGTTCGCCATTAAATTCGAAAGTTCTAAGAGAGCTTGATTTAATTAACAAACAAAAAAATAGTACAAAGAGGTCCTAGTCAGACAATCTAAGTATAAATTTATTTTCTAGGGAGTGACGATGGAGGGTTAGGAGTGTAGAAACAATCTTTACTCCGTGGACGATCCGATGCAGGAGGAGGAAGCTCTTCTATCTTGCTTGACTGTATGTTCATCGATAGACAACCTTGTGTATGGGTGTGGTACCCTACTATTTATAGTCATCCCTGGGCATGCATATATTGGGCCACATGGATGCTGGAGAGTGCCATGTATCCCTTCTTAACATAGTGCAGCTGTAACCGTGAGCAGGCTAAGCTGCCACGCGGGTTCTTGTTAGAATTTTTCGTTGCCAAAGATCTGGGTGGTTCTCGTCCTTTGTGGCATGACTTGGTCAGCTTGACACATAGGCCGTACTTGGTTGGAGAGAATCACTCTTGTCATAACAGCAAGATTTGGTCTTCATGGAGTCTGAAACACATGTGGCCAGAGACGTATGTGACGTATGGAGTCTGGAACGCATAGGGCCAGAGACACATAGAACACATAGAGTCTGGGATGTATTGGGCCAGAGACGCATGTGACGCATGGAGTCTGGGATGTATAGGGCCAGAGACGTATGGGACCGCATGGAACCTAGGATGCATGGGGCCAGGGATGCATGGAACGCATGGAGTCTGGGATACATGGGGCCAGAGATACATGCGATCGCATAGAACCTAGGATGCATGGAGCCGTATGAGGCCAGTTATGCTATACACGTGGTGCTGCACATCCATCGAGAGTAAAGTTTTGTGCGGACGCGAGACTTACGTCGTTTAGTGTATTCACGTCTTTTGAGAAAATTAGAAAATCATTTTCATCATGATCTGTGTCAGAAATGATCCTACTGACGGGATGCCATGTTAGGTCCTTCTGCGGCCAAGCTGCTTTGGCTGATTGGGATGCATGGATGTCATCTTTCTTGGCTGCAGGAAGAATCTGTGACCTGATCTCTTCTGAGTTTTTGTTTTGGAGTGCAGGGTTGAATGGATGCATATTTTCCATACTTCTATAAGACCCCCTTCAAAGTTTTTAAACTAATAAGTTTGGAATACTTCGAATAAGAAGCATAGAGGAAGAAGAACTTTTGGTTGCATGGCTGGAAGGTCGCATGGACGTTGGATCGCATAGACATCGGGCCTCCTGGGCGTTAGGCTGCATGGGAGTACTTCCAATCTTTCAAATCATCATTAACTGATGGATTTGTTTTGATCTTTTAGTGGATCTCCTTTGGGATTCTGCACCATCTTCTGACGTGGGGCCCGAGAGGCCGCCATTTCATTAAGGCTGCCAGCGTGGCATGAGAGCCGAAGGGTCATCTTCATCCCCTATAAATAGGGGTTCCGTTGATGAGAGATAACTTTTCTCTTCCCACTTCCTCAACCCTGTATTCCTGCCACCGACCGCTTGCTCATTTGCCATGGCCCCTAAAGCTTCATCCTCTGCTTTCACCGCGAAGAAGATCGATAAGGAGAAGCGCCCGGCTTTCGCACCCGACGCCAAGGAGGAATCCTCCTATTTCCACGAGGATGTTCAAGTGCCCATCAAGGGTAAGTTTTAGAGGGGGAGAAGTACAAACGTTTAGTCACTTGGCATACGGTCTGCTGCATGATTTAAAATATGTGCGAATCCGTCCATATGACCATGCCGCATGCTTTATGGTGTGTCTTACTTTGGCCGCATGCGCAGGTCTGGACTCGGTCGCATAGAGGTCCTGTTATAACTCGGTCGCATGGAGGTCCTGCTGGTGACTAGGCCGCACGTATCCTATGTGTCCCTTTGTGCACTCGAGTTTATTTCCAATGCGCATGCCATCCCGAGGGTTCTGATTGTCATTTTGTTTCTAGTTTTGTAGTGACTTTACCTGTGGCTCAGTCAGGGGAGGTGCTTATGTGTTGTGCTCAGGCCGTACTGGGCATAAGGTTCGACCACATAATGGTAAATATCCAGGCCCAGATAAATAAGGGTCAATCTGAGACGAGAATGAAGTTGATCATGGACCAATCTTTATTCTATCTGCTTAGCCAGCTGAACTCTGGGATAATTGAGGGTTCAAAGGACATTTTTCATTTGAAGTCCATCTTCCTGTTTGGGGATGCCCTCACTATCTCGGATGCTAAGGTAGTAAAGAAAAATGAGAACTGGATCTTTTTCTTTAGCGGGATGCAAATACATATACCTACGATGGAGCTCCACTTGCCTTTGTCGGCCTTCAATATCGTGTCTTTCCCAAGGAAGATGTTGGGCACCCTGACGCTAGACCAAAAGGGAGACCAAGTCGGCCGCATTCGTTTTAACTCTAAACTGAAGAGAGAAGCGGCATCTATGGAATTATTTTCTTATTCCCTTCGCAGGTTAGAGCCTGGCGCTTTCACGAGTGAGATGGGGCCGAATATTCAAATTTACGGAGCTGACACCTTTATGAACCAACTCGCTGACAAGGGGTCCTATCCCAAGGAGAAAATATGCTTGCTCAACTGGGTGCACCATTCGTCTTCTTGGGTAAATTTGACCCTGTGGTGTTAGGAAAGTTCGAGCAGCCCCTGAAGGGGGCCAACCTCTATTACGCTATAAGGGGTTCCTGTTACGATTTGGAGAAGAACCCAAAGTTGGTCGTAGATTTGGCTGAGATATACAATTGTCGTACCGGGACCTTCTTTACTCCTGGTGGGGAGATGGTACTAGCTCTCCATGAGATGTACGATATTTCGCGGTTGCCCTGGGGCAGTAAGCCGAATGAGGAGTACACGCCTGACAATGAGGAATTTGAGGAGTTAGAGAAACAATATCCAGGGTTTATTGCAGTGTACCGGGAGTTGTTGTGCCATCATAGCACTTACTAGCAACTTTCGAAGAAGAAGGACAGAAGCATTGAGGGGATGTTACTCCACACCAAGGCCTAGACACATTACCTCTTTAATATTGACACTTCAGGTCGGGTCATCGTTCGGAGCCCTCAAACTTCGAGTAGTATCGATGACCTAGTGCGCGGTACTAAGAGAATGATCGCGTCTAGTGAGGGGTTTGGTAGCTCTGGTGACACCTTCAACTATATTTATCAAGACACCCATCCGTTGTCTGATAAGGCTGTGCTGGCTGGATTCTTGATGATATGGATGCGAACTTGTGTAGTCCCAGGAGGCTCCGAGTCGATCGAAAGGGTTAGCTGTAATATCATCCTTCCCGTTGTGAAGTTAGTTTTTGGCCATCAGCTAGCTTTACTCCCAGCGATGGTCTGTAGCATCCATCGCGGGCTCCGTACCTTTATGAGCAAAGTGATGGCTCATGGCGGCCCTCGGAATTTCAACTGGGTTGAGATGCCTTACCATTATCTACTGGGTTAGCTGTTAATGCACTATCCATTTTTTGATGCATCATGTAGTGGAGGGGACGATGACAGAGGCTGATGCTTTTATTCGCCAGTATGGTGGGATTCCCTGGGTTCATACTAAGGTTTTCGCCTGTCGGCATGCACTTGCTCGTGTACCAACTATTTATTTTTTGTCTCGGTCCCAAATTTCATAGAGGATGAAGTGAATAGGGTTCAGTGTGATGATGGTGTTGACCGTCAAGTTCTGTCCCCAAAGCTTCTTTGTTGGCTAATTTCTATACGTCCTTCCCATCTGGTGTATCGAAACCTCATCTTTTTGGAACCGTATCTGCCGAGTAGGTTTGCTCGCCAGTTTGGCTATAGCTAGTTCATGTTGAAAAACCCGAGTCCATATCTTGGTTTTGAAGGTAGCACTCTTGACGGAGCCCAAGCTTGGGACTATTACTCCACCACTGATACTCAGGTCCGGTTTACCCTGCCTGATGCTAAAATCCATACGCACATCCTTCATACAGCAGCTCTCTTTCATGTTATCGTGAATGTGCCTCCACCTGGCTTTGACCGGGATATTAGCTTCATCGCGGGTAGGAAGCTGATGGCCTAATACAAGGAGTCTAAGAAAGGTCGAGGAAGAGGCAGAGGGAAGGCTGTGCTTATCGACTCTGACTCGATGACGGGGGAAGAGGATACTTCCTATGACCCTTTGCATCTAGTGAACTCTCCAATGAAGCGTAGGACCTCCCTGATACGGAGCCCTCCATCCAAGAAGAGAAGGCGAGAACCATCAGTGGTTGCGAGGCTGCGTTATAGGATATGAGTTGCCGTCAAGGACCCTGTGCCGGCTGGGGCTGAGGAAGAAGGAACAGAAGAAGAGGAAGAGGAAGAGGTAGGACCCCTAATTCGGGTAGCTTATGATCCAGAGTTTTCTTTAGATACGGAGGCGGTATTCGTACAACCTCTTAGTTTAATTATTTCTGGTCCTCTCTATAAGTATCTTTCTTCTGGTTAGTTTGAAAATTGCAGATACGGGAGGAGTGTCACGCCCCAGTCCCAAAATATACGGGACTAGGCCACGTGGCAATGGCCAGCTAATACGTCTCTGAGGGATTATCCAATTTAATGGACCCAATGAAATGTACTACGCTGTCCTAAAAACTAATAAGTCTAATACTATCATACATCAGGCAGTGTCTAATCTCATCCGCAATATAACAAGAAGTACTGAAATAAATACTGGAAAATAAGTGCAGAGTCTGAAATATCATAGTACAGTCCAGATATGTCTGATGGGAGCAAACCCACTACAAATTATGAAATAAGGGTACTACAAGACAGAATGAAGAGTACGATTAGAGCATCAGCTAACTAGATAAGGAATACTCCAGTCCTAGGTGGAATGCCTACCAGCGATCAAGGGTACTCTGATGGAAGCACCTCTAGCTCCTCCTCGGATGTGAACCTCGTCTCCTACCTGGGTCCGTACACGGTAGGATAATAAGCCTCGTCCAAATCTAGAAGGGAACCAGGTCCTCAGAAGGACGTAACAAGATAAAAAAATACATGCCAATATAAATACTGAATAAAATAAAGGGTGTGCTAACCATCAAAGTGAATACAATGTGAGAACAACCTTGGTACGTATGGGTAGGTGTAGGCATAACGTCCATACTCCGAAGAGCATAGAATCTGCATAGTATAACGTCTACATCACTCCGTAGAATGTAGAATCTGAATAGTATAATGTCCATATCATTCCGTAGAACGTGGAATCTGAATAGTATAACGTTCATATCACTCCGTAGAACGTGGAATCTGAATAAAGGAAGTCATTGGATCCGTGGTTCCTCTTGATACTACGGAGTCCAATGTGTGTATCCCATACGCCTACCAGTTGTCCTCCCCGCCCAATATAGATATACAAGTCAAATACACGACGTGCATATCACGTAACTATATGCCAAGTCTTAGCTAATTAAATAACCATGATTCCGTACTAAACCTTGATGCATGTCGCACGCACCGATAGCTAGTCGGGTATGCGAACCCACATCCTAATATAAGTTATCATCGTGATGTGTGTACAAGGGTCAGGGTCTAGGAAGATATCAGAATATCCTCGCAATGGCAGGTGAGGCTGCTAGTGACTAAGTCAAGTACACTACTCATTAACGCATTCATCGACTGCACCCGAGTCAATCTCGGACGTACACAGTTATATGTATATTGCAACAAGATATCATATAACAGTTTATAATTTAAATTAAACAGTAAATCAGGCAAGGTATACTTGCATGGGTCCTCAAGCTGCGAGTGCCAATAACCTACTCCTGAAGTCTCGCCTGTACGGTCCAGCGACCCTATATATATAATATAATAATACCATCATCAGTCACTACAATAGTACGAACAGGAAACACTATGTTGCAGTAACAAACTGACGTAGGGGTCAAAACTGTCCATCTAGCTGGGTCGCGTGCGTACGTAGCTAAACGTACACGTATCGTATCCTCGATTTTCGTGTACACCAAATACAGGTCCTAACTAACATGCTATAAACATACGCTATAATTTAATTGACATATTAAACTATAACATATTAATGTGCAAAACTCAATGTCTAAACCTTGGTCAACATCTCCTTAATTAAAGCAGTCATAATAATTATGAGGTAAATTATTAACATAAATACATATAATAAATATTAATACTTAAATACATATAATAGCATTTAATACTTAAAATACATAAATACATATTTAATACTTAAAATATATATGATAACATTAGTACTTAAATACGTATATACATATATACATAAATACATAATACTTTAGATATTATATATAAATACATTTATACATTAGATATAATTATAATAATACATTAATACATATATAAATACTTTAATACACATATGCATAAATACATATAATAAATATTATTACATAAATACATTAAATATGTATAATATATAAATACATATAAACAAATATTTATACGCGTATACGACGAGGGAGGGGTATACCTAACCGACATCGTGTCCGGGGGGGTGTCCGCCGTACGAGGGGCCGTCTCCGGCTTGGGAGGGTGGAGCTCTGGCGGCTCAACAGCAGTAGCAGCAGCTCTGGCAGCAGTTACAACAACTACAACGGCTCCGGCGGTGGCAGGTTAGTGGTAGCGGGTCGCTGACGGCGGAGGAAGGGTCGTGGGAGGTCAGCGGTTATGGTGGCGGTGGTCGAGGGTGGCTGAGGTGGCGGTGGTGGAGATGGTGAGGACGGTGGTGGAGAGGGTGAGGGAGGTTGCCAAGGTGGTGGTGGTTGGCTGTGGTGGCTGTGGGGGTGACTGGGGGAGTCGGGGCGTCGGGTCAGATCAGGAAAGAAGAAGTCGAGGGGGGAGTGTCTGCTGCAGTGGCTGGTGGTGGTGGTGGTGGCGGGGGTTGGTGTCGAGGAGGAGGAAGGTCGGAGGGGGTCGGACTGGTGGTGCTCGGAGGTGGAGATGGTGGTGGTGGACTGAGGGAGGTGGCCGGGGAAGAAGTCGGGTGAGGGGTGATGGTGTTGGAAATGTAGTTTCTTAGGTTTTCCTAGGTGTAGTTGGCTGTGGGGTGTGTTTTAGAGAGAGGGTGTGGGTAGTATATGTAGGAGAGAGAGAGGGAGGGCTCTCCTTGGGATTAGGGCTGGCTGAGTATAATTTTCTAGGGTTGAGGGAAGCCTCCACATGATGAACATGTGGCTAGGATGATGGGAATTTGAATTGTAGGGTGGAGATATGAGGATGGAAAGTTGTAACAAGTACAACCAATGAGGGAGGGAATGTGGTGGACCGGTCAAGGGGTGTGTGTGTTCTTTATGTGTTTGGGCCAATGAGAGGGGACACCTCATTGCTTATTTGCATAAAAGTCCCTTAACAATTTAAAAATTGCACAATAAATGGAATTTGGGATTGGATGAGGCAAAACACCATGTTTGGTGTTATATAGTGGGATAAAATGGTGTGTGATGTTTAGTATGAACCTTGAGGGTGTGAGTGTGGGTTTGTGTTGGAGTTGGGTCTAGTTTTGGGTGAGGTTGGGTTCTTACACCAATTTAATTAAAATTAGTGTAATTGGTGCTCTTTAATTAATTGGAAATATATGGGGTTAAAATTGGGTGGGACACAAGTGTCATGGACGTAGTAGACTTAGAATAGAATAATGTCATAATTTAGGTTGGACAAAACGGGTTGAGGTTGTGTCTCCAATTTTGATTGAACGGACAAGGATGCAAAGTTGGATTTAAATATAGACGTTTGTAACGAATATTGTGCGACTAAAATGAAACACAAGATAGAGTATTTGTGAGTTACACAAGGGTCAGAATAGCAGGCTGGCATGTCTAGGAAAACTGTATGAAATTTGTTTGCAGGTAATAGCTAGTGTAGTGCTCTAAATATCGAAGCAACGGTAAGGTACACTAAGTGATATAATTATTGCACAATAAATATAAAATACTGTAATTAAATTCTAATTGGCTCTAAATTAACCCTAGTCTCTCTATATAAGCTAAGTAGACCTAAATTTGGTCAAAGAAGTTTACAATCTACCCTCCTTAGAGCATTTCGTCCTAGAAATTAAAACAGACATATGGTAAAAACTATTGATTGAATTGAAATGCTACTACATACCTAGGCCTTCGAAAAGATAGGAAAAATGCTGCCGAATATCATCCTCTCGTTCCCAGGTCATCTCGCCTGGTGCATGATGCCTCCATGCGACACGAACTAGAGGGATAGTCTGACCTCGCAATACCTTCTCGTTTCTGTCCAGAATCTCTATCGGCTCCTCCTGGTATGACAAACTCGGCCCAACTGTGATCTCTGAGTGGTCAAGTACATGACTCGGATCTGGCATGTACCTTCTTAGATGAGATACATGGAAGACGTCATAAACTCCTTCTAGTGTCTGAGGCAAGGCTAATATATAAGCAACCTCTCCGATGCGTTCCAACACATCGAATGGTCCGATGTACCTCGGACTCAGCTTTCCTCTACCTCCAAACCTGATGGTTCCTCGGGTAGGTGAGATTTTCAGAAACATATGATATCCAACCTGGAACTCTAGGGGTCAACGATGCGTGTCTTTCCAATGCTTCTATCTGTCCTGTACTGCTCGCAGGTGCCCTTGGATCTTCTTTACCTTCTCCACTGTACGAACAACCAACTCTGGCCCTAGAATCTGCCTCTCGCCCACATCGCTCCAACATACCGGGGAATAACATTTCCTGCCATACAACGCTTCATAGGGAGCCATCTGAATGCTCGCCTGATAGCTATTATTATAGGAAAATTTGACCAAATGTAAATGGTCATCCCATGATCTACTAAAATTAAGCATGCACGCCCTCAACATATCTTTCAGCGTCTGAATGGTGCGCTCGGACTGGCCATCTGTCTGTGGGTGATACGATGTGCTGAACTTTAGGCGGGTACCGAGACTCTCTTGCATACTCTGCCAAAAGTAAGATGTGAACCTCGTATCCCTGTTTGACACTATACTGACTGGAACTCCATGCAATCGTACGATCTCCCTCATATACATATCTGCTAAGACCTCTGTAGACTGCCCAACTCTAAAGGGTAAAAAGTAGGCAGACTTGGTAAGTCGATCTACGATCACCCATACCGTATTGTGACCACTAGGACTCCTCGAAAAGCCCATAACAAAGTCTATAGTGAAGTGCTCCCATTTCCACTCAGGTATCGGGAGCGGCTGAAGTAAACCTATAGACCTCTGATGCTCATCCTTGACTTGCTGACACACCAGGCACTTCGCCACAAAGCAGGCTATCTTCCTCTTCATTTCATACCACCAATAGTACTGCCTCAAGTCTCCGTACATCTTCGTGCCTCCTGGATGAATGGAGTATGTTGAACTGTGCGCCTCCTACATCAGCTCCTGACAAAGTTCTCCATTCGAAACATAGAGACGATCTCCACATCTCAAAGTCCCATCCTCATGTATGCGCAATCCTGTCTGTATTCCGGCCTCTGTCCTCTGTCGAAGCCTCTGGAATCTGGCATCTGTTGGCAAGGCAGCCTTGATCCTCTCAACCAATGTCGATTGTAACTGGAAACTCAACAACTGGCCGTCTGCTCCGGGCATAATGACCTCTATACCCAACTGCTCTAGATCTCTCAACAGATGTTGCTGGGTAGTAAAAAAGAATGCCATGGGCCTCCTGCTCAATGCATCAGCTACCACATTGGCCTTTCCCGGATGGTACTATAGCTCGATCTCAAAGTCTGTTATCACCTCAAGCCAACGTCTTTGTCTCTGGTTTAGGTCCTTCTGAGTATAAACGTACTTCAGGCTTTTGTGATATGTGAATATCTCTACTCGTTCTCCGTATAGGTAATGCCTCCAAAGCTTCAAAGCAAAGATCACTACGGCAAGCTCCAAGTCATGAGTGGGATACTTCTTCTCATGGGTCCTCAGCTGCCTAGAGGCATAGGCCACAACCTTCCCATGCTACATCAAGACGTATCATAATCCTTTCCCGGACGCATCGCTATAGATCATGAATCCTCTGGGTCCAGAAGATATGGTCAAGATATGTGTCGTAGTCAGACGCTTCTTCAGCTCATCGAACACCGTTTGACACTCCTCTGTCCAGGTGAACTCCTGCTCCTTGCGGGTCAAGCAGGTCATCGGCTCTGCGATCCTTGCGAAGTTCTCTACGAACCTCCGGTAATATCCGATAAGTCATAGGAAACTCCTCACCTTCGAGACGTTTGTAGGGGTCAGCCACGTCTTTACTGACGAAATCTTCACTAGATCTACCAAAATGCCATCTTCTGAGATAACATGTCCAAGGAAAGTGACACGATCTAGGAGAAACTCATACTTGCTCAGCTTTGTATAAAGCCTTTCACGCCTCAGCGTCTCTAACACTAGCCTCAAGTGCTCACCGTGCTCCTCGTGGCTCTTTGAATATACCAAGATGTCATCGATGAAGACTACCACGAACTGGTCCAGATATTGGTGGAAGACTCTGTTCATCAGGTTCATAAACACGGCAGGCACATTCGTCAGTCCAAAAGGTATCACCAAGAACTCGTAGTGACCATAACGAGTCCTGAATGCTATCTTTGGAATGTCTTCTCTTCGCACCTTTACCTGATGATAACCCGATCTCAAGTCAATCTTCGTGAACACTACTGCTCCTGTCAGCTGGTCGAACATATCATCAATCTGCGGCAGTGGGGTACTTGTTCTTGATAGTCAAAGCATTAAGGGATCTGTAATTAATGCACATATGGACGGTCCCATCTTTCTTTGGTACAAACAATACTGGTGCTCCCCAGGGTGATGCACTAGGATGGACAAATCCCTTGATCTGAAACTCCTCTAACTGTAGCTTCAGCTTATCCAGTTCCTTCTTGGCCAACCGGTACACATTTGAAGATACCGGCGCTACTCCGGGTACTAACTCAATAGTAAACTCCACCTCTCTATCAGGCGGTAGGCCTGGCAACTTCTCCTGGAAAATATCCTCGAACTCTGTAACAATCGGTGGGGGTGCCTTCTCCATAGCCATGTAAGCTCCAGCTGTCTGTCCTACTCCTCGCTCGATGGTACCCCGCATGTACTCGAACTTCGGGTGATCTGGCGGTCTAAAAATAATGCTACCCCTCCGAAAATCAAGTATGGCATTGTAATGGCTCAACCAGTCCATGCCTAACACAACGTCAAAGTTTGGCATTAGGAATACCAGAAATTGTGCTCTCATCTCCCTACCACATACTACTACCGAGCACATTCTAATAGTGCTGGTAACCGGTACGATGCCTCCTCCGGTAAGAATCTTCCAACTCTTAGGCAAAGGAGAAGTAGCTACTCTATGCATAGCTATGAAACTGCTAGATATGAAAGATAGTGTAGCACCAGAATCAAACAATATAGTTGCAGGCAATGACGCAACTAAAATGGTACCTGTGATAGCTTCCCCTTTTGGTTCCTCCTCAGTCGCTGCTAGTGCAAAGGCCTTCCCGTTCCTCTGCCCTCTGGCCTGCTGTCTGGCTCGATCAAATTATGCCTCCTGCGGGGCCAAGGGTGGTCCCCTCTAAAATCCTCCGGGTGCTGGTGGACGCTGGCCTCCTATCGGGGGTAGTATCCTCTGGACTGGTGCTGCTAGCCTTTGTTCGGTCTGCGGTGCTGCATCTCTGCGCTGTGGGCAGTCTCGGGCTTGGTGCTAGCTTGCTCCACAAATCATCCATGTCCCCAGTCTCTTTCGGCAATCCTTCTGGAAATGCCCTCTCTTACCATATTAGTGGCAATTTGGAAGCTCCTTTTGCTGGTATGGCGCTGTCCTCTGTTGTGTCTGCGCTCCCGGGCGACGGATCGGTCCTCCTGCTCTGGGCTGGACTCTGGCTGGTGTGGTCATGTTGGAACGTCTCGCTCCTCTGCCAATATCCTTCTGGATCCTTGCCTCTGACAGAACCTGCTCATAAGAAATCCTCGCCTGGGTGGTGGTGTATCTCTGCATCTCGAAAGTCAGGCCATGATGGAATCTTCTGGCCTTTTCCAGGTCATTGGGTATCAGGGCAGCACCAAATCGGCTAAGTCGGCTAAACTTTGCGTCGTACGCGTCTATGGTCATATTCCCTTACTCTATATGTAGGAACTGGGAGTATAGGGCATTCCTGACCGTAGCCGGGAAATACTTCGTATCGAAGTACTCTAAGAACTGCTCCCACGTCTGTGTCTTGCCGATACTGCGCTCGATGAAATCCCACCAATGATGGGCATTATCCTTCAGTTGGGCCCTCACTACGGTCATCCAAAGGTCGGGATGTAGCTGAGAAGCCTCTAGTAGCATCTCTGTGTTAGAGACCCAATCCGAGATCTTCTCCGTAGTCTCGCTGCCAGTAAAAGTACCCGGGCCCATCTGGCGAAATCCCCGTACAGTACCAGCTGGCTGGACAGGTGCAGGTGCTGGTACGGGTGCTGGGGCAGGTGTCCTCTCCAATACTTCCATCAGGCTCTGTCTCAGGGTCTCGGTCTGATGCCACTGTGCCTGCATCATCGCCTAAAAGAACTGGAACATCTGCAGCTGTCCCTCCGGATGTGGCATCTGGGGTGGAAAGGGTAGCGGTGGTGGCAGTGGGATCTATGGCTGCGTCGTAGGTGTCTCCTCAGATGTCGGTCTCTCGGACTGCGGCATCGGCGTATCCCTCAAAGTCTGGCCCTCGAAGTGCTGTGGGTCAGTCTGAGAAGTCTGGCCCTCCGGCTGCTGCGTTCGGTCGTCAGGAGAAGTCTGGTGCCAATGTATCAGCGGGGCCTGGGGGATCACCGGGGCTTGTGGGGGAGGCTGCTCCCCGGGTGGTCCCTGGGACGTCTCCTCTCTCGGTGCGGTGGCGGATGGCACTATGGCATCGTATGCCTCGTGTCCACTGCGCAAGTTTATCTCGCTGCAAGAGATAGAACTTCACTAAAAGAGTACGGAATCAAGCAAACAGGATGCATATAATTTAAACAAAAATACGAAAGAGGTTCAAAGGCGTAATCAAGTGGATGAGACCTAGTAGTTTCTATCCTATTGCAGGCTCGCTGGGCATGTTACCATACCACAAGCGATAAACAAGACCTGCATGGGCCACCACTAAAACCATGTCACACTCCAGTCCTAAAATATACGAGACCAGGCCATGTGGCAATGGACAGCTAATACGTCTCCGAGAGATTACCCAATTTAATGGACCCAATGAAACGTACTATATTGTCCTAAAAACTAACAAGTCTAATACTATTATACATCAGGCAGTGTCTAATCTCATCCACAATATAACAAGAATTACTAAAATAAATACTGGAAAATAAGTGCAGAGTCTGAAATGTCATAGTACAGTCCATATATGTCTGATGGAAACAAACCCACTACAAATGATGAAATAAGAGTACTGCAAGACAAAATGAAGAGTACGACTAGAGCATCAGCTAACTAGATAAGGAATACTCCAGTCCTAGGCGGAATGCCTACCAGCGATCAAGGGTACTCTGATGGAAGCACCTCTAGCTCCTCCTCAGATGTGAACCTCGTCTCCTGCCCGGGTCCGTACATGGTAGGATAATAAGCCTCGTCCAAATCTGGAAGGAAACCAGGTCCTCAGAGGGACGTAACAAGATATAAAAATATATGCCAATATAAATACTGAATAAAATAAAGGGTGTGCTAACCATTTAAGTGAATGCAATGTGAGGACAACCTTGGTACGTATGGGTAGGTGTAGGCATAATATCCACACTCCGAAGAACAAGAAATCTGCATAGTATAACATCTATATCGCTTCGTATAACATGGAATCTGAATAGTATAACGTCCATATCGCTCCATGGAACGTGGAATCTGAATAGTATAATGTCCATATCGCTCCGTAGAACGTGGAATCTGAATAAAGGAAGTCATTGGATCCGTGGTTCCTCTGGATATTACGGAGTCCAATGTGTGTATCCCATACGCCTACCAGTTGTCCTCCCCGCCCAATATAGATATGTAAGTCGAATACACGACGTGCATATCACGTAACTATATGCCAAGTCTCAGCTAATTAAATAACCTTAATTCCGTACTAAATCATGATGCATGTCACATGCACCGATAGCTAGTCGAGTATGCGAACCCGTATCCCAATATGAGTTATCATCGTGATGTGTGTACAAGTGTCAGGGTCTAGGAAGATATCAGAATATCCTCGCAATGGCAGGTGAGTCTGCTAGTGACTAAGTCAAGTACACTACTCATCGACGCATTCGTCGACTGCACCCGAGTCAATCTCGGATGCGCACAGTTATATGTATATTACAACAAGATATCATACAACAATTTTTAATTTAAATAAACAGTAAATCAGGCAAGGTATACTTGCCTGGGTCCTCAAGCTGCAAGTGCTAATAACATGCTCCTGAAGTCTCGCCTATACGGTCCAGCGACCATATATATATAATATAATAATATCATCATCAATCACTATAATAGTACGAATAGGAAATATTATGTTGCAGTAAAGAACTGACACAGGGGTCACAACTGTCCATCTAGCTGGGTCGCGTGCGTACGTAGCTAATTGTACACGTGTCGTATCCTCAATTTCCGTGTACACCAAACATAGGTCCTAACTAACATGCTATAAAAATACACTATAATTTAATTAACGTATTAAACTATAACATATTAATGTGCAAAACTCAATGTCTAAACCTTGGTCAACATCTCCTTAATTAAAGCAGTCATAATAATTATGTGGTAAATTATTAACATAAATTCATGTAATAAATATTAATACTTAAATACGTATAATAACATTTAATACTAAAAATACATAAATATATATTTAATACTTAAAATACATATGATAACATTAGTACTTAAATACGTATATACATATATACATAAATACATAATACTTTAGATATTATATATAAATACATTTATATATTAGATATAATTACAATAATACATTAATACATATATAAAAACATTAATACATATATGCATAAATACATATAATAAATATTATTATGTAAATACATTAAATACGTATAATATATAAATACATATAAATAAACATTTATATGCGTATACAACGAGGGAGGGGTATACCTAACCGACGTCGTGTCCGGGGGGGGGGGTTGTCCTCCGTACAAGGGGCCATCTCCGGCATGGGAGGGCGGAGCTCCGACGGCTCAGCAGCAGTAGCAGCAGCTCTGGCAGGAGTTGCAGCGGCTCCTGCGGTGGCGGGTTAGTGGTGGCGGGCCGCTGACGGCGGAGGAAGGGTCGTGGGAGGTCGGCGGTTATGGTGGCGGTGGTCGAGGGTGGCTGAGGTGGCGGTGGTGGAGATGGTGAGGACGATGGTGGAGAGGGTGAGGGAGGTGGCCAAGGTGGCGGTGGTTGGCTGTCACTACCACATTCCGAAAACAGGGGTATTTTTTTAACTTTTTACAATATTTAATATTATGGTAGTTACAATTAATTAGTTGCATGATAATTATTTGTTTTGAATAAATATGTGTGATGTGTAATTAAGAATATAGTATTAGATGCAGTGTTCATTTATTTTTGCCAGCAGACTAGACCTAGAAGCCCAGTAGATGACCACCTGTCCGAATTATAGAATTCTGGATTTTATTATTTTATCTAGAATTTATTTATTGGAGATTGTAATTAATTATTGTATTTTATTTAATATTTTTGTGCATTGCCTTTGCTTCGATAATTGGAGCAGTATCCTGACTTTTGTCTTCCAACAAATTTCACAATCTTGCCCTAGACATGCCCGCCTTCCATTCTGCTATTTTTTGCAACTCATAATTATGCTCGCTGTGCATTAATTCTAGCCGCACAAAAATCGTCGCGGACGTTATTTAATAAATCCCTATTTTTTCATCGTTGTGCGTTCCAATCGAAAATTGGAGGCAATCTTGACCTATTTTTCGTGCGGCCCAAATTAGGGTAATATTCTGTTATGAGTCTTCTTCATTATTGGTATTGATGACCTGACCTGATTTTGGCTCCATGTACTCCTAATTAATTGTTGAACACAACTTGCATTTATTTCTATTTAATTTGAGGATACCATTTATTCTGATTCTAAAATCCCAATTTAATTCCAGTGCCCTGCTAATTGAGCCCGTACCAGTCTTACAGCGCCCTCTGACCCTACAAAACACCGGACCCCGAATCGCCCGCCAAATTTTCATCATTTTATGTGTTTGTGCAATTTCCTGAATTTAAGGGGCTAAGTTGCAATTATTCAATTGTAGGTGTCATCACCCCATTGTCCAAGACCAAATGGAAAGATTATTTACTTGAGGACCAAATTACATTTTTCCTACATGAATTAATTTCCCTCATGTTCAATCTGGACCACTCATTCAATGAGTGCATCCTCACCCTCCATCAAAACACACTCTCCCATATATAATGTCTACATCAAACCCTAATCCCAAGAAACCTAGGTTTTCCCCCACCTCTCTCTCTCCTCCATCCTCAACACCAAACCGTAGCCTCCTTCTTTTCTTTTTCTCTTTTCCTTTCTTCTTCTCCTTCTTCCTTCCTTCTTCTTCCTTATTGTTTTTTTTTCATTTAAATTAAATTTGAATTCAAGGGAGGGGGGGGAACACTGTTCATCAACCCCCCCTACTGTTCCGCGGCGGCTCTGTGAACTCCCCGCCGGACAGCTCTCCACGGCGGCCCCGCTTCACGAGCCCCTCCAGCCCGTCGCGACTGCGCCGACGGCTGCTCCTCCCCGGCGGATCTCCGGCTACTCTTTCCGCTGACTGCTCCAGCCCGATTCCCCGGCGACTCCGGCCTCCCTCACGATCTTCCTCCGGCGGATCAGCCAAGCGGCCGACTCCCGACGAACTACCCCCATCTTCTTCCGCTGCCAATACACCTATCACCCCCACCATCAACCTATCATCACCACCCTCATCTATTCCCCTCCGGTGGCCCTCTGACTGCTCCGGCGACGCTGCCTCAACACCCCGGCGGCCCCGTATCTCCCTACTGCGCCAAACCGCCAGCCCGGCACTACTCTGCACTCCAGCAAGTGGCCATCTCCTCCGGCATTGCTCGTGCTTCTCCCTCCATCTCCTCCTCCATACACTCCGGCCTCCCCATCGGTCCGGCGGTCCCTGTACTCCGATCCCCGGCGGCTTCCCCCTCCGGTCTGGCGGCCAGCCACCAGCCACTGTAAGTCTTCTTCTTCCCCTTCTTTCTTTATATATATATATATATATGTATATATACATACATGTATATATGTATATATATATTTTGTAAATGTATGTATTAATATATATGTATAAGTATATATTTTGTATATGTATATTTATGCATTTTATATACATACTTTGTATATTTTAATATAATTAGTATATGTATATGTATATACTAGTATATGTATTGTATATAATAATTAATGCATAGTTAATGTATATATAATTAATGTAAAATATTTATATATTTAATTAATGTGAAAATTTGTATATGTATTTAATTTAATTTGTATATATATATGTATATATATACATTGGTTTATTTTATGACTTTTATTTAATAAAAGTATATGCTAGTGTAAATTTATTTTGGTGTATTAGTATTAGTATATTAAATGATTATGTTGATTATATATATGTATAAATATACTTTGGTATAAAACGTATATTTGGTATATATATTTTAGATATATATGTATTATGTTAAATTCTTTAGCGTGTATACAAATATAAATATGTATTGTATTCTTTTCCATGAACTATGTTTATATAGGTATGCATACAAAGTATTATTTATTATGTTCATATATATATATATATCTATAAAAATATAGTATAATTTCTCTAATTGCATATAATATACGTACTATTTTGGTATATGTACAAACATATAAATGTATGTATTTGGAAAAGTATATATTAAATTAATACTTTTTGGTATAAATATGTGTACCTATATATATATAGATATACGTGTATAAACATATTTTTGGTATGAAAATTTATACAGTATAAAACTGTATTGATATATACATACGTACTTGTAAAACATATTTGGTATAAGTAAACAAATGTATATTTCACTAGTACATATATATGTATACATGTATATTTTGTATATGTATTTAATTTGAGATATGTTTATATGCACATACAGGTATTAGTTTTATTTAAAGTGTATATATTTTACTTACATCTATTATTGTAATTAAGGGATATTAATATATAGTTGGCCTATCTAGTAGATGACCCCTACCGTACCTAGCATAGCCCTGAGGCCAGTATAATTCTTCTGTGTGTTAGGATAGCATCTGATGCAAGTGTTGTAATTGTGATATGTTTATAGGACTGTTGGTTCACCCAGGGGATACTCTGGAATAGGACATCCATAATTTACCAGCTAAGGACCCAAGGCAAGTACATTCTCTGATAATTTCCAATTCTTTGATAATTTCTATAAGTTCAACAATCATGAAATGTTACAACTGAATCTTTAACACTGTGCTACACGGACTAGTATAGCTTGGATCTGCAGTCATGAGATGTTACCTTGATTATCGTATTGACATTATACACGATATTGACATTGATATTAGACATTGATATTAGACATTGATATTAGACATTGTACATGATAGACTTGACTTGCTCGTGTATCGTGACGTGTCATGATTGGATCCACAGTACTAGTTGGGGGCGGGGAAATTGCTAGTGAGAGATGTGATCAAATACCCATTGTATAATTAAATATTATTGGTGTTAATCATACCCCCACGTATGATTAGCCAGACTGTAGCAATCGTACATGTTCCCAAGCCGATCACATTTCGAAACTACTATTTCAAAATACGTAGAATAGATTACAGTTCCCTATTTTAAATCATATACTACATCACCCGTATATGATACTGCTCCTTGTTTCTTTTCATTTTCATACACGCACTGACTGTATCACACTGCCTATTGCCTGTCTCTTTACATTGCCTGTTCCTCTTAAATTATCATTGTATTTATTTCACTGTCTTCTCAGTAGCTAGCATGACATGTTTTATTGTATTATAGACATTATCAATTAATGGAACTGTTATTTGAGAGTGTTGCTTTGCTCCTTCCTGACTGGAAATATTTTTCCAGACTATGCCTTAGAGGACCGCTGTCCGACACGTTATGGACCATATGGTGAGTAGCTGCAGACTTGGTAATTTGGTTATGATTCCGAGAGATCTAGTCGGAATTTCTAATCTTCTAGTTAGTTTCTTTTCGTAGTTTATTTGGTACCGGATTTGTCTCCGGCATTTTTGTTGAGACTTGGATTGTTGAGTTAGATTATTAGTTGTTGACTTGTGTTGTATTTAAATTTTTGTTGGATATCTTATCGTGCTGTCGTCCTGTGATTGAGTATGTGTTTAATTTATTGTGTCATCCGTGCCTCCTCATGGAGATTGGATGTTTCGTGAGATTAATTAGATAGATTATTGACCTAGACAGCGTTCTACCGCCGATGCTGCGGCGTAGGCTGGACGTACCCACGCACTCGTGCCCCTAAACTGGGTGCGGGTCGTGACACGTTTTTAGTGGTGGCCCATGCAGGTCAGACTTCGCGAGTTGTGCGATGTCGTGGTAGTGTGGCATCTTTGTTACACTACTGCGTGCCTGCTATAGAATATAGGACATAGGATACTAGGATGAGAGAGGATACTCAATCACAAATTCTTGAGAGATTCCTGGGATGACCCCATGAGAATCTTATTATAATTTCCAATTTAAATCCTTTGCCCTTGTTTCCGTCCGTTCTCACTTGTTGATATTGAGTTTGATTCTTGTTGACCAGTTGTTAATTTTAATTCCTGGTATCGTTGTTGAGTTGATTTCATATTGAGATGAATTTTACGGACTAGAATTTATGGTATCATCTGATGACATATATTGATGAGGACAGTGAGAAAGGTAAAACGTCTACTTTGGTTATGGAACTTAGAGTTTATCGCAGCCATTCTAGCTGTCGTGACGAGAACGTAGGAACCAGCCTTGGATGTACACACTTTAGTTATGAGATTTAGAGTTTCTCGCAGCCATACCGGTTGGCGTGGCGAAGATTCTAAATGACGTGATTATAGAGTTGCATACCTTAGTTACGGAACCTGTCGTTTATCGCATCTATGCTTACTGGCGTGGCGAGGATTCTAAGTATCATGATTCTGACGAGACGTGTATGATTATCAGGTTGTATCTTAAATTGGTTCTTAAAGTATCATCTCAAGACTTACCTATTTCTGTTATTCCAGGACTTTGTTCCATCGCATCTTTTCTTTACTAGCAGTAAAGATACCTTCCGTCCTCAATCCAGTTCTTTTGAGCTCCTATTCTCTAAGGATTCCTTGTTAAAATTTCCAATTTAAATCATTCCTTTGTTTCGTCCATTCTCACTTATTGATGTTGAATTTGATTGTTGTTAATTAGGTATTAAATTAGGATTTTGGTTTCATTGTAGGGTTTGATTTTATATCAAGATGAATTTGCAGACTGATTTATGGTATTATCTGATAATGCATGTCGATGAGGACAGCAAGGGAGATTAACACTAGGGCTATTGGACTACTAGATATGGATTTAAATTATAATTTAAAGCTTGAAAATGAATTGCATTTTTGAATTTTGAGAAGATTGAGATATTGTTATTAAAATTTTATTTTGAGGAATTCAGATTCAATTTGATGAACCTAGACAAGCTATAAGGATTTTTGGAATTGATAAAATTTTCATTTCAGTATTTAGATAATTGGTCTTGATGAAAGTATATGCAATTTTACTTTAAAATTTATTCGAGGAGTTATTTTGAGGAATTTTATTTGAGGATAAGATCTTATAGTGGGAGAGATATATTAGTATATATGAGTAGATGATATACATATGTAAGGATCTGATGACTTGAGTATGATTGAGATCTCACTGCCAACTGACTTGGGTGCCAATCTAGGGTGGTATTAGAGAGAGCAGTACTTAGTATAGTGTGTTGCAATTGATATGCACTTGAGTGATAAGAATAACTAGTATCAACTATTGCAGTAGGTAAGGAAGTTAGCAGTGAGTATGCTTGTAGTAGAGTGTGGTACCTAAAGAGATAGAGGTATCAAACTTTTCATGCATCATTTGACCTATGATTATGTTAGAGATAGAAGATATTGCAAGTAACATGTTAGCAGATTCTTTTTTTTCTTTCCTCATGTTCCTTTTGACTTCTGATTGATTGATACCTTAGTACCGTAGCTTGTATGCATGATTTTTTGTTATAATGTAGTTAGTAGTACCCCTGATACAGAGACTGCAATACCATGACAAAAGACACCATGATCATACATATTTCCCTTAGGTTGCTTGTTAAATGGTTGTAGGTAGAATTCTCTTAGACTTTGATTGTTGAGGATTTAACTGTAGTAAAGATTAACGAAGAGGTTATGACTTGACAAAGAGAGACAAGGTGCCTTAAATTTTGAGGAAAAATATTAAATTAAATAAGGAGTTGGGAATTTAATATGGCGTAATTGAAGTTTTGTTAAATCATTGATTTTAAGAAGATTATGAAATATTTATCATTAAATTTGAGGAATTTAAGAAGGCCATCGATATATTTATTGGACTGCAAGTTATGAACTTATATCTTGAATATTGTATTGGAGGTTTCATAAGTATTACATCGTTGCATATTATGTGGAAAAAAAAAATTTGAGGAATAAGAACACAAATGGATTAATGTTGAATTCAAATTTTGGGATGAGATTCAATTTTAGAAATATGCATTGATTGGATTTCAATTAGAGGATTGAATATTAAATTCTTGTATTTCGTTATTAACCTAAAATTTTGGAGGATATTGTGCTAAGAATGGAATTTGATTTTATATTTGAAGATTTTTAGGGATATGATATTTATAGAATTTTGAAAAATTATTGTGACATAACAATATGGAGTAGTTCATGATTATATGATTTGATAAATTTAAATTTGATGGTAGTAAATGAATAAATAAAACAATTGAGGATTTAAAAATTCGAGGATAAACATTGATTTAAATAGAGGGTTAAAAATTTAACATGGCAGGATTTATGATGTATTAATTCCAGGAAGGATATGATATGATTGAGGTTATCATTAGAATTTGAGGAAATTAAGGAGATTGTCATTAAATTATTGGATTGCAAGTTATAAATTTTAGAATGTTATATTTGAATGTCGCATTTGGAAAATCCTTAAGTATCGTATTGCCGAGTATTTTGAGGAAAAAAAATAAATTTGATGGACTAATGTTTGAATTCAAAACTTGTGGGACGAGATTACAATTATATATGTGGATTGATTAAATCAAATTTGAGGAGTGGATATTAAATTCCGAGTATTGAATTACTAACTAAAACTTTCAAGGGAATTTTGATAAAAAATAGACTTTGATTTCATTTCGAGGATTTTTTTCAGGAATGAAATAATATCAGAAATTTTGAAATTATGAAAAGACCTTGCGGATTATTACCTGATGTCGTGGTTGATGAATTTAAGTTTGAGGGAAATAATTAATGTGTATGATTAAATGCTACTTTGAGGATTTTAAATTTCGAGGACGAAATTCTTTTAAGGTGGGTAGACTTGTCACTACCACATTCCGAAAACAGGGGTATTTTTTTGACTTTTTACAATATTTAATATTATGGTAGTTACAATTAATTAGTTGCATGATAATTATTTGTTTTGAATAAATATGTGTGATGTGTAATTAAGAATATAGTATTAGATGCAGTGTTCATTTATTTTTGCCAGCAGACTAGACCTAGAAGCCCAGTAGATGACCACCTGTCCGAATTATAGAATTCTGGATTTTATTATTTTATCTAGAATTTATTTATTGGAGATTGTAATTAATTACTGTATTTTATTTAATATTTTTGCGCATTGCCTTTGCTTCGATAATTGGAGCAGTACCCTGACTTTTGTCTTCCAACAAATTTCACAATCTTGCCCTAGACATGCCCGCCTTCCATTCTGCTATTTTTTGCAACTCATAATTATGCTCGCTGTGCATTAATTCTAGCCGCACAAAAATCGTCGCGGACGTTATTTAATAAATCCCTATTTTTTCATCGTTGTGCGTTCCAATCGAAAATTGGACGCAATCTTGACCTATTTTTCGTGCGGCCCAAATTAGGGTAATATTCTGTTCTGAGTCTTCTTCATTATTGGTATTGATGACCTGACCTGATTTTGGCTCCATGTACTCCTAATTAATTGTTGAACACAACTTGCATTTATTTCTATTTAATTTGAGGATACCATTTATTCTGATTCTAAAATCCCAATTTAATTCCAGTGCCCTGCTAATTGAGCCCGTACCAGTCTTACAGCGCCCCCTGACCCTACAAAACACCGGACCCCGAATCGCCCGCCAAATTTTTATCATTTTATGTGTTTGTGCAATTTCCCGAATTTAAGGGGCTAAGTTGCAATTATTCAATTGTAGGTGTCATCACCCCATTGTCCAAGACCAAATGGAAAGATTATTTACTTGAGGACCAAATTACATTTTTCCTACATGAATTAATTTCCCTCATGTTCAATCTGGACCACTCATTCAATGAGTGCATCCTCACCCTCCATCAAAACACTCTCTCCCATATATAGTGTCTACATCAAACCCTAATCCCAAGAAACCTAAGTTTTCCCCCACCTCTCTCTCTCCTCCATCCTCAACACCAAACCGTAGCCTCCTTCTTTTCTTTTTCTCTTTTCCTTTCTTCTTCTCCTTCTTCCTTCCTTCTTCTTCCTTATTGTTTTTTTTTTCATTTAAATTAAATTTGAATTCAAGGGAGGGGGGGGAACACTGTTCATCAACCCCCCTACTGTTCCGCGGCGGCTCTGTGAACTCCCCGCCGGACAGCTCTCCACGGCGGCCCCGCTTCACGAGCCCCTCCAGCCCGCCGCGACTGCGCCGACGGCTGCTCCTCCCCGGCGGATCTCTGGCTACTCTTTCCGCTGACTGCTCCAGCCCGATTCCCCGGCGACTCCGGCCTCCCTCACGATCTTCCTCCGGCGGATCAGCCAAGCGGCCGACTCCCGACGAACTGCCCCCATCTCCTTCCGCTGCCAATACACCTATCACCCCCACCATCAACCTATCATCACCACCCTCATCTATTCCCCTCCGGTGGCCCTCTGACTGCTCCGGCGGCGCTGCCTCAATACCCCGGCGGCCCCGCATCTCCCCACTGCGCCAAACCGCCAGCCCGGCACTGCTCTGCACTCCGGCAAGCGGCCATCTCCTCCGGCACTGCTCGTGCTTCTCCCTCCATCTCCTCCTCCATACACTCCGGCCTCCCCATCGGTCCGGCGGTCCCTGTACTCCGATCCCCGGCGGCTTCCCCCTCTGGTCCGGCGGCCAGCCACCAGCCACTGTAAGTCTTCTTCTTCCCCTTCTTTCTTTATATATATATATATATATATATATATATATATATATATATATATGTATATATACATACATGTATATATGTATATATATATTTTGTAAATGTATGTATTAATATATATGTATAAGTATATATTTTGTATATGTATATTTATGCATTTTATATACATACTTTGTATATTTTAATATAATTAGTATATGTATATGTATATACTAGTATATGTATTGTATATAATAATTAATGCATAGTTAATATATATATAATTAATGTAAAATATTTATATATTTAATTAATGTGAAAATTTGTATATGTATTTAATTTAATTTGTATATATATATGTATATATATACATTGGTTTATTTTATGACTTTTATTTAATAAAAGTATATGCTAGTATAAATTTATTTTGGTGTATTAGTATTAGTATATTAAATGATTATGTTGATTATATATATGTATAAACATACTTTGGTATAAAACGTATATTTGGTATATATATTTTAGATATATATGTATTATGTTAAATTCTTTAGCGTGTATACAAATATAAATATGTATTGTATTCCTTTCCATGAACTATGTTTATATAGGTATGCATACAAAGTATTATTTATTATGTTCATATATATATATCTATAAAAATATAGTATAATTTCTCTAATTGCATATAATATACGCACTATTTTGGTATATGTACAAACATATAAATGTATGTATTTGGAAAAGTATATATTAAATTAATACTTTTTGGTATAAATATGTGTACCTATATATATATAGATATACGTGTATAAACATATTTTTGGTATGAAAATTTATACAGTATAAAACTGTATTGATATATACATACGTACTTGTAAAACATATTTGGTATAAGTAAACAAATGTATATTTCACTAGTACATATATATGTATACATGTATATTTTGTATATGTATTTAATTTGAGATATGTTTATATGCACATACAGGTATTAGTTTTATTTAAAGTGTATATATTTTACTTACATCTATTATTGTAATTAAGGGATATTAATATATAGTTGGCCTATCTAGTAGATGACCCCTACCGTACCTAGCATAGCCCTGAGGCCAGTATAATTCTTCTGTGTGTTAGGATAGCATCTGATGCAAGTGTTGTAATTATGATATGTTTATAGGACTGTTGGTTCACCCAGGGGATACTCTGGAATAGGACATCCATAATTTACCAGCTAAGGACCCAAGGCAAGTACATTCTCTGATAATTTCCAATTCTTTGATAATTTCTATAAGTTCAACAATCATGAAATGTTACAACTGAATCTTTAACACTGTGCTACACGGACTAGTATAGCTTGGATCTGCAGTCATGAGATTTTACCTTGATTATCGTATTGATATTATATACGATATTGACATTGATATTAGACATTGATATTAGACATTGTACATGATAGACTTGACTTGCTCGTGTATCGTGACGTGTCATGATTGGATCCACAGTACTAGTTGGGGGCGAGGAAATTGCTAGTGAGAGATGTGATCAAATACCCATTGTATAATTAAATATTATTGGTGTTAATCATACCCCCACGTATGATTAGCCAGACTGTAGCAATCGTACATGTTCCCAAGCCGATCATATTTCGAAACTACTATTTCAAAACACGTAGAATAGATTACAGTTCCCTATTTTAAATCATATACTACATCACCCGTATATGATACTGCTCCTTGTTTCTTTTCATTTTCATACATGCACTGACTGTATCACACTGCCTATTGCCTGTCTCTTTACATTGCCTGTTCCTCTTAAATTATCATTGCATTTATTTCACTGTCTTCTCAGTAGCTAGCATGACATGTTTTATTGTATTATAGACATTATCAATTAATGGAACTGTTATTTGAGAGTGTTGCTTTGCTCCTTCCTGACTGGAAATATTTTTCCAGACTATGCCTTAGAGGACCGCTGTCCGACACGTTATGGACCATATGGTGAGTAGCTGCAGACTTGGTAATTTGGTTGTGATTCCGAGAGATCTAGTCGGAATTTCTAATCTTCTAGTTAGTTTCTTTCCGTAGTTTATTTGGTACCGGATTTGTCTCCGGCATTTTTGTTGAGACTTGGATTGTTGAGTTAGATTATTAGTTGTTGACTTGTGTTGTATTAAAATTTTTGTTGGATATCTTATCGTGCTGTCGTCCTGTGATTGAGTATGTGTTTAATTTATTGTGTCATCCGTGCCTCCTCATGGAGATTGGATGTTTCGTGAGATTGATTAGATAGATTATTGACCTAGACAGCGTTCTACCGCCGATGCTGCGGCGTAGGCTGGACGTACCCACGCACTCGTGCCCCTAAACTGGGTGCGGGTCGTGACATTGGCTGTGGTGGCTATGGGGGTGACTGGGGGAGTCGGGTCGTCGGGTCGAGGAAGAAGAAGTCGAGGGGGAGTGTCTGCTGCAGTGACTGGTGGTGGTGGCGGGGGTTGGTGTTGGGGAGGAGAAAGGTCGGAGGGGGTCGGGCTGGTGGTGCTCGGAGGTGGAGAAGGTGGTGGCAGGCTGAGGGAGGTGGCCGGGGAAGAAGTCGGGTGAGGGGTGATGGTGTTGGAAATATAGTTTCTTAGGTTTTCCTAGGTGTAGTTGGCTGTGGGGTGTGTTTTAGAGAGAGGGTATGGGTAGTATGTATAGGAGAGAGAGAGAGGAAGGGCTCTCCTTAGGATTAGAGCCGACTGGGTATAATTTCCTAGGGTTGAGGGAAGGCTCCACATGATGAACATGTGGCTAGGATGATGGGAATTTGAATTGTAGGGTGGAGATGTGAGGGTGGAAAGTTGTAACAAGTACAACTAATAAGGGAGGGAATATGGTGGACCGATCAAGGGTGTGTGTGTGTGTGTGTGTGTGTGTGTGTTCTTCATGTGTTTGGGCCAATGAGAGGGGGACACCTCATTGCTTATTTGCATAAAAGTCCCTTAAAAATTTAGAAATTGCACAATAAATAGAATTTGGGATTGGATGAGGCAAAACACCATATTTGGTGTTATGTAGTGGGCTAAAATGGTGTGTGGTGTTTAGTATGAACCTTGAGGGTGTGAGTGTGGGTTTGGGTTGGAGTTGGGTCTAGTTTTGGGTGAGGTTGGGTTCTTACACCAATTTAATTAAAATTAGTGTAATTGCTGATCTTTAATTAATTGGAAATACATGGGGTTAAAATTGGGTGGGACACAAGTGTCATGGACATAGTAGACTTAGAATAGAATAATGTCATAATTTGGGTTGGACAAAACGGGTTGAGGGTTTATCTCCATTTTCGATTGGAATGGACAAGGATGCAAAGTTGGATTTAATTGGATTTAAATATGGACGTTTGTAACGAATATTGTGTGACTAAAATAAAGCACAATACAGAGTATTTGTGAGTTACACAAGGGTCAGAATAGTAGGCTGGCATGTCTAGGAAATGTGTATGGAATTTGTTTGCAGGTAATAGCTAGTGTAGTGTTCTAAATATTGAAGCAACGGTAAGGTACACTAAGTGATATAATTATTGCACAATAAATATAAAATACTATAATCAAATTCTAATTGGCTCCAAATTAACCCTAGTCTCTCTGTATAAGCTAAGTAGACCTAAATTTGGTCGAGGGAGTTTACAAGGAGAGGGACCGACTCCAACAGTCTACGACTGCCGAGGTTTCTTATGCGCAACCGGAAAATATATCACTTTTTCTGGGTTTGAGGCCGTGGAGTCTATTCCTGAGTGCTCTGGTGGTTATGTCCCAGGGGAGTCGCTGGTGGAGCCGGCCACCTCCCCCATCTCGGTTGATGAATTAAACAATCTGGAGGAAGTTCGGAATCGCACTAGAAGAGCGTCAGGTCCCATTGCCTTCTCCGTGTATGTTATTTCGCAACCTTTCTCTGGAAGAGATCTTTCAGCTTCAGCTTCATATTCTCTGGGCGCAAGTTAATTGTTGGTTGTTCTGGTTCTGTAGACCCTACCTCTCCCTTGAAGGTCGTGGACATGACTGCGGAGGAAGGGGTCACAGAAGAAGAGGGTAGTGAGCTCATTAGGGTACAGTCTGAGTCTCTTCTTTGCTTTTTTAGGGGCAAGAAACATCCCACCGTGCCCCCTAATGAGGCTATGACGAGGGAGGTTCTTGTTGTTATAAGCCCTTCTGGCGTGGCAGCTGCTCTTCCAACAGTTGCCGCTGGGGGTTCCATGTCTGAAGCCTCTTTGGATAGCAGGGTAGTAAGCCGTCGCGATGAGGTCGTTGGGTCACTTTCTGAAGCTACCGCAACTCAGTCCAAGAATGGTAAACCAGTGGGAGCCGATGCGGTAAGATGGCCTATTACTCCTGTCCTTAGCATTGGTACTACTCTGGCCTCCGTGGTTCAGCTGTTGGGTATCCAGTAACTTCTTGCGTTCATAAAATATTAGACCATCGACAGGACTGCTGGTTTTTCCTCTACTATTGCTTCGCCTTCAAGGTTTCCAAGCATCGTTGTGCCTCCTGCTGTGCGTGTGTCCTCTTCTTTAATCCCACTACCTCTGACTCCAACTAAGTTGGAAGAGATTGACGAAAATGTTAAGTTCTAGATTCAGAGCTTTCACATATTCTTGAAGTAAGGGATCGAGGGTGTATTGGAGCACAATAAATCGTTTGCCTGGGCAAGGCACTTTGCCCAGGGCCAGGTCCACTCTCTGAGGGGTATACCTAGTTTTGAGCAGATGGCCGAATTTCTAGGCCATAAACTGAAGGAGATAGAGAAATGCCTCACAGAGCTGTGGCAGTATCAGCAGGCAGATATGAGAATACTGACTTTCCATGAATATAACGAGTTCTCAAAGAAGGTGGAGACAAAGAAGGCCTTCTTTGCTTCGTCGATGGAGTGTTTGTAGCGCAATTTCTGAATCTTGCAGGAGAGGCATGACAGGCTGGGCGATCTCAGAGAGGAATGCCTTTTCCAGCAAAAGGACATGACCGAGCAAATTAGATGGCTCCAGATCGAGCTTGATGCAATAAGCTACGGGAGGCCCAGCAGGAAGAGGAGGCCATCCGCACTGAGGCGAGCTACATAGTGCAGAACATGGCTGGCATTGAGGTTCCGGTGCAACAGCTAGAGGACCGACATGAGTCATACGCTTGCTACGAGGATCCGGAGGTTATAGCCCAAGAAGTTGAGCGCCGGGCTCGGTGGTGCCTGGATGGCCATATTTCTTATCTCTATGAGCGGATAGCAGAGTTATGCTCTGACTCATAGCACCAGCAGTTCTCTTTTGCTTTTTATGTCTTCATTTTGTCTTCGGGCTTGGGATCTTGATACTCTCCTGAAATGTAGTTTTACTTTTAATCTCTTCTTGCGGAGGAAAAATAAAAGTTATCCTATCTGTTTTGGAATTTATTTGTGTTAGCTTTAGGTATCGTACTAGAGGTAATATGAACGTAGTACAATACTGTGGCTTTTTAAGAAAATCCCGCTGGGGGATCTTTGGTGGACTTATTACTTTTTCCGTACTAGAGTACAAGTAATAAGTTTGAAGATAATTCCTATCAGAGATAATATGGACGTGATAGGTTTTGTGGACCCATTACTTTTTTTACTCATGGGTGCAAGTAATAGGTTTAGAACAAGTCCTGCCAGAGGTAATATGGACGTAGAAGTTTTTGTGGACTTAACACCGCTGGTGTACCTTGGTGAATACGGGTGATAAGTGGGGATGAAAACCGATATCAGTGGTAATATGGACGTGATGATCGATAGCCAAGACCCGAAATATTTGCTCAGAGGTAATATGGACATAGAAAACTCAGCCGAGGAGAAATGTTATGACGATAGTTCAGAGGTAATATGAACGTGAACCAATGTCCAAAAAACTTACTGATGAGTGATTTTCTGAGTGTGGTCTATCCAAACACGAAGATAGACCTGAGGATTGCTCTATTGGAGTGATTGGTAGGATGATAGCTCAGAGGCAATATGAACATGGCTAGCGTCTAACAAGATTGGTTTTTGAGTGGTCACTGCGGGAGTGTGCAAGTGGACCTGAGGACTGATCCGCTGGAGAGACTTTGAGGATCCATCATCCGTTCCATATCCATGGCACTTGGATACAGATGATGGCTTTTACAAAAATTTATAAAGAAGGAGAAAATATTGCACATAGGCACTTGCTGGAGATGAAGAACCAAGAGTGTAGAGATGTATATCTGGGTTGTCCCACTGGGGATGAGGGGAGCACAAGTTAAGTTTAGACGTAGTACTTTTTTAAGAACTTATCGTTGATAGGCATCATGAGCAAGTCATCATTGGGTTTCGTGAGCCGGTAGGCGCCATTGGAGAATACCGATTCTACGACGAATGAGCCTTCCCATTTGGGCTAAAATTTGTTGGCTATTTTGTGGGTCATAACCATCGGTCTTCTTACTGTCAAGATGAGATCATCCACTTGGAACATTCTCTTCTTGATCCGCTTGTTGAAGGCTCCATAGAGATGCTCTTGGTACAACTCAATGCGCTGCTGAGCTAAGAGTTATTTTTCGTCAAGTGTTTCCAACTCTTATAGTCGTCGACGATGGTTGTCGTCCACGGTTAGCTAATTGAAGAGAGCCACTCGGAGTGAAGGGATTTGGATTTCAAGGGGAAGGACCGCTTCGCTTCAATACACCAAAGAGAATGGCGTACTTCCTGTAGCTGTCTGGACCATTGTACGATAGGCCTATAAGCATTCACCCAGCTTCTTGTTTCAGTCGTGCTTGTTGGATGATATGAATTTTTTGAGAAGCTTGATGATGGTTTTGTTGAATGCCTCAGCCAACCTATTTGCCGTTGGGTTATAAGCAGTCGATGCCATATTCTGAATCCGATTTTTATCACAGAATCGGTAGAATGCATGACTTGCAAACTGTGGACCATTATCGTGAATGATCCTTCGTGGAAAGCCAAAGCGGTATATGATGTGATGCTTGACGAAGCTAATCACATTGGATGTCTTGACTTCCACGAGTGGTACTACTTTCTCCCACTTGGAGAAGTAGTCGGTAATTGCCAGGATGAACCATTGTCACTTAGACGAAGATAAACTTATTGGTCCTATGATATCCATTTCCCATGCCATAAATGGCGAGGATGCTACTATTGGGTACAAAAATTTCAAGGGCTGGTGGATGAAGTCTGCGTGGATTTGGCACGTCTGGCATTTTCTCGTATAATCAATGGCCTTTGCTACCATCGCCGGCCAGTAATAATCCATTCTTTGAAGACGGTCATGTAGCTTTGGGCCGGGTTAGTGGGCACCATAGACGCTATCATGGGCTTCCCGAAGCACCTGTTTAGCTTAAGCATTCGATAGGCATCATAGCAGAAGGCCGTCATATGAGTGACAATACAGAATTTTAGTAACTATATCGTAGTAGAACCGGAGGGAATGTCTCCTGATGGACGTGGCTTCCTTTGGGTTCTCGGAGAGAATTTTATAGACCATATAGTCAATGAATTAAAGCCTCCAGTCTTTGACATCAATGTGTACTTTCGTCGCATAGCTTAGACATAGGCAGAGGTTATTTTTTGGGCAGACCAGCTTTTTATCGATCACCGTAATAAGCTGATGGGTGTTGTCTGGAACTACCAAGGAGGCAGTGAGGCCGGCCAGGGAGTCAGCCTCAATTTTCTGCATCTAAAGGACGTGCTCAATGAAGAATCCCTAGAAGGTTGAGATGATGCCAAGCGCAGCTTGGTGCTACGGAATTAGGTCTTCATTTCGGACTTCATATTCGCCTCGAACTTGGTTGACTATCAGCTTGGATTCACCGTATGCCTCTAAATAGTCCACCCCTACTTGTTTAGTAAGTTGGAGTCCAATAATGAGAGCGTTGTATTCAGCCACGTTGTTGGAGCATGGCTCCATAAGGGATTAAGCTCGATTAATGACTAGATTATAGGGGGAGATTAATATTATACTAACTCCGGTCATGAAATTGCCTTTGGGCCCTGCTCTCGAAGCACCATCGAAGAACATCTGCCAGACAGCTTCGTACAAAGTCACGTTTGAATTTGCCACTTCATCTGGAATCTCGTCGTAGAGTTTTGAGGTTTTTGGCACCAAATGTGTTGCTAGGAAGTTGGCCAGTGTTTGGCCCTTGACGACTTTCTGAGGGACAAACACATATCGTATGAAGACAATAGTATCGCCCAGGTAGCTAGGCAAAAATTGAGCGCCCCTGATTTGGTCATAAGAACTCTGGGCGGATTAACTCACAAGATCACATGAATGGTTTATCCAACCATGTAGTGTCGAGTCTTCTGGATAGAAAATACTAGAGCAAGGTATTCATTTTCGACGAGAGTGTACCTATGCTCTGCGTCGACCATCATCCGGCTAAGGTAGTAGATGGCCTACACGTGGCCTGTATCAATATTCTGGGCTAATAAAGCACCGAGGGAGTGATCCATTGCATGTATATAGAGTAGAAAGGGCTTTCCTACGAATAGGGCTACTAGAACTGGAGGGTTTGATAGGTATCCTTTGATGTTGTCGAATGTGCATTGGCATTCTTCATTCCAGACAAAGGAGACACCTTTCTTTATGAGCTGGGTGAATGGCCGATAATGCCCCGAGAGGTTTGATATAAACCTTCTGATGTATGCTAGCTTCCCTTGAAGGCCGCGGAGCTCTCGGAGGTACCTCGATGGGTTCATCTCGAGGATTGCTTTAGTTTTGTCAGGGTCTATGTGAATACCCTGAGAAGTGACGATAAAGCCCAAGAATTTATCGCTGGAGACTCCCATGAAGGATTTGGTAGGGTTCATCTTGAGCTGGTGCGTGTGCATGAGGTCAAACACAGTCTTCAAGTCCCTGAGGTGATCACCTTTGGAGTGACTTTTGACGGCGATGTCATCGACGTAACACACCACCGTCTTATGCAGATATTCAAAAAAATTAAGCTCATAGCTCGTTGGTATGTAGCACCTGTATTTTTTAGACCGAAGGGCATGACTGTATAGCAGTATACTCCTATCGGTGTTCAGAATGATGTATGCTTCTTGTCTTCAGGAGACATCTTGATTTGATTATAGCCAAAGAATCCATCCATGAGGGACATGCTCTCGATACCACAAGTATTGTCGATCATTATATCGGTGATCAGGAGAGAAAACTTGTCTTTAGAGCATGCCGAATTTAGATCACGAAAGTCGATGCAGATTCAAATCTTTCCATTCTTTTTGACGAGATATACGATGTTGGCCACCCAATCTGGATGTTGTTTTTCATGGATGAAGCCACTAGCTATCAGTTTTTTGACTTCAGCTTCAATGGCATTTATAATGTCCGACCAAAATCGTCATTGCTGCTGTTTGACAGGCTTAGCGTTCGGCGAGATATTGAGTTTATGGACTGTGATTTGGGGGGTTCAGTCCTAGCATGTCTTCGTAACTCCAGACAAAGACATCAATGTATTCCTTAACGACCTATAGCAAGGATTCTCGATCTTCGTCGGACAGACTTTTGCTGATGAAGATAGGCTTAGGGGAGGTCTCTTCACCTATATCGACTTATACAACTTCGTCCTCGGTAGGAGGGTCTCGTTGCTCAAATCTTATCTCCCATTGGGAATCTAGGCGTTGGGCCCACAACTCTATTTCAAAGAGTTCAGATAGGTCCTTGTTGTCTTCCTCAGGGTTAGCTGACACCATGTTGGCAGATAACATTTTCCTGAGCATGTCCCTGATACTAACATCGGAGTCCCAAGTGGAAGATTATGAAGAGTGAGAGTGTACTTCGTCTTCTTTATCTGAGCCCTCGGGAGTTGTTTGAGGAGTTACATATCCTAAGCCATGCTTGGTCTTATGGTAGTAATCCTCGGACTTGCCTATGGGAGCAAGTAGACGCAGGGGCAGCCATCGGCCCTTGTCGTAGTTTAAGCCCTTAGTGGCCTTCAGGTCATACCCAATCTTCTGGATAAGGTGCTTGGCTTGCGAGCTATACCGGTTAAGTGATATTTTATCGGTATCAGTTTCCAGATCCAGTTCTTCTTGGACGAAGGATCAGGGGCATTCTACTTTGCCGAAGATGATGAGTTTGTCTTCCCTCATTTTGGCTAGAACTGGAAAGTAGGAGTTTTGGCTGGGGAGGATCTGATTGATTGGGTAGGTGGAAGTCACATGTGTTTGCAGATGAAGGCCCAGAACATGCTCCATGGAATATAGTTTGCTCATATGTGCACGTTCGAAGTAGTTCAAAGATAACCCTTTATTCATAAAATGAGGTATCTTTGCTTCAAGGATTACATCATCGAGAGAAGGGATGTTAGCATGAGCAGCTACATACTCCTTCAGCTTATCTTTTTCGAGGGCCACCCCTAGTGTGAGCGAAGGCTTAGGTAGATTCCTGCATTATTTTACCACCAAGGGTTCTGAATTTATAAGAGGTACCAGAGCCTCCCTTGGTGGTCTTCGAAGGCGAATGACCATAGGTTCTGAAGGTGTAGACGGTGTCGGGTCTTCCCTCTATGGGTGATTCGGCCTATAAAGGCGAACGACCAGAGGTTCGGATATTGTAGACAATGTCTGATCTTCCTTTGGCGGTCGACTCGGCCTATGAAGGTGGACAACTAAAGGTTTGGGTGCCTCTTTGTGCAGTTTTATGACAAAAGGAGCGGTTGTGTCGGTAGTGCGTGCCTTGAGACGAACCCTCAGGGGCTCCTCTGGTGTTGTCACTGTATTTGCTTCATCATCGGCCTCATTGCCCGCCTCCTCTTGGGGGACTTGCTTGTAGAGGATTGCATCGGAGTAGTAGGTCTCGACCCCTTTAAACAGGTATACGTTCGCGAATTCTGTCTTGACCGTATCATGGTCATCCACATACTTTAGACATTGGTGTAGAGTTGATGGCATAATAATGTATTGGTGTATCCAAGGTTGTCCCAGCAGGACATTATAAGACACATCCACGTCAATGACGTAGCAAGTGACCTATGTCTTCAAGTCGTCGATATGGTATTTCAGGCGAATCTTGCCCAGAGGGTAGCTTCTTTCTACGTTGAAGATACTGATGGCAGTATTAGTGGCTGCCAACCGATGCATCGGGATGCCCAAGGTCTGAAGCATATTCTGTGGAATAATGCTGATTGATGAACCGGGATCGATGTGCATCTGTTCCACGTTATTGGCACAGATGTACCATGTGTAATATATGGGACGATCATGCCGGTTGTTCTTTAGCAACATATTCTGTTGTAAGAACGTGATGTTGGGTATTGCCTCCACGATATTATTACAGTGGGGCAAGCAGCCTGATCTTCAGTTGACGGTTTGACTTACGCCAGGTAGGTATCGATATTTTGCAATGCCTAGCTAAGAGCATCCGAGTGTCTTTGGAGAGCCGTAGAAGCTCAAATAGTGACAACTTTGCCGGGGTATAGCTAAGAGCATCCGAGTGTCTTTGGAGAGCCGTAGAAGCTCAAATAGTGACAACTTTGCAGGGGTATTGGCGAGTTGAGCCATGACGTCAAAGTTGTAGGGCTTTTCCAGTACCTGAGCTATTTTCTTACGTAACGGCTTGTCGAAGCATCCCTCTTTTTGTTTGGACTTATTTGCTGGTGGGGGTTGAGATGGACTCGGATCAAACACGATATATGTAGTAGTTGGAGGTGCATTGACGTCGGGAGCTTCGTAATCTCGCTGGTAGGCAAGGCCCGAACTGGTTGCCCCTGCCTAGGCCCTCTCAGCGGAGGGAGAAACCATGCGATAGGACTTGGTTTTTCGTATAGCGGTAGGCGCTGCTTGCTGCATCAAATCTGGGACCGGATTTTGATGGACCCACATGATCTTGCCCTGAGGCATAGTAAGAGGTGTCAGCCCGACTGCTTGGTCGCAAGCTGGTGGAAGATTAATTATCTCCATTGTTGCCCTTGGGATCGGTGTGACTCCGTCCTGGGCTTCCGTCGCAAAAAATTTATCGAACTAGAGGGATACCATGTTGGTGGTAACTATTACGTCATCGATTTCTAAGGAGAGAGCTTTGATATCGATTAAGTGCTGGATCCACCGCTTTAATGTGTAACAATCCTATATCGTATGGTGGACATACCGGTAGAAGTGATAGTACTTCGGGTTATTTATGTTTGCCGCTTTCGGCTAGCGTCTGATGTGGGGGAGCCAAAGTTTTCCTCCCATCATCAGCATGTCAAAGATGGGCATGACATCTTCATCCTCGAAAGAGTAAGTCTCCTTTGGTTTCGGAGCTTCCGCCAGTTTTTTCTCCGGCTTTTTGGTTAAGTTGGCGACCAAGGCCTACTTTGTCCGACCCGTGTCACGACCCGATTCCTTAGAATCGTTTGAGGCGTCCCCCGAATCGTGACCGCCGTGTGGGCCTGGAGTTGCGCCCGCACAAGGTTTTAATGATTTGTATAGCAAGCACATATTCAGAGTACGCAGATAAATTGAAACACAGATTTGAAATATGGAAAAGTTCTCTTTATTGATAATGAACATCTATTACAAACTCTTGAACGAGTCAACTAATATGCCGAACGGCTTACAAAAGAGATGACTCAAAATGAGATAGCAGTCCTGTACATTATATCCCTTTATAAACTCAAAATGATAAAGACCTCCAGGCTGGAGGATAGCTTTGCACGGAGCTGCATTTGTGTATGAAGAGTTGCAAGCTCCTGTCTTCAAAATGCTCCAAGGGGCGCAGTGAAGATACGCCAACAGTTGGACTGGATCGGGTAGACGACTTCGGCTCCTCGCTCGGTTCATCTTGGTGTGGAGAACCTGTTTCAACGAGGGTCAGCATGTCGAAACATACTGGTGAAGGCGAGCTAGCCTGACTATACTAATCAACACGTTGTTTTAATGAAGCATGCATATTTGTGGGTTTCTATCTTGCCTTAGTTCATTTACAAGTAAGCAGCATATAGAATTTACTGAAATGAACATGCCACCGTTCGGTGGATTTTACCTGCCCGTCTGAATTACCTGCACAATACTTACCATGCCTTCCCTGCCACGAAGACACAAGTTAGTTTGCAACAGGTTTAAATATATAATAGATCACTGGCGTATGCCAATAAGGACACTAGTCATAGACGAGAATGGTTTGCAGCGAAAGTACAGTGGGTGCTCCAAGCCATTCCGTCCAGCACAGTTAACTATACAGTAGGGTTCCGTCCGGACCGGATCGGTGCCAGTGCCCCAGCGATCGTCCGTAGGAACCAGTTACCTTGTGCACAAGTTGTCCGTGATCGAACAGTACGTTTACTAAGTTAACAGTTCATGCAGTTGAGGCAAACAGTAGCACATGACAGTCGGTATTGCATGATTCATTTAACATAGCCTCCTTGAACAGTTTAGCGCATACAAGGTGTTCCATACTTAGCACGATCCATAGAACAGTTATAAATGAACTAGCATACAGTATGATAACAGTTCACATATTTGATTGACAAGCATAAGAACCAAGTCTATTCTCTTTTATCTTGGTTTCTTTTATTATTACTTGGTATCGTTTGATCGGGGCAAAGAAGAGTGCAGATTTTATAGATGTGAAGCTTGGAAGCAGGGCTATCTAATCGGGTTGGTATCCACCCACTTAGATTTTGGAAGGGAGAAGGAAAGAGGCGCTTCACGACTCCGCTCGCAAGCCGCCTACTGCTCGCTCACCTGCACACGAACAGCTCGATTAATACTTCTTCCTCTCTTTCCAATCTCGGAATAGAAGTGCAAGTCAATGAACGAAAACAATGAAGACCATCGAAACCGTTCAAGGAAAATAAGCAAATCCCAAAACCAACTCAAAGCACAAAAGCAACAAGCGACATCGAAAACCGAGGCAATAAAAGATAGCAGCGGAGAGATCCCTCATGACTCTGCCGCTAAGCCGATCCTTGGGGCGCAGTCTACTGAATATGGGAATCGATTCCGAAGAAACAAATCCATAACGAGGACGAGTTCTTAATTCAATCTATCCCGATCGAACGATACCGTCTTGTGTTTCTTAGCCGCGTTCTCCGCACCGGGAGAACGGGGCGCTACATCCTACCCAACTAATTGGAAGTTTTGTCCCGAAACTTAGGATAGAACCTACCATTAGGGATTATTCTGTTGCGGGCGATGGTTATTGAGGCGGCTCAGTGGACAGTCACGAACGGTATGGTTTGCTTCACCGCAAACTAAACATAACCCAAGTTTCAGGCGGCACTTATCTATTGCGTGCCCCGGCCGCCTGTAGAAGTGACATACTTTGTCTAACTTTTCTCCATGCTTGCCACCGTTGTTCGGACGCTTTGTAGCGTTGTTTTCTCTGTCGTTGCTTTGGCGTTTGTGATTGTAGGTATGCACAGCGCCGGCAGGAACGTGAGGATAAAGTGGTTCGAGAGATAGGGCATGATTTATTACTTCATGCATTGTACGATACTAATGAACGGCTACGTACGAATGGATGGCAGGGCGTAGTCCACCTTCAAACCTTCTTGCTCGACTCGGTACATCAGGTAAATAGGCCCTAGCGAATTTGGAGAGTCGGTTGAATTCGGCGGAGTACTCTTTAACTGTCATGCTGCCTTGCCTCAGTTGCATGAACTCGTTCTCCATTTAACGTTGTACTGGAGGGGGTACAGACTCCTCTTCAAACGTGGCACGAAAAGTCGTCCACGAGATCGCCTCCTCTCCGTGATCAAATTGGAGAGATCGTCGATGCACGTCCCACCAATCGTGCGCGTTGAGGCAGAGCTGTAGTTGCGTGCAGGCGACACACTTCTCTTCGGGGACCTCTAGCAGAGCGAAGTGATCTTCAAGTTCGGCCAACCAATCTAGAGCTACGACTGGGTCCTCAGTCCCGTTGAATGGGGTATTGTAGACTTTCTTGAAGTGGCCAAAGTCGAAGGTAGTCACGTCCCTCGTCCTTGGAATTTGCGGCGTCTCTACTTCAAGCACGGGCTGTTCCACCGGAGTCGGCGCTCTTGCCGTGGAATGGTTGGAAGCCAAAGTCTGAACGATCTGTCGCAGGGTATCTACCTGCTTTTGTTGGACTGAGAATCGTGCTTCTATATTGTCTTGAAACTTGAGCTGACTCTCTTCTGCTCGCTTCTCGGCCCGTTCATAGCGAGCCTCATCCCTTTGTTGGTTTTCCTCCAATATTCGCAACATTTGCTGGATGGGATCGATGCTTGGCGTGGCTCGCTGGCTCCTTGAACTTCCCGAAGTGCCCGAACTACTTTCTTGGCCTTGCGTTTCGTCCGGGGCTTGCGCTACAGATTGCGCTGGAGCCATTCCTTCAAAAGAAGGTAAATTACATTAGAATCATAATGTATTATGGACTTATTGCATGAACGTATCTCATTTTGGCCTAGCGAGTTCAAGAGTTCGCACAGGAATTTGATCGTTAAAGGAACTTTTCCAGTACGAAGTCTAAGGAACTTTGAATCTGTGCTCTGATACCACTATATCACGACCCGATTCCTTAGAATCGTTTGAGGCGTCCCCCGAATCGTGACCACCGTGTGGGCCTGGAGTTGCGCCCGCACAAGGCTTTAATGATTTGCATAGCAAGCACATATTCAGAGTACGCAGATAAATTGAAACACAAATTTGAAACATGGAAAAGTTCTCTTTATTGATAATGAACATCTATTACAAACTCTTGAACGAATCAACTAATATGCCGAACGGCTTACAAAAGAGATGACTCAAAATAAGATAGCAGTCCTGTACATTATATCCCTTTATAAACTCAAAATGATAAAGACCTCCAGGCTGGAGGATAGCTTTGCCACGGAGTTGCATTTGTGTATGAAGAGTTGCAAGCTCCTGTCTTCAAAATGCTCCAAGGGGCACGGTGAAGATACGCCAACAGCTGGACTGGATCGGGTAGACGACTTCGGCTCCTCGCTCGGTTTGCCTTGGTGCGGAGAACCTGTTTCAACGAGGGTCAGCATGTCAAAACATACTGGTGAAGGCGAGCTAGCCTGACTATACCAATCAACACGTTGTTTTAATGAAGCATGCATATTTGTGGGTTTCTATCTTGCCTTAGTTCATTTACAAGTAAGCAGCATATAGAATTTACTGAAATGAACATGCCACCGTTCGGTGGATTTTACCTGCCCGTCTGAATTACCTGCACAATACTTACCATGCCTTCCCTGCCACGAAGACACAAGTTAGTTTGCAACAGGTTTAAATATACAATAGATTACTGGCGTATGCCAATAAGGACACTAGTCATAGACGAGAATGGTTTGCAGCGAAAGTACAGTGGGTGCTCCAAGCCATTCCGTCCAGTACAGTTGCCTATACAGTAGGGTTCCGTCCGGACCGGATCGGTGCCAGTGCCCCAGCGACCGTCCGCAGGAACCAGTTACCTTGTGCACAAGTTGTCCGTGATCGAACAGTACGTTTACTAAGTTAACAGTTCATGCAGTTGTGGCAAACAGTAGTACAGGACAGTCGGTATTGCATGATTCATTTAACATAGCCTCCTTAAACAGTTTAGCGCATATAAGGTATTCCATACTTAGCACGATTCATAGAACAGTTATAAACGAACTAACATACAGTATGATAACAGTTCACATATTTGATTGACAAGCATAAGAACCAAGTCTATTCTCTTTTATCTTGGTTTCTTTTATTATTACTTGGTATCGTTTGATCGGGGCAAAGAAGAGTGCAGATTTTATAGATGTGAAGCTTGGAAGCAGGGCTAGCTAATCGGGTTGGTATCCACTCACTTAGATTTTGGAAGGGAGAAGGAAAGAGGCGCTTCACGACTCCGCTCGCAAGACGCCTACTTCTCGCTCACCTGCACATGAATAACTCGATTAATACTTCTTCCTCTCTTTCCAATCTCGAAATAGAAGTGCAAGTCAATGAACGAAAACAATGAAGACCATCGAAACCGTTCAAGGAAAACAAGCAAATCCCAAAACCAACTCAAAGCACGAAAGCAACAAGCGACATCGAAAACCGAGGCAATAAAAGATAGCAGCGGAGAGGTCCCTCCTGACTCTGCCGCTAAGCCGATCCTTGGGGCGCAGTCCACTGAATATGGGAATCAATTCTGAAGAAACAAATCCATAACGAGGACGAGTTCTTAATTCAATCTATCCCGATCGAACGATACCGTCTTGTGTTTCTTAGCCGCGTTCTCCGCACCGGGAGAACGGGGCGCTACAACCCGCACCCACAATTTGGGCACGAGTGCGTGGGTACATCCAGCCTACGTCGCAGCATCGGCGATAGAACGCTATCTAGGTCATAATACTATCTAATCAATCGCATACGAATTTCCAACTCCATAAGGAGACACAGATATCATAATATAATATGAAAATACTCAATCATAGAACTAAAGCACGATAAGATATCGAAATACAACACAAGTCTAAACAACAAAATAATCTAACTCAAACAATTACATCCAAGTCTCCAAATATGCCGGAAATAAATCTGGTACCATAAACTGCTAAAAGAAACTAACGAAATAACTAGTGATCTCGGCTAGACCTCCCAGAATCATACCTGGGCTATAAGGTCCAAGGCTGCAGCTACTCTCCCTGTGGTCCATAATATGTCGGACACCAGTCCTTTAAGTTGCAGTCTGAAAAAATATATTCAGTCAGGATTGAAGCAAAGTACAACCCGATAACAGTTCCAATTAATTAACAAGGACTATAAAAAAATAAATAGATGATGCTATATACTGAGAGAAAACAATAAATAGATGCAATGGAAAATAGTAAAGAGAACAGACAATATAGGCAATATGGTATAGTTAGTGCATATATGAAATAAAGAGAAAGAACTAAAATATCATATACAGGATAATGTAGCATATAAAACTGAAATAAAGGACTGTAACTATTCTAAGTATTCGAAATAGTAGCTTCGATATGTGATCAGCTTGGGAACATGTAAAATAGCTATATGGCCTGGCTAATCATACGTGAGGCGTATGATTAACATTAACAATATTTTACACTTGTACAATAGGGTTATGATCACATCTCTCACTAGAAATTTCCCCGCCCCCAACTAGTACAGTGGATCCAATAATGACACGTTATGATACACGATCAATGTCCAATATATCATGTACAATGTCTAATATTAATGTCTAATATCAATGTCGTGTACAATATCAATACGATAACCAAGTAGCATCTCATGATTGCAGATCCAATCTATATACTAGTCCATGTAGCACAGTGTCAAGAATCAGATGTAACATTTCTAAATACTTGAATTATAGAAATTATCAAATAACGGAAATTATCAGAGAATGTACTCGCCTGTGGTCCTGAGCGGACAATACCAATATCCTGCTCCCGAAGTCTCGCAGAACAATCCAATGGTCCTATATTTATATAATATAATTATATAATAGCATCAGTTGTTACTCTAGCACACACACAAACACAATTACTCTGAACTCAGAAACTACACTAGGGTGGTAACTGGCCAACTAGCAGGGTCAAGTGTGCGTGTCTAAATGCACAGGTGTCCTGTCCTTGAATACTGTGCATAACAAGACAGTCAACTAACACTAACACATGTCTAAAACTCTAAATCTCGTGTAACACCAACACATGTCTAAGCTAGTATGTTAGTGTACACCAAGTAGAAAGTTCACTAGAACTCAGGGTCATACAATCATATATAAATACGGGATACCCATAACTAACACTAAATAAATAATTCCCATGATGTAATATATAAACCTAAATACCATACACACATGCACATACACAAATACTAGTTATTAGGTTTTCCAACACAGTGTCTTGCAATCATATCTAACGAACTCCCATGAAGTAATATGCTAACCCTAATTACTATTCACACAAGCACACACACAACATGAAAGAAAAGGTAAGTTTCAAACCTTGGCGTGCACGTGACCGAGGAGGGGTGACGCTGATCGGAGATTATGGTTGAGTGGTCAAGGGTGTTGTGGAGTGGTGGTCAGGCATGAGGAAGTCAGGGTCGGGGCTATTTCGGCGTGATGGTGATGATAATGATGATGATGATAATGATAATGATGATGATGTCGTGGGTGTAGTCGAGACGGTGAGGAGGGGCGGTGCTCCAGCGAGGGGCATGAAGTCAGGATAGAGGTGGTACAGTCGGCGGAGAACGAAGGTGATGGTGATGAGTTGAGGAGGAGGAGATGAAGTCGATGGTTGCTGTGACGAGGACGGGGTCGTGTGGTGATCGTGACAGTGGTGGTGATGATGAGGTCGGGGTCGTATGGCCGGGGCTGATGGCCATGGGGTGAAGGGAAGTCGAGGAAGAGGAGTCGAGGGTGTTGTCGATGGTGCGGTGGTGAACAGGTCGAGGGAGTCGATGATCCGGCGGTGCAGGGTGGCTGCTGTGAGTTGGTGGTGATCGGGTGGTGGTGGACTGTCATGGGTGGCCGTTTCTCGGGGGAATCAACTGTGAGGAAGATGAGATGATGGCGGTGGTGATGATGTTAATGGTGGCAGTGTCGTCGAGGAAAGAGGTTGGGTGATCCGACGATGGGGAGAGTCGGGGTCGTGCTCAGCGGTGTAGGTCGTGGTGGTGGAGCTGTGGTGCTCGGGGACAGCCGTGGATATGGCCGGGAAGGTGGAGACTGTGGTGCGATGGTGGAGTCGGGGAGGAGAAGGAGAAGTCTGGGGTGATGGTGTGGCGATGGTAGTTGTGGTGTAGATGGCGGCGGGGTCGATCGGAGAAGGAGGCTGTGTTGATGGTGGTGGTTGCAGTAGTTGATCTCGAGTCGGCTGCGGTGGTCGATGAGGCTACTCTGGCGGGATGGTGGTCGGAGGGGAGGTAGATGAAGGAAGGCTAGGGTTTCGGTTGAGGTGTGGAAGAATTGGTTGATAGGAAGAAGGGGTGATGATGATGATGTGAAAATAAAATGAGGAGAGTTTATGTATGAGGGAGAAAGGAGGGTGATGATTACCTAGGGATTAGGGCCGGCCATGTGCTCCTTGGGATGGGGTTGGCTTTTACATGAAGGAAATTTGATGGCTAGGATGGTGTGTGTGTGTGGATGGAGGGCTACGATGGCTAGGGGGAGAGGTTTGAGTGTTGCACACTCCAAAATATAGGAAAAATACATGTGACCGGTCAAAGAGGGAGAAGGATGCTTCTTCATGTGTTGGGTCCAATGGGAGGTGGACACCTCACTGCACTTTTGCATAAAAGTCCCCAACAATTGGAAATTTGCACAAAAGTGGGGTTTTGGGATTGAATGAGGGAAAACACCATGTTTGGTGTGATATAGTGGATAAAAAGGGTGTATGGTATTTAGTATGAGCCTTGAGGGTGTGGGTGGGGGCTTGGCTTGGTGTTTGGTCTAGTTTTGGGTTAGGTTGGGTCCTTACACCAATTTAATTAAATTTAATATAAATGGTATTCTTAAATTAATTGGAAGTACATAGGGTTAAAATTAGGTAGGATACAAGTGTCATAGACGTAAAAGACTCAGAATAGAATATTATCATAATTTTGGTTGCACAAAATGGGTCGAGATTGTGTCTCCAATTTTGATTGGAACGGACAAAGATGCAAGGTTGGATTTATTTGGATTTAAAATTAAACGTCTGCGACGAATATTGTGCGACTAAAATGAAGCACAAAAGTGCATATTTATGAGTTATACAAAGATCCGAATGGAAGACTGGCACGTCTAGGACAAGGGTGTAAAATTTGTTGGAAGGCAAAAACTAGTGTAGCGCTCCAAATATCGAAGCAACGTTAAGGTACAACAATTGAATAAAATCACAGTAATAAATTATAACCTCAATAATTAATCCTGAATAATACAAATTAAAATCCATAATCCTATAATTTGGTCAGGGGTTCATCTAGTGGGTTTCTAGGTCCAGTCCACTAACCCATACATTAAAGAACTATATATATATATATATATATATATATATATATATATATAATATCATGCAATATATAAAATAAAATATACACAATACTTATAAATAATACAAAAGACAAAAAGATACTCCTATTTTAGAATGTGGTAGTGACAAGTCTAGCCTCCTTAAAAAATTCTGTCCTCGAAATTGAATTAAACTTAGCACAAGAACATACAATCAGACAAAGAATTATACCTCAAGCTTGTGCTCTGATGCTCTAATATTTACACAAGTTTGTGCTGTACTAGACCCACACTCTCAACTATGGCATCAAGTCCCTTATCCCCAACCATCTTAATACATGTGATGCACTCAACACTCTGATACACTCAAACACTATGATATGCATCATCTGGATACACCTTCATCCTCTAACATACACTTAACTCTAGTACATTCACTCACTAATTCCTATCCCTATACACTGATACCCACATCGACTAATCACTAGTTCACAAGATATCCATAGATACATCCATATTGTAAACACCTATCTATTGATACCAAAATCTGACACCAAGAACCTCTAACATAACCATAGGTCAAATAATGCATCCAAAGTTTGATACCCCTATCCATTTAATACTACTATTTCTACTACAAGCACACCCACTACTAGCTCTCTTACCTACTGTAATTGTTTATACTAGTTTTTCTTATCACTCAAGTGAACACCAAGTGCAACACACCACACTAAGTACTACTCCCTCTAATACAACTCTAGATGATCACCCAAGTCAGTTTACAGTGCCATCTTAGGCATGCTCAAGCCAGCAGATCCTTACACATGCACATCAACCACTCATATACTGATATACATTTCTTACCCACATCTATCTAAGTATACATATATATACTCACAGTCTCTAACACTCAAGGTACAAACAAATACACCAATTGTCTACACCCCTCAACTGTGTACTAAAATTTTTACTGCTTGGATTACTTGCACTATTACTTCCAATAAATTTTTATCCATATTAACTGATACACCAATCTAATATTATCATACGAGATACTTACTATTACTAGCACATTGCTCAACTAATCCTTGACATAGAAACACTAGCACTCTTGGTATAGTAACACTAGCTTCATCATTAGATTACCTCATCACACTGACACTCATCACCCACTGTGCATCCTGCATACAATTTCTAGACACTCTTTCATCTATTGTTTCTAACCCATCACTGGCCTCAATATCAGGTGATACATCCATCACTAGTTATATACTGGTACACTCATATCTACTCACATCAAGGCCCTACTTTTATCTGTAACACAAGTCTTACTACTTAGCACAATGTATTCTTATTCCCTCACACTCTCTTATACACTTATGGGTACTCTCCTATTATGGCACACTCATAACAGTCAATACTGATACTCAAGGTACAGACCTAATTGCAAGTCACCAATTATCATACTAACAATGATCCCTAATAGAAAGAAGCTCTATAAGGAACTGGACTAAGGACTGAAGGTATCTCTACTGCTAAGCAAAAATGATGGAATAAAGTCCTATAATAACGGAAGTGGATAAGTATTGAGATAATACTTTAAGAACTAATTTAAGATACAATCTGATAATCATACACGTCTGTCTAAAATTATGACACTCAGAATCCTTGCCATGCTAGTAAGCATAGTTACGATAAATGATAGATTCCATAACTTAGGTATGCAACTCTATAATCACGTCGTCTAGAATCCTCGTTGTGTCGACTAGTATAGCTGCGAGAATTTCTAAATTTCATAACTAAGTTATATATACATCCGAAGTCAGGTCCCTATGTTTCCGCCACGCCAGCTAATATAGCTGCGATGAACTCTATGCTCCATAACTAAAGTAGACGCTTCATCTTTTTCACTGTCCTCGTCAACATATATCATCAGATGATACCATAAATTTTAGTCCGTAAAATTTATCTCAATATGAGATCAAACTCAACAACGACACCAAGAATTAAATTTAACAACCGATCAACAAAAATCAAGTTCAATAAAAAAAAAGGTGAGAACGGATGAAAACAAGGGAAAAGATTTGAATTAGAATTTAGAATAAGATTTTCAAGGCTCGTCCCAGAAATCTATCAAGGAATTTATCCTCTCTTATCCTAGTACCTTTTATCCTATATCCTATATCCTATTTCCTATTTCAGGCTCGTAGTAGTACAACTAAGTTGTCGTACTACCACGATATCGCACAAGTTGTAAAGCCTGACCTATATGGGCCACCACTAAAAATGTTTCATGATCCACACCAGGAATTTGGGCACGAGTGCGTGGGTACGTCCAGTCTACGCCACAGCATCGGCGGTAAAATGCTGTCTAGGTCACAATACTATCTAATCAATCGCACACGAATATCCAACTCCATAAGGAGACACAGATATCACAATATAATATGAAAATACTCAATCATAGAACTAAAGCATGATAAGATATCGAAATACAACACAAGTCTAAACAACAAAAATAATTTAACTCAAACAATAACATCCAAGTCTCCAAATATGCCAAAAGCAAATTCGGTACCATAAACTGCTAAAAGAAACTAATAGAATAACTAGTAATCCCGGCTAGACCTCCCGAAATCACACCTGAGCAACAAGGTCCAAGACTGCACCTACTCTCCCTGTGGTCCATAATATGTTGGACACCAGTCCTCTAAGTCACAATCTGAAAAAATATATCCAGTCAGGATTGAAGCAAAGTACAACCCGATAACAGTTCCAATTAATTGACAAGGACTATAAAATAATAAATAGATGATGCTATATACTGAGAAAAAATAATAAATAGATGCAATGGCAAATAATAAAGAGAACAGGCAATATAGGCAATATGGTATAGTCAGTGCATATATGAAATAAAGAGAAAGAACTACAATATCATATACAGGGTAATGTAGCATATGAAACTGAAATAAAGGACTGTAACTATTCTAAGTGTTTGAAATAGTATCTTCGATATGTGATCAGCTTGGGAACATGTACAATAGCTATATAGCCTGGCTAATCATACGTGAGGCGTATGATTAACACTAACAATATTTTATACTTGTACGATAGGGTATGATCACATCTCTCACTAGCAATTTTCCCGACCCAACTAGTACAGTGGATCCAACCATGACACGTTACGATACACGATCAATGTCCAATATATCATGTATAATGTCTAATATCAATGTCTAATATCAATATCATGTACAATATTATTACGATAACCAATGTAGCATCTCATGACTGCAGATCAATCTATATACTAGTCCGTGTAGCACAGTGTCAAGAATCAGATATAACATTTCTAAATACTTGAATTATAGAAATTATTAAATAACGAAAATTATTAGAGAATGTACTCGCCTGTGGTCTTGAGCGGGCAATACCAATATCCTGCTCCCGAAGTCTCGCAGAATGATCCAATGTTCCTATATTTATAGGAAGCAGGAGTACGCGGATTTGGGATGCTAACTAAGTAGATTAATATAATTATATAATAGCATCAATTGTTACTCTAGCACACACACAAACACAATTACGCTGAACTTAGAAACTACGCTAGGGTGGTAACTGGCCAACTAGCAGGGTCAAGTGTGCATGTCTAAACGCACATGTGTCCTATCCTCGAATACAATACATAACAAGACAGTCAACTAACACTAACACTTGTCTAAAACTCTAAATCACTTGTAACACCAACACATGTCTAAGCTAGTATGTTAGTGTACACCAGGTAGACAGTTCACTAGCACTCAGGGTCATACAGTCATATATAAATATGGGATACCCACAACTAATACTAAATAAACAATTCCCATCATATAATATATAAACCTAAATACCATACACACATGCACATACACACATACTAGTTATTAGGTTTTCCAACACAGTGTCTTGTTATCATATCTAACGAACTCCCATGAAGTAAATATGATAACCCTAATTACTATTCACACAAGCACACACACAACATGAAACAAAAGGTAAGTTTTGAACCTTAGCGTGCATGTGACCGGGGAGGGGTGACGCTGACCGAAGATGGTGGTTGAGTGGTCGAGGGTGCTGTGGAGTGGTGGTCAGGCGTGAGAAAGCCGGGATCGGGGCTGTTCCGACATGATGGTGATGGTGATGATGATGATGATGATGATGATGATGATGTCGTGGGTGTAGTCGAGACTGTAGAAGCATAAAAAATATGCTGGGGAACTATATGCGTAAAACCCCCAACGTGCATGAAGCCCACGTAAAACAGAGCTCCAGCGCTGTGTGGCATAAAATATGACTTCAGAGCTATTGGCATACAACAGATCTTCAACGCTATCTAGCATAGAATAGAGCTCCAAAACAACCCGCGTAAGGCAGCACTTCCAGGCTGTTTTGGCGTAAAAAGGTTGCTACACTCCGGCGTAAATTATGTCTGCTTTTAATGCAGCATAAAGTTGTACGAGAAACTCTTCGTATTCCTCGAATGAACCTGTCAGACAAAATAGTGAACCTGACTCCTGACAAAGAGTACTGCACGACGATCGAGAGGACGGCTGTAATAATGATTCTGCACAGAGGCCCAGGTTGTCGTTTAGTGACATATCCTTGATACAAGTCATTTTTACGCACTCAAGGAATACGCTGCCTATTTTACACAGGCAGAAATGAGCATTTACGCTCAAGATGAGATGAAATCAGACGCCACGTCAAAAGCTGTTCTTCGTACAGAACTCGAGATTTTGTTCTATTTTTAATGACTAGGAGAGCTAAAATGAGCATTTTTACGACAAAGAGTACTGCATATCTCTGCAGTTAATGTACGAGATGGGGGCAGATCTCCGTATTTAATGCACGAGATTTTATTCTATTTTTAATAACTAGGAGAGCTAAAATTAGGGCTAATACGCTCACATCACCATCCTTGCATGTTACGCCAACCAGGCTATTTTCAACTATAGGAGTATGTCGTATGCTATTATTTCGGATAAAATAAACGAAAGTAAAAATACGAGGAACGACAAGGTTCTTTATTTTAAAGAAAGCCCCGCTTTTCTTCGTCGGTGTTTACAAACAAGATTGTACAATTTTGATCCTACACGAGGAACGTCGTCGTATAATTTATTTAATCTGGGTAAATATTGCTATGGGTGTCTGATCTGCAGTCGATCACTTTAGCCCTTGGACCACACGATGGTGAAGAAGTGACGTGGGAGACAGAAAGCAGCTTCGAGGGTTGCTAAAAAGGGTAGATGCCCGATGCCAAAGTCGTCGATCCCTTCTCTTTGCCTGAGCTCTGGATTCTTCTCTCTCTCTCTCGACCATTTTCTCTTTTTCGACCTCTAATTGTCGACCCTCTTTTCTCCTTTTCGACCTCCCTCCTTTCTCCTCTTCGACCCTTTCCTATGTTGATAGAGGTCTCTATTTATAGAGTTTTTAGTGATAGTGACCACACAGTCGGCGTAGAAATCGAGTAGTGGAAAGTACAGCACCCTTTTACACGATGGTTTAAAATAACCAATGCCTGCGTATAGATGACCTTTTGAGTGAGCATGTGACGCGTGTCCAACTAAGGGACAAACGCGTATATCTGCTGCGAAGATCACGGCGTAGAAGCCACGTAGGTAGTTATCCCTTGTATAGAAAAGGTTGGCGTAGAAGCCAATAACTGTCACCATGGCGTAGAAGCCAAGTATGCATAGAAGCCGAGTAGGCGTAGAAGCCAAGTAGGCATAGAAGTCGAGTAGGCTTAGAAGCCGAGTGGTCATAGAGGCCGAGCGGGCGTAGAAGCCGAGTGGGCATAGAAGCCGAGCAGGCATAGAAGCCGAGTGGGCATAGAAACCGAGTGATGTGGACGTTTTAGTCGGAATTACGGCTCTTGGAGATATAATCAAATCTCTTGCATTAAATGCAGAGATCTGCCCCCATCTTGCACATTAAATGCAGAGGCTTGTCTTTAAAATTTGCCATCATTCTGCGCATTAAATGCAGATACGCACCTCGAATTCTGTATGAAGAGTAACTGCTGATGTGGCGGTCTGTCTGCCTTTTGCGGAGCGTAAGAAGCTCACGTATGCCAGTGTAAAACTGGGCAGCGTATACCTTGTATGCGTAAGAGCAGTTGGCGCAAAGGGATTGTCACTAGACGACGGTTCAGTGACATTTAATCAAATCTCCTACATTAAATACAGAGATCCGCCATTATCTTGTTCATTAAATGCAGAGGCGTGTTTTGAAGGTCTGCCACCCTTCTGCGCATAAAATGCAGAGACATGCCTCGGACATCTGTCAGTATTCGGCGCATTAAATGCAGAGACGTGCCTTGAGAACCTGTCACCGCTCTGCGCATTAAATGCAGAGACGCACCTCGAGCCCTGTACGAAGAGCAGCTTTTGACGTAGCAGGCTGTTTGTCTTCTGCAGAGCGTAAACAGCTCACATCTGCCTGTGTAAAACTAGGCGGCATATTTCTTTGTATGCGTAGAAGCGGTCTACGCCAAGAAAATGGTAGTAAATGACAGCCTGGGTTGCAGTACCGCGCCATTATTATAGCCGTCACTTGGGTCGTCGTGCAGTACTCTTTGTCAGGAGTCCAGACGTCAGGTTTATTGCATGATCTGATAGGTTCATTTCAAAGAATACGAAGCATTCCTCGTATACTTCAATGCTGTATTGAAAGCGGATGAGTTTTACGCCATAAAGGCGATGTAGCACCCTTTTTACGCTGAAGCAGCCTGGACATACTGCATTACGCGGATGGTCCTTGAGCCTATATTTTACGTTGTGCCCAGCAGAAAAGCTCTGTTGTACGTTTGATGGATCTGAGGTCCTCTGTTTACGCTGTCCTGCATCAACATGCTGCGTAGAGCTATCCGGCATATTTTTCATGCTTCTACAAGACCCCCTTCAAAGCTTTTAAATTCCTCGTAATTTGAAATGCTTTGAATGAAGCATGAACCGTTCCTCAGAATTTGAAACGCTCTGAATGGAGCCTGAAACGGTTAAGTCTGACACGTTCTTTCAAGGCTGACTTTATGGCGTAGTTATTGGGGATCGGTGTGATCTCTTTCGCCTATAAAAAGGCTGAGGAGTTAACCTGTTCTTTCCATACTTCCTTCACCACACAGAGATGATGGCCGAAGTTTGTCGGGTCGACTTGAGGAAGAAGGAGACCATGCTCTTCCAGCATGTAAGGAGCCAAAAAAGATGGCATCTTCTAGCAAATATCCTCTGGAATGATGGATTATGGAAGGATATCATAGCCTCCCTTACTCGGGATAATCAGCAACTTTGTATGGCGGTTCTTCGGGAGAGAGGAAGGGTTGCAAGCAGTACCTTCTCCCGTTACCTGCGGACGAGAGCGGGCAAACTAGCTGCTGTCCGAGATTGAGTTGGGCGAAATATCTCAACTCAATATGTCACGACGCTGGATGCAAGAAAGCAGATTTACCCTGCTTCTTCGTATTGGAGGATGGGTCTAGGCCCATTTTTGTATCCTCCCGCCGTTGATCATATGTCAGTCAGTTTGCGGTCACCGACTGGCTGCTGGAGAAGATGGATGGAGAATTTTGCCCATGCGAGAACCTGGCAGAACAGATTCTGGGCATGATCTTCAGACGACGATGAGGAAGTCCTTTGTAGACGAGATTTCCCTCATATGTAATCATGAAAATGAAGAAAAACCCTTGTAGACTGGATTTCCCTCATATGTAATCATGCTTTTAGTTTTAATAAAATCGTCTTTCTTCTGTGTATATGATCATCTTGCCATATGTTGCTGTAAAGTTTGAATATGTGTAGCTTCGACACGTCTGATACTTTATGCCGACTCTGTTTAGAAAGAGTGCTAGATCCTGTCCTGTCTTTTACGCATAACTAAGGATGCGCAGAAAGCCGCTTAGCAGTCGAGTGTTCGAACTATTCTGCTGTTAGGAATGAGGAACCGCATAGAATTCTGAACTGTTTTTACTTATGATAAACAGAATTTTTGTTCAGACCGTCATCTTCAAGAATAATTTCTCGAAAATCCCTTGGAACAGGGCGAGAACTGGCTGTTAAAAACTGAGTCGCCATCTTGAACTGTTGAGACGAAATATTCAGACTAGATTCTGGATGAACTTCGAATCGACCCATGAAGAAGAGTAACTTTCAATGTTTAAACTCTGTATGCTTTGGGTACATGGGGTATTTTGAGGTCAAGGAGGAGTATCTCCTGTGTGAACTCCTACAATTGACCACCTTGAGAATTGTTCAGATGTAATGTACTGGCCTGCGCATTTTTCAGATATGTGGAAAGTCGTGGAGCGTAAAATCATAAGTTTGCTGCCTCTGAGCATAAAAAGCCACCGAGCGTGAGATCATAGATTCGTAGCTGCTGAGCGTGAAGTCGTAGGTTCGTAGCCTCTCGAGCGTAAAAGCTACCGAGCATGAAAGCATTCGGGCGTAAAACCATAGACTTGTAGCCTGTGAGCGTAAAATTGTAGATCCGTAGCTGTCGAGCATAGAAAGCTCTTTAGCGAAAAAACTGTAGATTTTTAGCTTCTGAAAAGAAAATCTTTCGAGCGTGAAGTCGTGGATCTGTTGCCTCTGAGCGTAAAAAGCCACCGAGCGTGAGATCGTAGATTCGTAGCTGCTGAGCGTGAAGTCGTAGGTTCGTAGCCTCTCTAGCATAAAAGTTACCAAGCATGAGAGCATCTGGGCATAAAATCATAGACTTGTAACCTGTGAGCGTAAAACCGTAGATCCGTAGCTGTCGAGCGTAGAAAGCTCCTTAGCGTAAAAACCGCGAATCTTCTTCGCACGAAAACTTTTCGAATTCGCTGACTGTCCGCCTTCTCTGAGTAAATAGGTTGATGTAGTCCCCAATCATAACCAAATATTAAATGTGAGATTTAGTTCGGGATTCGAGGAGTCCATCCGAACTCAATATATACCCCAAGTTTTTGAGAGAAAAACTTTTCATCCGTCTTCTGCGAAAGAAAGCTTTTGTCTGTTCGAGTTCTTCGTTTCTTCTCCGAGTCTTCAAAGTCTCCAGTAATGGCCTCGAAACAAGTCTCCTCCTCTAAGGGAAAGAAGGTTGCTTCTTCTTCTCGTTCTTCTGCTCAAGCGGGGGTGACTTCCGTCGGGCACGGCGAGCTTCATTCTGAACGGAGTATCCCGCCGACTAGCAGTGCACCCGGCCTTAAAGGTAGAGCTTTTGGGATAAAAAAGAACGACTAAAAATCCTTCGCACACGTTGTACGTGAATGCACTAGGTCATCTTCTGTGCTGATAGCCTCTTCGAGGAAGATGATGCACAGAGATGTTTCATCTTTTACACCCCCATTTCTAATGTGTCAGCGCAAAAACTCCATATTTTCGCAGTATGGCATAAAAGCTTTGACTGTCGAAAGTTGACGTATACTATATAATTTGAGTGTCACACAGGGATGGAAATTCCGGTGTAATAACTCAAATTTTTGGCAGTCTGGCGTAAAGCACAGACTGTCAAAAACTTTGCGTATACTGCCAGTCTTGATTTTTTATGCCTTGGAATGGGATTCCAGCGTAATGATCAAGTTTTTATAGTCTTGGCGTAAAGCACAGACTGTTGATTTTTTTGCATATGCTGCAAGATTATAGAAACTGACTTGTCTTTCTTGCATTTTACAATTAAATTGCACGCGTCTCCGCTAGCCGATGTGATGGGCTCTGCCGCCGGGATGCTGCACTCCAACTATCTGGAGGATCTGTCTCACGTGACATTTCCTATCTCCGGGCCCCAGTATCCTGAAGGAAGGGAAATTTTGATATCGGCTCAGGGTGAGCGACGCTGCTAAACATGATCAACAGAGAGCCCCTAACGTACATAGATGGGGACCAATACATAAAGCCGGCTTTCCTCTTTGGGGACATGATTGACAAGCAGTCCCAGACGAAGCCCAAGAAAGAACTCTGGGTCTTCCCTGCCGGGAGCTTGGTTTTGTATCTGCCCAAGATGCCGAGAGACTATCCCATCTCGGCATTCTTCCATGCTACACATCCCAGGAGGATGTCGTAGACGCTGACTCCTGATCTTCACGGCAGGCCGGGAAAGATATTTTATCTGAAAGAAGCTGACCATGGGTCGTTTGTCAGCCGCCCTACCGGAAATGTAACGATGTTCAGGGGACTGTACCCTGGCAGTGTCCCGAGTGAAGACAGCTTAGTGATCCAGCCGGTCCAACTACCGACTTTCTGTAATGATTTCATGGGGCACAGGGGAGTATACCCTAAGGTGAACCCTCGGACAGGCGGGGGGATCACCCCCACAAATCTTCGATGGGCTCGCTTAGCTGATTGGGACCTGAAGCATTTTTAGATCAAGCTGGAGAGCATTGGTCTGTTTGCAGCTGTGAGTGCCACCAGTGTTGGGTTGTCTCTCAACCCCAACCTGTTTTTGGAACTGATGGAGCGATATATCTCGCTCACCGGGACTTTTGCCACTCCACTGGGGAGTTGGGATTGGCCCTCCACGAGATGGCAGAGATATCGAGACTGCCAATGGGGGATACTCCATATGAAGAGTATGTTCCCACGAACCGGGAGCTGGGAGATTCAGACCCTCGGGTAGTGGAAGTGTATCAGGAGCTGATGTGCCACTATTTTGCTTGTACCACTTTTTATGATGAGCCTTCAGATTTGGCTCACATCAGTAAATGGACGTCCTACCTCTTCTTTCACCGGTCTAGGACCGCTAAGCCGGAGAAGGTATTGGAAGGCAAGGATCTGCCTTTGAATCCTCTAAGCGTGCTTAATGCTCAGGTTGTTGACGATCTCATGGAAGACGCTGGGGCTCCAGACGGGATCCTCGACGAAGGGGTAGGAAAGTATCCTATAGGCACTAAGGCCTATAGTTATTTGAGGCGTTGCCGCAGGCCTCTGTCCAGGAAAGCTCAACTGGCAGGCTTCCTCTCCATATGGCTGCGCCGACTGGTGGTACCCTGTATCGCATCTGCGGACCGCATTCACCGCAATACGCTATGGCCTGCAGTGCGTCTGGTGTTCGGGGCAAGACTAGGCTTGCTCCCTGCCATGGTGTACCGTATTCAAGCTGGCCTAAGGGCCATGACTGGCTGGTCGCCGATGAAACTCGGCGTGATAGCTTTCTCAGGGTAGAATTACCATACCTGTATCTGATGGGATGGTTAATTCTTCATAACCCCAGGGTTATGTCTCCCGGCTCTGGCAGTAGTTCGGGGGGTAGTTTCTTGTTGAACTACCAGAAATCCTCCTGGAACGTGACCACAGTTATAGACTATCGGCGGGCGCTGAATCTCAGTCACAGCTGGAAGCTCTTCTGAACTGTTTCCCCTGTACATCTCAATCAGCAGGGGATCAAACTTCAGGACGTAGATGACGGGAAGACCATTCTTTCTCCCGAGTCTTTTAATTGGTTGGTCTGCATTAGACCTTACCACCTACTGTACATGAGTGAAGACCATTGCTTCTTCGAGCCCTACTTGCCTAGTAGATTTGCCAGGCAATTCAAGTACGACCAGTTGCACGTGGGCAATGTCGTCACCAGCTTCAGGTCCAGGGGCGGACTCATTGATGGAGCCAGAGGATGGCGATATTTCATCATGGGTTGCACTGAGGCAACTTTTACCGTGCCCGTCCTTTCACTCTCCACGGAGCTGCATATTCTCCACTCGTATGCCCAGTTCTATGTGGCAACCAACACCTTCCATCGCGATTTTGATATGCATGGAAGTTTTAGGGTGCCTTCTTCCAAGTCTGGGGGAAGAGTCAAAGTCCCCTCGGTTTCCTCTGACGAGGGTGAGGAGTCCGTCACTCCAGATGAGCCTCTATTGGCGGTATCGAGGGGTGAAGTACCTCTGCCTGCAGGGCCTTTGGTGGTCTCTGGGAAGCCAAGGGCACTTACTCCGAAGGAGACTTCCCCTCGCAAGAGGAAGAAGAATACGGTTACTCGTCCTCTCCGAATTCTTGGTATTGAGGCTCCTAGAAATGAGCCTGCATCTCCCCATATTGGGGATGATTCTTTGATTGGAGGTTCCTCGCCTTTTAGAGAGGGAACCTCGACAGTCCCGGCTGGCGGCGCCGGAGAATTCCTGCTGGAGGCTGCTGTCGCTGCTACTGCTTCAGGTAGTAGAACAAGATCGCCTTCAGGGCCAAGCCGAATGAGGATATCTTTATCTGGATCAGTATCGGGAGAGACCCATGCCGTGTCTGTCAGTGCACCCAGCGAGATTCCAGCCGATGAACCTCGAGGGGATCTCGGCAGAGATTCGGGATTTGGCGAGGACCTGGAAGAGCATTCGCCGATATTCGGAAGAGCACCCCCTTCTCCAGGTATGACAGCTTGCCTAGCATCACTAAGAAATGATTTAGCTGTACTGGCCGCGGACGCGTCATATACACCATTGGCCATGGGTAAATGTCGTTTTTTATGCCTCTTCTTTTAGGAAAATTAACATTATGCTGATATTAACTTCCTTTTGTCTTCTTTTCAGGGGAAGACATCTTCGGGGAGGGCAGTGTAGATGCGCCCTTTGGCTCTGTATCAGGTCCTGGCGGCGACACGGAGGTGCCTGATTTTGAAGAGGAGATATCTTCGGGTGCCGGCTCGCCTGGCGAAGAGATTCCGATATCTCAAGAGGAGGATGAGCCTGTCATTGCGACAATGCCTCCTTTGAGTACGCCGGTCACTTCGTCCAGTGTTGGCGCTTCTTCTTTTGTCGCACCTCCTGTTGAGGCGACGACTGTGGCAACGTCGTCTGCGGTTGTCCTTGGAGGGGGACTCGCCACTATCGCGGCCACTCCTAGCGTCCATTCGGATCTAGCTGCTGTGACCGAGCAGTACACTCGTATCTTCTATGCCACCTTGAAAATGTTAATATCAATGGTGTTGGCGAAGAATTTGGGCTTTGCGTCGCTGAGGAGAGCCTCCAGGGCCTCGATAGTGCCGATCCGAGAATTCAACGACACTGGGGTAGCTGACGCGCTGGAGGAGATAGTTAATGGTTTGGAGCAACCCATTAACGAATACTTGCAGCTAGCTCGAGGCAACATTGACGGTCTCGTTCAAGCTAGGTACGACTCCCTGACTGCGCAGCTTGCTGAACATATAGCATCTCTGAATAAGTCCATCGAGGCTCAGCAACGGGAGATGGACGAAGAACGTGTCCAATTGGGGTATGTCGTCCCCGAGTTGACCCGGTGCGAAGCCGAATATGATGAAGCGACAGCACAGGCCCGCATATTGAAGGATGAGCTCGTTCGAGTAGAGGCGAAGGCTCTCTCTTTGTTGGCAGCCCGAGATGTGCTGAAGGAGCGATGGGCGACTGTTCAGCAGAATCTGAAACATGTGGGTGTTATCCATGCTGATTTTGTGCGGGCTCGGTCTGAGCTAGCTGCTTTGGACAACGATGCGGCAAGGTTGGAACGGGCTCGCGCCGACGTCTTAAACTCCAGGGATGAGAGAATGGTTGCTCTGGCGCAGCAGATTCGTGACCTAACCGCTCCCCCCAAATGATGTACTTTTTTTTTTGCTTTTTAATGTACTTTTGCTCTTTTTGGGAATAATAAAGAGGCTTTCATCTGACTTTGTGGACCCATCATTTTGGAATATAAATGACAGGTTTGGGTGAAAGTGATATCAGAGGTAATATGGACGTGATATACTCTCGGTAAGTTTTAGTTTAACGCATCTATTCAGAGGTAATATGAACATGATAGAATACGATCCAACTAGTTTCGTTTTGGAAGTAGTTTTGTCAGAATAAGGTTTCTGCCATATTCCACTTGAGCAAAGTAGGTTAAGCATAGTACCTTTTCAAGAATTTGCCATTGATAGGAGCTATTAACAGGTCTCCATTAGGCTTGGCTAACCTGTAAGCGCCGTTTGAGAACGTCGTCTCGATCACATAAGGGCCTTCCCATTTGGGCTGGAATTTGCCCTTACTTCTGTGAGTAAGAATCATTGGCCTTCTCACAGCTAAGACTAGATCACCAACTTTGAACACTCTTTTCTTTACTTTTTGATTAAAAGCTCTGGAAATACGTGCTTGGTAGAACACGATGCGCTGTTGAGCTTGGAGGCATTTCCCGTCTAATCCTTCTAGCTCTTGAAGCCTTAAAAGGTCGTTCTTTTCTTGAGTCAGCTCATTAGCCACGGCTATCCTGAGTAACGGAATCTGGATCTCGATGGGGAGAACTACTTCGCTCCCATAAACCAATGAGAATGGGGTGTAACCTGTCGGTGCTCGTACCGTTGTGCGGTATGCCCAGAGACATTCTCCCAGCTTCTCATTCCAATCCCTCTTGTTCGAAGAGACGAACTTTTTCATGAGCTTGATAATGGTTTTGTTGAAAGCTTCTGCCAAACCATTAGCAGCAGGATTATATGCCTTAGAGGCCATATTTTGTATCCGATTTTTATCGCAAAATCGATGAAACATTTGGCTAATGAATTGAGGCCCATTGTCATGAATTATTCTCCGGGGTATCCCGAAGCGATAAATGACGTGATGCTTGATGAAGCTGATTATATTAGATGCCTTCACCTCAGCAAGAGGGATCGCCTCTGCCCATTTGGAGAAATAATCCGTGATGGCCAGTATGAACCGGTGACCTCTGGAAGAAGACATGTGAATATGACCAATGATATCCATACCCCATGCTTCGAAAGGCCAGGACGCAACCGTAGGATATAAATATTCAGGAGGTTGATGGATAAAGTCTGCATGGACCTGACAGGCTCTGTACTGTCTTACATATTTTATTGCATCTGTGGTCATAGTAGGCCAGTAATAGCCCATTCTCCTGATGCGATCCTGTAGCTTAGGCCCGGGTTGGTGCGCTCCGTATACGCTATCGTGAGCTTCACGGATGATCCGCTATGCCTCATCATCTGAGAGACATCTTAATAGCAGTCCATCGTAGGTCCGGCGATATAGACACTGTGAGGATGCCTCGAAATAGAAGCGTAATGATCGTCTTTTGACGGATACTGCTTCTTTAGGGTCCTCCGGCAAGATTCCGTATGCTACGAAATCTATAAAGGGACTTCTCCAGTCTCTCCTGGGAGGATCTGAGTTCACAGCGTAGCTGTATTCTATGTAAAAGTTGTTTTTCACACAGAATAAATCTCTGCTAAGAAGGATTACCGAATTCTGCCTTCTTATAGGAATAGCTAAATCTGCAGCTAGACTGGCTAGGGCATCAGCTTCCAGATTCTGAGATCGGGGCACATGCTCCAGTAAGAATCCTTTGAATGTCATGGCTATCTCGACCGTTGCTCGATGATAGGGGAGGAGGTCTGGATTTCGGACTTCATATATTCCTCTGACTTGATTGACGATAGCAAAGAGTCACCAAAAGCTTTCAGAGATTCGACGCCTAATTCTTTAGCGACTTGGAGCCCGATTAGTAGAGCGTTATACTCTGCCATATTGTTAGAACAGGGCTCGCTAAGAGAATATGCTCGGTAGATGACGAGTTTATCAGGAGTAACCAGGACAATCCCTACTCCCGAAACCACGTTTCCCTTGGGACCAGTTCTGGAGGCACCATCGAAGAATAGTTGCCATGCATCACCTTCCATTACGGAATTACACTCTGCAACTTCGTCGGGAATGTCCTCGTACAGCTTGGAGGCCTCCGGGATCGGATGAGCAGCTAGGAAATCAGCCAATGCTTGGCCTTTGACGGACTTCTGAGGGACGTACACCATGTCATACGGTGTTAATAACATCGCCCAAGTCGCAAGTCGAGAATTAAGAACACTTGGCTTGTTCATCAGTACCCGTAGAGGATTGACCCTGGAGATGATGTGAATGGTTTGGCCTGTGACATAGTGCCGCATTTTTTGGATAGCGAACATCAGAGCCAAGCATTCTTTCTCCACTGGGTTGTACCAGTGTTCGGCTCTGACCATCATCCTGCTGAGGTAGTTGATAGCCTGCTCATGGCCCATATCGTTCTTTTGTGCGAGAATAGATCCCAGAGAATGATCCATTGCTCGAACATACAGCACGAATGGTCTTTCTATGACTGGAGGTGCCAGAACTGGCGGGCTAGTGAGGTAGCGTTTGATGTCACCGAACGCTTGCTGACAGGCTTCGTCCCATACGAAGGATACACCTTTCTTCATGAGACGAGAGAAGGGCTGACATCTTCCAGAGAGGTTGGATATGAATCTCCGGATATAAGCCAGACGACCTTGAAATTCCCTGAGTTCTCTCAGATTATGGGGTGGTCGTATTTCTAAGATGGCCTTGACTTTATCAGGGTCCACTTGAATACCTTTGGCGGTAATGACAAATCCCAGGAATTTGCTACTAGATACCCCCAGGAAGGACTTTGTAGGATTCATTTTGAGTTGATGTTGGCGCATCAATTCAAATACCGTCTTCAAGTCTTGGATGTGATTGTCCTTGAGGCGGCTTTTGACAGCTACATCGTCCACGTAACACTCCACTGTCTTGCGTAAATGCTCATGGAATATGTTACTCATAGCCCGTTGGTATGTAGCCCCGGCGTTCTTCAATCCGAAGGGCATGACCGTATAGCAATATACCCCCAATGGTATCCGGAAGGCAGTATGCTTCTCGTCCTCAGGATGCATCTTGATTCGGTTGTATCCTGAGAATCCGTCCATGAAAGACAAACGTTCGAAGCCGCACGTATTGTCAAACATGACGTCTGTGATGGGAAGAGGAAACTCATCCTTGGGGCAAGCTACATTCAGATCTCGGTAATCGATGCAGACACGTACTTTCCTTTTTTTTTTATAACCGGGACAACATTGGCGACCCAGTCGGGATATTGTTCTTCTCGGATAAAGCCGCAGGCTATCAACTTCTTGACTTCAGCTTCGATGGCGTCCATCATATCCGAGCGGAACCGGCGTTGCTTCACAGGCTTCCTGGAAAGATGGAGAGTAGCTCAACCGGTCAAAAATCGACCGTTTTGCTTCAGAACAGCAACAGTTAATCACAATCCTATGACTATTACAAGAGTGCTCGTTAGGAGGCGTAATAGACATGCTGGAAGATCCTCTATCCTTGCGTTTCTGGATCAGGTACTTGCGCAGGTCAGGAGGAGTTACAGAAGAAGAAGATGACTTGTTCCTTCTGTTCACATCAGTGGGCATGCGGATGTTGGGAGCCCTCGTTTTCCCTGTGCCTCCTGTATACAATAGGTTGGCCATCTGGGTGGCGGATAATCCCCGAGGAGGGTGTCTTTCCGCAAATTGAGCCTTCTTTACGCTGAGGGGCTTCTCCTGGTGTAATTTGGAGCTATGCTCCGGTTGGCATAAAGCTGAGGATGTCCTCAGTCGGCCGTCAGCCTCTCACGTAATCCGGAGGGCTGGCAGATTCTTTCCTTGCTGGCGTAAAGACCGAGAAGTTGAGTAATCCGTCGCTTGCTTTCCCTTGCGTAGATTACAGGGGTTATCTGCTTTTTCGTGGAAGGCAGATGCATTTTTACGCGCGGAGCGCGTTTGGAACTTCTGATTTGGCGCCAAGGCCTTATCAGAAATTTTGTCTGTTTCGCCAGGGACGGAAGACTGGTTTCTACGCGCAGAGTACGGTGTAAGCTTCTGGACTAGCGCTGAGGCATTGTCTAAAGTTTCGTCTTTTCTGCCAGGGACGGGAGACTGAATTTTACGTGCAGAGCGCGGAGTATATTTCTGGGTTAGCGCTGAGGCATTGCCAGAAGTTTTGTCTGCCCTGCCAGAGACAGGCGACTGAATTTTACGCGCAAGGCGCGGAGGGAGCAATGCTACAACCTCGTTGGTCGAAGAAATTGGAGAGGTCGGAGAGTCCACAGGAATGGTAGAGGATGTCTTGGGCATCCAGACCTTACGCAACTTCCTGTTGTCTTGGACTGAGAGAGAGTGAGAGCTACCCCCTGTTTGAAGCATGTCTTCGTAGGCAGATTGGTCGAACTGGACGACCAGTGTCTTCTTCACGGATCCTACGGATACCGCATCGTGTTGAGCAATTGCTTCCTCGTCAGAAGAGAAAGATGTCCCCAGCAGAGTCGCCATCTTGTTTCGGATAAAATAAATGAAAGTAAAAATATGAGGAACGACAAGGTTCTTTATTTTAAAGAAAGCCTCGCTCTTCTTCGTCGGTGTTTACAAACAAGATTGTACAATTTTGATCCTACACGAGGAACGTCGTCGTACAATTTATTTAATCTGGGTAAATATTGCTATGGGTGTCTGATCTGCAGTCGATCACTTTAGCCCTTGGACCACACGATGGTGAAGAAGTGCCGTGGGAGACAGAAAGCAGTTTCGAGGGTTGCTAAAGAGGGTGGATGCCTGATGCCAAAGTCGTCGATCCCTTCTCTTTGCCTGAGCTCTGGATTCTTCTCTCTCTCTCTCGACCATTTTCTCTTTTTTGACCTCTAATTGTCGACCCTCCTTTCTCCTTTTCGACCTCCCTCCTTTCTCCTCTTCGACCCTTTCCTCTGTTGATAGAGGTCTCTATTTATAGAGTTTTTAGTGACAGTGACCACACCGTCGGCGTAGAAACCGACTAGTGGAAAGTACAGCACCCTTTTACACAACGGTTTAAAATAACCAATGCCTGCGTATAGATGACCTTTTGAGTGAGCATGTGACGCGTGTCCAACTAAGGGACAAACGCGTATATCTGCTGCGAAGATCACGGCGTAGAAGCCACGTAGGTAGTTATCCCTTGTGTAGAAGAGGTTGGCATAGAAGCCAATGACTGTCACCATGGCGTAGAAGCCAAGTAGGCATAGAAGCCGAGTAGGCGTAGAAGCCAAGTAGGCATAGAAGCCGAGTAGGCGTAGAAGTCGAGTGGTCATAGAGGCCGAGCGGGCGTAGAAGCCGAGTAGGCATAGAAGCCGAGCGGGCATAGAAGCCGAGTTGGCATAGAAACCGAGTGGGCATAAAAGCCGAGTAATGTGGACGTTTTAGCCGGAATTATGGCTCTTGGAGATATAATCAAATCTCTTGCATTAAATACAGAGATCTGCCCCCATCCTGCGCATTAAATACAGAGACTTGTCTTTAAGATTTGCCATCATTCTGCGCATTAAATACAGATACGCGCCTCAAATTCTGTACGAAGAGTAACTACTGATGTGGCGGTCTGTCTGCCTTCTACGGAGCGTAAGAAGCTCACGTCTGCCAGTGTAAAATTGGGCAGCGTATCCCTTGTATGCGTAAGAGCAATTGGCGCAAAGGGATTGTCACTAGATGACGGTTCGATGACATTTAATCAAATCTCCTATATTAAATGCAGAGATCCGCCATTATCTTGTGCATTAAATGTAGAGGCGTGTTTTGAAGGTCTGCCATCCTTCTACGCATAAAATGCAGAGACGTGCCTCGGGCATCTGTCAGTATTCGGCACATTAAATACAGAGACGTGTCTTGAGAACCTGTCACCGCTCTGCGCATTAAATGCAGAGACGTGCCTCGAGCCCTGTACGAAGAGCAGCTTTTGACGTGGCAGGCTATTTGTCTTATGCGGAGCGTAAACAGCTCACATCTGCCTGTGTAAAACTAGGCGGCGTATTCCTTTGTATGCATAGAAGCGGTCTACGCCAAGGAAATGGCAGTAAATGACATCCTGGGTTGCAGTACCGCGCCATCATTATAGCCGTCGCTTGGGTCGTCGTGCAGTACTCTTTGTCAGGAGCCCAGACGTCAGGTTCATTGCATGATCTGACAGGTTTATTTTGAAGAATACGAAGCGTTCCTCGTACACTTCAATGCTGCATTGAAAGCGGATGAGTTTTACGCCATAAAGGTGATGTAGCACCCTTTTTACGCTGAAGCAGCCTGGACATACTGCATTACGTGGATGGTCCTTGAGCCTATATTTTATGTTGTGCCCAGCGGAAAAGCTCTGTTGCACGTTTGATGACTCTGAGGTCCTCTGTTTACGCTGCCCTACATCAATATGTTGCGTAGAGCTATCCGGCGTATTTTTCATGCTTTTACAGCTATCTCCACGAAATACGCCAACCCTGGCTATATTTGCAAAGGTACGTGATAAGCTATTTGGCCTAGAATACGCTCGAGACCTCAGTCAAGGAAGGATAATTGGCTATCTTTACGTTGGTTACCTATTATGCAACTACTTGGCTTTTACGCCAACAAGACAGCTATTTAGCTTTTACGCAAACATGACAGCTACTTGGTTTTTACGCCAACAGGACAGCTACTTGGTTTTTACGCCAACAGGATAGCTATTTGGCTTTTACGCCAATAAGACAGCTATTTGGCTTTTACGCCAACGAGACAGTTATTTGGCTTTTATGCCAACCATCTCTACGCGAGGGGCAGTTACCTACGTGGCTTGCATGCCGAGATCTTCGATGAGCGATTATACGTATTACCTCATAATGGGACACGCATCACACGCGAATTCAGAAGATCATTCAGACATGGGTAGCAGTTATTATAACCGCCGCGTAAAAGGTGCAACTCTCTCCAGTAATTGGCTTCTACGCCGACTGGTTAGTTACTGTGACCGAGCTCTATAAATAGAGAATTCCGGTCACAGGAGACAGGGGTGGAGATCAGAGAGAGTACATATAGAGAGTGTCGATTGACGACTTTGGCAACGAGAGTTCAACCCCTCCTGCAATCTTTGAAGCTCCTTCTTCTTCTACAGCACTTCTTCGTCATCGTGTGGTCCAAAGGACAAAGTGATCGACCGCAGATCAGACTCCTATAGCAATTTTTCTCTAGAATCATTTTTTGTACTTAACATCCTCGTATAGGATTAATTGTACTTTTTTTTCTTATTTGTAAATAAAGAAAAGGTTTCGTATAAACCTACTCTCAATTTCTTTCGTTTATTATCAAACACAAGATGGCGACTCTGCTGGGGACTACTTTCTCATCTGACGAGAAAGCCATTGCTCAATACGATGTTGTATCTGTTGGATCAAAGAAGAAGACTCTGGTCGTCCAATTTGACCAATCTGCTTATGAAGACATATTTCGCACAGGGGGTAGCTCTCATTCCCTCTCTGTCCAGGACAACAGGAAGCTACGTAAAGTATGGATGCCCCGGACATCCTCTACCTTTCCTGCAGGCTCTCTCTCTCAGACCAACAAGGTTGTGACATCACAACCTATACGCTCTATGCATAAAAACTTGTCTCTCGTCTGTGACGTGGCAGACAAAGCTTCTGGCAATGCCTCAGTGCCAATCCAGAAGTCTAGAATGCGCACTGCGCGTAAAACTTCGTCTCCCGTCTGTGATGTGGTAGACAAAATTTTTGACAAGGCCTCAGTGCCAATTCAGAAATTTCAAATGCGCCCTGCGCGTAAAACTTCGTCTCCCGTCTATGATGTGGCAGACAAAATTTCTGACAAGGCCTCAGCCCCAATTTAGAAATTTCAAATGTGCCTTGCGTGTAAAAATGCATCTCCTATCTACAAGGAGGCAGATGGACCCTTGGATCACATCAAGGGAAAATAAGTGGTGAATTGCCCAATCTCTAGGCTTGTATGCCACCACGAGAAGAAGTTGCCCGCTCTTCAGATTACGCGTGATACTAGAGGCCGTTTGAGGACTTCCCCTGTTTTATGCGAACCTGTACAAAGCTCCAGATTAAGCTAGGATAAGCCCGTCCGCGTAAAGAAGACCCATTTTACGGGAAAATACGCTCCTCAGACGGATGATGGATCTTATGCTACTTACATGGCTAAACTACTATATTCTTATGGCAGGGAGAGAATTATGGTTCCCAATCTCTATACCCCAACTGATGTAAAAAGGCAGAATAAGCCTTCTCCTTCTTCTTCTGTTAATCCCCCTGATTTGCATGATTTCTTGATCCAGAAGCGCAAAGACAGGGGATCCTCTAATATGTCTATTACACCCCCTAGGGAGCATTGTTGTAATAGTCATAAAGTTGTAGTTAACTACTATTGTTCTAAGGCAAAATGGTCAGTTTTTGACCGGTTAAACTACTCTTTGTTCTTACAGGAAGAAGAACTGACATTCGCATCAGTAAACATGGCTTCACACATTCATAAAGGAAGGCCAAGTTCAAGGCATCATCCCTCTAGAACTCCAAGCCAAAGGAGATTTGATAGACTCCTTGAGAATATTGAAGCAGGTGTGTTTCAAAACACTCGATCGAGGTCGCGATAATCGGCTTCATATTCTTCCAATTCTGACACTGGGGGTTGCCAGTTTCCTGAATGTGATACTGACAGTATAGACTCGATCTCTACAGAGATCTATACTAATCCCTCGGTAGCATCCAGAGAAATGGGGGTTTATACCATTGGAGATGAACATAAAAAGGCTTCCCTATCAGGAAGTATTGAGCAATGCATCGCTGTATTGGAAGCATCGCTGAAAGAGATGCATTCCATGATGGAGAGTATGCGCCAGATGATAGTGACTCAGCATGCAGCGGCTATAGCTCAAGCATCGGTTCCTCCAACTCAACTACGTGTGGGGGTAGACATGCCACCATCCAACGCAAGCCAGGAGCCTGTTCAAAATCAAGAATCAGCTGCTCCTCAACCTCTCAATCCGGAGAATATATTGCCTCCTGTTGGAGTTACAATACAACCGACCTCTCACCACTCTGCAGTCCCTTTCCCAACTGAAGATCCGATATAGGCAGTTTGGGAATTAAAAGTCCAATTTGATGCCTTGAAGCATAAGGATTAGCTCAAGAAGTTGGGAATCAACCAGCCATACCCAGCTATCTGGGACTAGATCCCTTTTCCACCAAAATACAAACCACAAGATATGGTTTTGTTTGAGGGAAAGACGTCACCAAGCCAGTACATGAACTACTTCAGCATGATGACGGTGTTGTTGCAAGGGAATGACGCCCTTCTCACTCGAGTATTTAAGGGTTGTCTGTCTTGGGTAGCCTACCAATGGTACCGTAGTCTTGCGGACAATTGTATTACTTCTTTTGAAGATTTTAAGACTCTGTTCTTCGCTCGATTCTACGAAGGAGGGATAGACATGTCTATGTCATCACTCATCGAGGTTAAACAGAAGGAGAAAGAGAACGTTCATACATTTATTGAACATTTTAGTCAGGCTACTTTGCAGATGCCTCCTGGAGTTTCGGATTCAGCCCTGGTGGACATTTGCTGGAAGAACCTTCTCCCACTGATCTCAGTGTTCACGGGACCATATCAATTCCATGATTGGCCCTCATTTATTATCTCAGCGGTAGCCGCTGAAGATAACAGTCGGAAGGCGCATGATAATGGAATTATGATCTCTACCTCTGATAGAGGGAAGCAGTCATCTTCCACTAGCAACCATACTCTTGGTTCCAAAGGAAAGGAAGCTCTGGCGATCAATACGTCCAGGCAATATACTCTAGTGACTACGCAGACGAATCTTGGGACTTCCAGGCCTAAAGAAGAATATTCTTTTGACGATGATGATATTCTGAGCATATTCGATTGTCTAGTCAAAAGTGGCAAGCTTACTCTCCCCGAGGTAAAGTGCCAAAATAAAGTCGGCAATACCAATAACCCTAAGTACTGTATTTTCCATAGATACATGCATCACCCCACAAAGGCATGTTATGTACTAAAAAGGAAAATCCAGGAGTTGATCGACGCCAAGGCCATCACTCTGCGTAATAGCGAGAAGATGGTCACTGCCAACATGATCTCTCTCAAATTTGGCAATCTGCCCCCTCAGGAAGTCTCGGATGGTGTAGTACCTATTCCATAGGCAATGATGAACATTGTTAATCTCCCTCCGACCAGGGGTCAAAATCATGACCTGGTACCCCTAACTACCAAGCGTGGTGAGATCATGTGGGTTCATCCTGATCTGGTGTCAGAGATTGAGGAAGAGACTCAAGATGCTAAAGCTAAGTCTAAAAATAACTCAAGATGCAAACTATGCCATATGGTTGCAATATCCCCGACATTAGAAGAAGAGGCTTTGGCTACCGGAACCCGGTCAGGGAAAACCTATCTCAAGGACTATGGAGGAAATCGGGAAGAAGCAACGGCAGATACTTCAGCTGCCAAACTTTCAGAGCCTGAACCTGTTATACCAGAGGCAGGTCCTTCTAGACCAACTTCGGTGGACAAAGGGAAGCAAAAAGAAGTTCGTTTTGATAAACCTTTGAAGAATATTCAAAACAAAGGTTTAGAGAAACCATATAACTTCGACATCTTGGCCCAGTTGGCTAATACACCAGCCAGATTGTCCATTTTTGAGCTACTTAGGCTATCCAAAGACACTCGTCAAGCCTTGAGTGAAGCGTTAATGCAGGCGGATGTATGCTTGACTCAGCTCAAGTCCCCTGATAAAGAGCCTGTGGCATGTCCTCAATGCCATAGTGTGATGGAAGTGGTCCCTAACATCACTTTCACTCAAGAGGATACGTTGTTGAAACATAACAAGCATGACAAGCCTCTTTATTACACCGGATATGTCGGCTCCATGGAGGTAGACCAAATTCACATAGATCCGGGTCATCGATCAGCATTATCCCTCATAGTCTGCTAAGACCATTGAGAATTCCTACAAGCGAACTGGCGTACACTACCACTACAATCGTGGGCTTTAATGCAAGAAAAAGTAAGTCGTTGGGGAAGATTCGTCTGAGGATCCAGATTGGTGACCTTAGATCAGTGGCTACATGCTACGTCATTGATTCGGAGGTATCTTACAACATTCTGTTGGGCAGACCTTGGATCCATGATTACAATATTGTTCCTTCCACTCTACATCAATGCTTCAAATATGTAGACGCCCAAGGGACAGTGAAGACAGAGTTTGCTGATCTTAACCCGTTCAAAGGAGTTGAGTCCTACTATTCTGATACCATGTTGTACACCCAAGACTATATGAAGGAGGTGTCAGGCAAGACGAAGGAGGAATCCCACCGAGAGCCAGGAGAACCATCTGCTGAGCAACCTTTGTCAATCCAGATAAAATGGCAGACTACCCTTCCGAAAGTCATGGAACCCTTGGCTATCCACTTGAGCAGAACCAAATCGGGAGGAGGAAGTGATCCCCTAGTGATCACTCTGAACCAGAAGCCTCCACCTTTGGTCATCAACCTTAGGCACAACACGCAGCCGACTGATGTAAATACAACCGGGAACGTGGTTTCTGACGATAATAAAGATTCTCTTTTCCAGTATATTGATGCTCAATTTCCAAATTAGGAATTCTCCCCTCATAACGATATAGAGCCTATAGCACAAAAATTCTTGGAAGCTATAGACTCCTATCATCCGTATGTGTAGGAAGTAGCGTCAACATCTAATGTCATCACGACATATGGGCCACATGAAGATTCTATCTTTATTGTTCCACCTACTCGCAACGATCAGCATCAAATAGTCTTCGGTCGCATACGGAACAGACCAATTATACAAGAAGATTCTCACAAGTCTGATGCTGGTAAAATATAGGTTCACAGATATAGCCCACAGGCTTTGAAGATTATGCAAAGCATGGGTTATGACTTAAAGTTGGAGCCATGCCTCAACTATGGAAAAGGCAGACGAATGTCGTTGCATGGTAATCCCTACTGTCAACGAACTCATTTTGGGTTAGGGTATACCACATCTCTTGCAACTTCGAACAACTCTGAGTCAAGTGGGGAGACCGTTTCCTCTTCTCAGGACGGTTTATCGTTCTCCGACTCACATGATGAACTCGAACGGGTATTGTCAGTAAATACGGTATTGATAGATTCTCTCGAAGCAGAGGAACAAGAATCTGAAATATTTGAAAATGAATCCTGGGCACAGCAAATGGATACACAATGGAAACTCCGGTTCGAGCAAAGAGAACCACCCACTGAAGATAAAGTTACCCAAGTCAATTTTGGGGATAAATTTTCACCAAAGCCGATATTTATCAGTAACAATCTTTCCGAAGAAGAAAGAGAAGAAATGATCCAGCTGATAAAAGAATATATCAATGTCTTTGCATAGAATTATGAGGATATCCCAGGTCTTTATCCAAAAGTGGCTACCCATAAACTCAACTTACTGCCCAATTCAAAGCCTGTAAAGCAATACCAATGTTGGTTCCGCCCGGATATGATGGATGTCATTGAAGCTGAAATCAAGAAATTGATAGCCTGCGGGTTCATCCGGGAAGAACAACATCCTAATTGGGTCGCCAATGTTGTCCCGGTCATGAAGAAAAGCGGGAAAGTTTGTATTTGTATCGACTTCCAAGATCTAAATGCGGCCCTGCCCCAAGGATGAGTTTTCTCTTCCCATCACAGACGTCATGATCGATAATACGTGCAGTTTTGAACGCATATCTTTCATGGACGAATTTTCAGGATATAATCAAATTAAGATGAATCCTGAAGATGAGAAGCATAATGCCTTCCGTACACCACTGGGGGTATATTGCTATACAGTCATGCCTTTTGGATTGAAGAATGCTGGGGCTACATATCAGCGAGCTATGAGTAACATATTTTGTGAACATCTACGCAAAATGGTGGAATGTTACGTAGACGATATCACTGTCAAAAGCCGCCTCAAGGATAATCACATCCAAGACTTGAAGACAGTGTTCGAGTTGATGCGCCAACACCAACTCAAAATGAACCCCACAAAGTCCTTTCTTGGCGTATCCAGTAGCAAATTTCTGGAATTTGTCATTACCGCTAAAGGCATTCAAGTTGACCCTGATAAAGTAAAAGCTATCCAGGAAATACGACCGTCCCGTAATCTGAGAGAACTCAGGGGATTTCAAGGTCGTCTAGATGTAAACCCCCTAAATTAATTATATAGATAGTCTGGTATGGGATGGAAAATTTTGGTTTAGCAGCAGATTTTGAGGTTTGAGTAGGGTTGCATATGTCTGTTTATTTTTAATTAAACCCTTGGCATGCCCTACCATTGTTGTATTATTCGGAGCCCAACACCAGCCTATAAATTTCATCGGATTGTGGTACTTTGGACTTGACCCGCCAATTTAGGCACTGGACTTTTTCGTCACTCAAAATCAAATCCGTTGTGCCCTAAATTAATTGCACAACTTCCCATATCCAAAATCCCATATTTAAATTCCGTGTCGGACACCTGTGTCGTTGCTATCAATTTTAAGACACCAACTTAATCCGTTGAGCCGGACCAACTAAAGGGTCCAAGACCGACTCCAAGTCCACACCATTTTTGACCTTTGTGTCACTTCCAAATTTAGACCCCAAGTGCCCCCATTTAATTTAAAAGTGTGGAACATATTTATTCTAATTAAATCAGGGATACCAACTTTGACTAATTCCATTTTAATCCCTATTAATTCCAATGCCCATTTAATTAAGCCTATGCCAAGCACACAACACCCCCTCACCCTACAAAATACCAAACACCAATTTTTGCATCATTTCATGTGATTGTGCAAATATCCAAATTTAAGGGGTTTAGTTGCAATTATTGAAATAGGTGTCCTAACCTCATTGGTCTAGGCCAAATGGAGAAGCCCCCTCTCCTTTGACCAAGTCAAGCCTCCCTCTCCCTTTCATTTGGATGAAGAATTCATTTCTTTATATATAATCACCACCACCCATTTGAAATGGGCAAATCCTGACCACCCATCCTCCACACAACCCCCTATATAATATCTTTTTCTCTCCTCTCCCCAAGGCAGGCCCTAATCCCTAAGGATATTGAAAACCACCCTCTTCTCCCTCTCCTCCCTTCTCCCTCCTCCTAAAGAATAACCCACATCCATATTTTTTCCATACTCCCCCTCTTCCTGTTACATAGCCTTCCCATTCTTCTCTTCTTCTTCTTCTTCTTCTTCTTCTTCTTCTTCTTCTTCCTCTCCACTTCTTCTTCTTCAAGGAAATACCACACTCCGGCCGAGCACCTTACTCCGGCCATTCCTCCAACAGCCGGCCGCTGCTACCCCACCACCATCGTCCATATCAACACTCCACTCCGGCCAACTTCTCCTTCCAACCTCTACCGGCCTCCGACCCTTGATCGCCCCCTCGGCGAGAATCTCCAGCCCCTCTCCTTCTTTCTCCTCCACCGCCGCCAACGCCCCCGCCAGGGCCGCCGGTACCTTCTTCGACCCGACCAAGTTGCGGAACATCGCCGTCATAGCCCACGTCGACCACGGCAAGACCACTCTTATGGATCAGCTCCTCCGCCAGTGCGACGCCGACATCCCCCACGAGCAAACCCTCGACTCCATCAGCCTCGAGCGCGAGCGCGACATCACCATCGCTTCCAAAGTTACTTCCATTTCCTAGGGAGACACCGAGCTCAACATGGTCGATAAACCCGACCACGCCGATTTTGGGGGCGAGGTCGAGCGGGTCGTTGGGATGGTAGAAGGAGCTATCTTGGTTGTCGATGCCGGAGAAGGGTCGCTCGCTCAATTCCGAACCCTAGAAAGTCCCATTCCAGAAACAGGAAGAGCACAGTCTCCACCAGCGCCTCTTCATCCTGAGCTTCGACGGTCACCCTCGTCGACTATGGCGCCGGGAACGTTCGGAGCATCCGCAATGCCATTCGCCATCTCGGCTTCAGGATCAAAGATGTGCAATAACTGAAAGATATACTTAGTATCGATCGGCTCATTTTCCCTGGGGTTGGGGCCTTTGCCGCGACAATGGAGGTTTTGAATCGGGATGGGATAGCTGAAGCACTATGCATGTACATAGAGAAGGATTGCCCCTTTCTAGGCATTGTCTTGGGCTCCGGCTTCTTTTTGAGTTTAGTGAGGAGAATGGTCCAAATGTTGGACTTTCAGTCTTGAGTAGGTTTTTGGATCCATTTCAGACTTCAAGGACAAAGAAATTGACTAATAAGAAAGCATCAAACCTTGTAAAGAAGGTACTAGCATGCCTTGATGTGCGGGCAAACAATAATGGAGATCTTGTAGTAACCAAAGGAGATCAGTATGATGTGAGAGAGCAGAATAGTGACAATGAGGCAATACTTAAGTTTGGAAGTGGCATCAGAATACTTCAGATATGGTGCAGACAACAATTCAATTGGAAGTGATGCTGTTTTTGCTGCTGGGGAATATTTGACTACTGGAGTAAAGACAGGACTGAGCAGCATAGAGAAGATCTCTCGAGTTTATGGGAATCAGGTACTACGGGACCCGCGGACTTGGATGTTGTACCGGATCCCCATCTTCAGCAGCCGGACGCAGGCAAGTGTACCTTGCCACCCTGTATTTCAGTTACAGATATTTATTGTTTCATTATGTACACTGTGTGCATGTTTGATTTAGATCGTTGCTTCATGTCCGGATCACAACTGGGTGCAGACGTTCGTCGTAATGTCTTGTAACTAATGTTAGATGTTTGTAACACCTCGATGTACATACCTGAGTATATCGATACCCCAGGACACACTCATACACTACGATCGTGCCAGATTCATGTATCCTGATACTGACATCATGACCAGAGACTGGGACGACCTTAGGGTCGTATCTGTTGAGTTATTTCTGTATGTCGAGACTGTTAGATAGAGGTTCAGGTTTAGCGTACCATCGTTGACCGCTTGGGAAGGGAAAGACAGTTACTAGACATTTGGGCTCCTCTACATGCGCTTATATATGTATATGTAGTGATCCTGTATTCTAGAGTAGTTGTATCACCCGTGTGACTCTGTGCTCGGAGCTACGGTACGCCCCGTGTGTCTCTGTGTTCGGAGCTACGGTTTTATTTTGGACAGCCCACGCGTCAAACATTGTCTTCAAACTGTGTCTCACTTAGTTGGTTATGCTAGATTACCCCGTCTTGCACTTGTACTTTTTGTTATACATGGCATGCTGTATTTTTGTACCTTGTTACGTCCCTCTGAGGACCTGGTCCCTTGCCAGTTTTGCAGCATAGACGATTACGGAGCATTAGAGTTGCCGATGGAGTTGCACGTCTTGCGGGCATTGTACCAGGTACTCATATCATTTCCACCGACATTATGGATACATTATTCTTATTGATTATTCATCTGCTGTTGTAGCCTATTTTTTGTAGACTCATCTCTTCTCGAGTCTATTCGAGTTTGTGTTATTGGGCGGCCGACTTTAGCACATATAGCCCTTTCTTGTATACTGCTGTACATTGTGGATTGAGATATAGAGGTTCACATTTATGGGATATCTAGATAGTGCCCTTTATATTTTACAGCTTATACGTATTCGAGTTAGACCAGAGTCTAGTCGATTGCGTAGCTGGCGTGTCACGTATTCCTGGTCCTACGTATTTTGGGATTGGGGCATGACATATTTTTATGGTGGCCCATGCAGGTCAGATTTAAATCGTCTTGGTCACCTGACTGTGCCAAGCGAGCCTACAAATTAGGAATAGATATTATGATTGTTGAATAGGATCTCAATCCATAATCGATTTTAAAAACTCACTTTATATGTGATTATCGCCCTTGGACTTCCAATTTGTATTCGTTCAATTTCCGTCAATATCGTTATCATTGTTCTCATCCCCTATTATTCGCGAAGAAGGACGCTTGTGCCTGATGGTTTCCTCCAGAAGAAGATTGTAGACCAGACGACAGAAGACAGGATTTGTGTAATAATCTTTGAGAAGAGTGTTACCCTTAGTAGGATAGATTGATAGGTTCTTTTAGATTCTAGATCTAGCGTGGAAGGCTAGCAAGAGAATTGGACCCAGTGGTACCCTATTCGTACTTGAGATAGCCGTGATCTTGGAAGTACTGGGAGCTGGAAGGATTGTTGATCATGACCTAGAATAATTTATAAAAGTGCATAGCCCGATGCTAGGAATTAGTTGTTGTAAATGATAGCGATAACATGAATAATATTATGGACTAGAGGAGATAAAATTTTAGGCTCTCACTTGGAAGATAATGATCTGATTCCAGGAATTCTAGTATGTGCTTTGGTGATACCATTATTGTACTATGTGACTTGGAGAGATAAATAACGAAAAGAAGAAATTTGAGGAATAAAATTTTAGGGAAAACCTTGAGGAGAAGAGAAATTATACATTAGGCAAGGAAATTTTTTCTTTTGAGGATTGATGTTGAAAACAGAACGGAAGAAATTATTATGAGATTTAGTCTAGACGATGACATCGTCCTAGCATGAGTTGATTGAGCCAATACCACGCGACACTAGATTGTCGACGTAGTTGCATTATTTTTAGGCCACCAGATTACCTGGGTTTGAGTTTCTTCGGGGAGCCCGGGATTATGGTGCCCATCTACCTTAGGGCACATAATGCAAGGTGAACTAGTGTACCCCCGCATTATATCAGAGTTTGAGGATGTGATTCTAGAGAACCTTCCGGGCCGGCCACCTGACAGAGAGATAGAGTTTGCTATAGAGTTAACTCCAAGAGCCGAGCCAGTTATTTTCCCGTCTTCAGACTAGCACCGATAGAGTTGGCTGAGTTGAAGGTCCATAGTAGAGGATCTCTTAGACAAGGGTTTCAGTCGGGCTAGTATTTCTCCATGGGGAGTACCCATCGTATGGTGCCGAAGAAGGACGGGACGGTACGTTTGTGTATCGATTACAGGGTTTAATGCAGTAACGATAAAGAACAAGTACCCATTGCCGCATATCGATGATTTATTTGGATCCACTAAGTGTATTCTCGAAGATCGATCTCATATCACTCTATCATCAGATCAAGGTACGGAGAGAGGACGTTCCGAAGACGGCTTTCCGGACGAAGTATGGGCTCTCTAGTCATGACCGTTTGGTTTGACCAACACGCCAGCAGTATTTATGAGCTTGAGGAACAATGTTTTCCACCAATACTTGGATAAGTTCATGGTGGTAGTTATCGATGATATCGTGGTATATTCTAAGAGCCAGGAGGAGCACGAGAGACATCTCATGATCGTATTGGAGACGCTGAGGCAGGAGAGGCTGTACGCCAAGCTTCGCAAATATGAGTTATGTTTGGATAGAGTACCCTTCCTGGGACACAAAATCACCAAAGATGGACTAACAGTTGACCCGGAGAAGATAGTTGCAGTTGAGACATGGCCAACCCCTGCACCTGTTACAGAGATTAGGAGCTTCCTCGGACTTGTCGGATATTATCGGAGGTTCGTAGAAAATTCTTGAGGATTGTTGTGCCTATGAGGCAACTGACGCGTAAAGGCGAGGAGTTTATCTGGACCGAAGAGTGTCAGACGGCTTTCGATGAGCTGAAGAAGCGTCTGACATCAGCACCGATTTTGACACTACCTTTATGGAGAACGTGTTGAGATTTATACCGATCACAAAAATCTGAAGATGTCTACATGCAGAAGGAGCTCAACATGAGAAAGAGACGCTGGCTAGAATTTATGACAGATTATAATGTCGAGTTGCAGTACCACCCTGGCCGAGCGAATGTAGTAGCAGATGCCTTAAGCAAGAAGCCCATGGCATATTTTTACGACTCATCACCAGTGTTAGAGGATCTACAGGAGCTCAGGATTAAGATTGTATTATCAGGCATGGACAGACTGATGGCCAGTCTCGAGGTTCAGTTTACATTAATTAAAAGGACCAAGGCAGCCCCGCCTACAGATGCGAGATTTCGACGTCTACGAGAGAGGACAGAGGCCGACATGTAGACGAGACTCAGGATTCATGAAGACGGAACATTAAGGTATGAAGATTGTCTATAAGTTTCAAGTGGCAAGCTACGCCAGGAGTCGATGACCAAGGCTCATAGCTTGATTTATTCTATTCATCCCGGGGGTGGATCGGGTCGGATCTGCCGCCCGACCCGCTGACCCGGACCCATACCCGATCTGAACCCTAAACGAAATCCTAAATCGACTCTGATTCTGACCCGGCGGCGCTCCTATTTAAATCCCATCGCCGCCTACGCCGAAACCCTAATCCTCCAGCCCCGCTCCGCCACTCTCCTCCCCCGCAGAACCTCCTCGAAGACCCCTAGCTCCTCCGCCTCAGCATCGACCACGTCAAACTGCCACCGCCTGCCCTGCCCTAGCCTACTCCCCTCGCCGCCGTCCCCGACTAACCCACCTCCACCAGCACCACCACTTGTCTCCACCTCCGCCTAGTCTTCCTTCGTCCCCGGCCTTCCCCGTCTCAGCGACCACCCCAAAGCCATCGAACCCCTAGATTCCTGCTCCTCCGCCCAGCCTCCATCTCCTTCCTCGACCCATAACCCTCCGGCCAGCCACGACCTTCTCCCCTCCCCATCGATTCCCCTGCTTTGCCGGAACCTCGTCGTCCTCCGCCCGTCCCCAACCCGCAGCGTTCCCTCGACCAGAACCTCGACCACCCTCTCCATGCCCTAGCCACTAGCACCGACCGCCCTCTCCCCGCTCGGCCATGACCCCCTCTAGCATCTCTCAAATCGGATACGACTGAACCTTGACCCAGACACGGCCACCCGGACACGGTGCAGTACTGGACACAGCACTCAGACACAGAACCCGGATACGAGAAACCCGTTCCACGGAGCCCTGTTCAGGTAACCCGTTCTCTCTCCTCGTTGACCCGTTTTTGGCTCCGTTAGTTGTGACGCGTAGGCTGTGTGACCCCCTCGATGCCCGTACAATCCGCTCGGTGCGTCGCGTCCTATGGTGATCGCAAACCGCGATCCAAAAACAGGAAAACCAACGCCCTATTTTACCCCGGAACTGAGTGCGCCCCGCCAAATGGGATGACTTGGTCGTGTGTGGTCTTTACCGAAATGTGTGTGCCGTTGATACGGACGTACGGGATTTCGCAGAAGTCGATTTGGATGTGCGTGCACACCGGAATCAACGCGTATCCGCTGACAACGCCCCGTATCCGTCTGTTCTGGAATATGTTGTAACTTTGTGTACACATGTCGGATCAAAACGAAACTTACGCCATCGGACTCGTAGCAATACGCTGGTCCTGTGACCCAAGTTTGGTTCGATTCTGAGAACGTTGACAAAATCATATATTGTGGGCCCCACAGCTCCACTTGACGGGCGATTTTGTGATCGGCTCATCGGAATCCAATTCTGAAAATTCCGTTGGGTTCGTATAATTATTCTGGACTTGTTGACACTAAGTTTGACGAATTTGGAGACCTTTGACCCTGACATTTTTTGGTGCAAAGTGGCCCACATGTGGACCCCGCTTTGGCCAGGAACTGTCATTTTTGCCCATGTGTCCAAATTGGACTTAAGGACGGGCATTTCTAGCTATTTGATATTTTCTAAGACTGTTGGTGATATTTATTTTAGCTTTTGGAGGAGTACCTGCAGGATCCACTGATACAGGGACAACTGTTGGTATTCAAACCCTAGGCAAGTGTACCTTGCCAAATCTTGCAGTTCTTGTTACATATTTCCTTGTCTTATTTATATGTTGTACATGCTTGACCTAGGACCATGTGACTTACTTAGTGTCCGATTAATAGTCGGGTGCCAACGCCGTACGCGGAGTTGTGTACGTCATCTAGACATGGACATCGTGACCCTTTACATTCTCGTACTTGTCTTATCAAGTACCTAGACCCAGGACACTTGACACTATTTATGAGACAGAATCTTCCTGAGATATTCATGGTGATTCTCTATAGGATACAGGTTTTATGACATAGACATTTTATTCATAGACATTATATGACTTGCTGCATTAGTTTTGATCCTGCGTGTCATGGACATGAGACGTGAGATTACATTGGGTGGGGAGAGATTTACCATACAAAAGGCTGATTATATATATATAATAATTTAATAGAAGTGCCTTAGACTCTGACACAGAGCTTTGGTACCATACTGGCCCTTCGAGAGAATACTGCTATGGGTTTCTCCGACACTAATCTTGTAGTAGTCTCAGCCCGAGTATGACTAAAACTCTCAACTTGCATATCACTTAGCTGGTTATATATTTACCCTATTATTCATTTATTGCTGCACTGATTTATTTTGGCTTGAGTTATTTTGTACCTTGCTATGTCCCCTGAGAACCTGGATCCGGATTATGTCCCCAGGATTAGTAGACGAGATCGACCCAGAGGTATACAGTACAGGAGCAGGAGCAGAAGCAGTACCAGATCCAGTAAACGAGTGATCACCGAGGGTATCTTCTGAGTATATACTGTTTCCATACTCAGTATTTGCTGTGGTTAGCTTTATTCTTATATCTTGACAGATGTATCAGACTCATTATCGGGTTATTTCCTGAGTCTATATTTTATTGAGATTGATCTTGCTTTATGATTCTAATATTATTGTAATCCGTTCTGTGGATGAGATTAGTCTATCTAGACCCTTATTGTTGTGTTACAGCTTAAGTACGCCCCGATGGATCTATTAAATTGGGTTTGTCCATCGGTGTGTGCTGTTGGCCATTGACACGTGTCTAGTCTCTCGAGATTTTGGGACTGGGGCGTAACATGGTTTTTATGGTGGCCCATGCAGGTCAACAACTAAATTGCTTCAGTTTCAACTTAGGGACCGAGCAAGCCTGCAATAAGAATAGGATAAGTTTTTGGATCTCATCCACTTGCTTGAATCGTTCTTGACATCTATATCGGATTCGAATTAATTTCTTGACTTGCATCCTGCCTTGATTCCTGTGCGCCTCTTATTGTTTATTTTGGTTGTTACTCTAATTTTTGAATTATGTGATTGGTAATTAGAACTTGACAGTTTAAGTTATTATTATAGATTATGACCTAATGATTACCCCTTAGCTTTAAGTCGCGTAATTAGTACCCCCACCTCGATACAAGTTAGATCCCTTCCCCTTGACGGCCAGTAACTCTTCTATCCTCACTATCGACACTTGTTCTACAAGCACTAAGACTAAGGCTTAAGACGACCATGACCTATGTAATATAGGAGGATACCCTAATAGGTACCAAGACCCCTTCTCGTAGACCTTAACAAGAGTTCTCACGATATCCTTAAGACAATTTCGGTATTAGTTTATTATTTTAAGTTGGGTAGTATGCCTCACAACATAGTACCACCGAGCCCTATTGACCCATGGATGAAGTGAACTAGGATGACACAACTTTGGACTTGCGTAAGAATATAGTATTTATGCAGACTGTAGAAATTACAGGCCCAAACCCCTATTGGGTCAACTAGCGACTTAGATAAGGAGTGAATATGACAACTGTAGAGATTGTAGAATCTTAATTTTGTATCTTGTTTGGTTTGTGAACTTAAATTATTTTGTAATTTCTCTCATCATAATCTAGCGTGCTTATATTTTGTACTACCTCGACTTATGCTGCTGTTACAGCCTAGCTTTGCAAAGCTTACTCTTCTATCGAGCTTGATCATGACATATGTAATATTGGGTCAACACACTAATACAATTATCTATTCAGAATCAGTGTATTACGGTCTGATCAACCTTAGTACATTTTGGTTCGCTTTTCGCACGACTACTTTACGTGGATTGAGATATATAGTTGACTAGTATACTTGCCCTGGACATGTCTGACATATCGTATCGGTTACATAATTGTACTAATACGAGCATGCGAACGAAGAATTACTAGAATAGGATTTCAATCCACAACTGCTTAACAATTCCCATTTGAATTCTTTAAACGCCTTGATCCCGATACTTCTACTCTATTACCTCACCCTTGAACTCTTTATTATTGATCTCCGTCTTCCCTTATTTCGGAAAGACGAAACCTCGTGCTTGGTATAAGTTTGATATATAGACAGTACTAGATATACCCCACAGGCCGGTCGCATTGTTGATGACCCTTTTATAAATGATTAAGGGAATATCATAGGTGATATGTTGATGTTAAAGACTTGAGGATTCAATAACATGATTAAATAATTTGGGGCATAGTTTTCTTAGATGTATAGCCTTAGATGATAGATGGGTAAATTCTAAATTGGGTAGAGACCGCAATGTTCACTTGAGAGGAATTCTTTAGCTTGTAACCAAGTGAGATATGATAGAGAGACCCTACCCTAGTTTAATTTCGAGGACAAATTTTTTATAAGTTGGGTAGATTGTAACCCCCTGATTTAAAAAAAAAATTAAATTGGATTTTTTATAATTTTCTGTAATTTTTTGGGATTTTTCTGTAATTAAAAACCTAGGTATTTGGTAATTAAATGATTTTTAAATGATGTTAATTAATATTAAAATATTATAAAAATAATATTTTATGGTGTAAAATGGAAAGATGGACATAGGGTAATTTTCTGTGATTTTATTGGATTCCGGAAACATTTTTAAAGCCCTAGAAACTAATTAATATTTAAACCAAATTAAACCCTAGAAATAAATCCGGTTCAATTGAACCAAACCAACCCAGACCCGGTTCAACTGAACCAAACCCAGCCTTATCGGGTCGGGTCGGATCTAAACCCGACCCGAAACCCGATAACCCGAACCCGCACCTAAGTTAGGTGGATCGGGTTGGATCCGCCGCCCGACCCGCTGACCCGGACCCATACCCGATCTGAACACTAAACGGAATCCTAAATCGACTCCGATTCTGACCCGACGATGCTCCTATTTAAATCCCCTCGCCGCCTACGCCGGAACCCTAATCCTCCAGCCCCGCTCCGCCACTCTCCTCCCTCGCAGAACCTCCTCCAAGACCCCTAGCTCCTCCCCCTCAGCGTCGACCACGTCGAACTGCCACCGCTGCCCTGCCCTAGCCTACTCCCCTCGCCGTCGTCCCCGACTAACCCACCTCCATCAGCAGCACCACCTGTCTCCACCTCCGCCTAGTCTTCCTTCGTCCCCAGCCTTCCCCGTCTCAGCGACCACCCCAAAGCCATCGAACCCCTTGACTCCTGCTCCTCCGCCCAGCCTCCATCTCCTTCCTCGACCCACAACCCTCCGGCCAGCCACGACCTTCTCCCCTCCCCATCGATTCCCCCTGCTTCGTCGGAACCTCGTCGTCCTCCGTCCGTCCCTGACCCGCAGTGTTCCCTCGACCAGAACCTCGACCACCCTCTCCGTGCCCTAGCCGCTAGCACCGGCCGCCCTCTCCCCGCTCAGCCACGACCCCCTCCAGCAGCTCTCAGATCGGACACGACTGAACCCTGACCCAGACACGGCCACCCGGACACGGTGTAGTACTGGACACAGCACTCGGACACAGAACCCGGACACGAGAAACCCGTTCCACGGAGCCCTGTTCAGGTAACCCGTTCTCTCTTCTTGTTGATCCGTTTTTGGCTCCGTGAGTTATGACGCGTAGGCTGTGTGACCCCCTCGATGTCCGTGCAACCCGCTCAGTGCGTCGCGTCCTGTGGTGATCGTAAACCGCGATCCAAAAATAGGAAAACCAACGTCCTATTTTACCCCAGAACTGAGTGCGCCCCGCCAAACGGGATGACTTGGTCGTGTGCGGTCTTCACCGAAACGTGCGCGCCATTGATACGGACGTGCGGAATTTCACAGAAGTCAATTTGGATGTGCGTGCACACCGGAATCAACGCGTATCCGCCGACAACGCCCCGTATCCGCCTATTCTGGAATATGTTGTAACTTTGTGTACACACGTCGGATCGAAACGAAACTTGCGTCATCGGACTCGTAGCAATACGCTGGTATTATGACCCAAGTTTGGTTTGATTCTGAGAACGTTGACAAAATCGTGTATTGTGGGCCCCACGGCTCTATTTGACGGGCGATTTTGTGATCGGCTCATCAGAATCCAATTCTGGAAGTTCCGTTGGGTTCGTATCATCATTCTGAACTTGTTGACACTAAGTTTGACGAATTTGGAGACCTTTGACCCTGACACATTTTTTGGTGCAAAGCGGCCCACATGTGGACCCCGCTTTGGCCAGGAACTGTCATTTTTGCGTCTGTGTCCAAATTGGACTTAAGGACAGGCGTTTCTAGCTATTTGATATTTTTTGAGACTGTTGGTGATATTTATTTTAGCTTTTGGAGGAGTACCTGCAGGATCCACTGATACAGGGATAACTGTTGGTATTCAAACCTCAGGCAAGTGTACCTTGCCAAATCTTGCAGTTCTTGTTACATATTTCCTTGTCTTATTTATATGTTGTACATGCTTGACCTAGGACCGTGTGACTTACTTAGCGTCCGATTAATAGTCGGGTGCCAACGCCGTACGAGGAGTTGTGTACGTCATCTAGACATGGATATCGTGACCCTTTACATTCTCGTACTTGTCTTATCAAGTACCTAGACCCAGGATACTTGACACTATTCATGAGACATAATCTTCCTAAGATATTCATGGTGATTTTGTATAGGATACAGGTTTTATGACATAGACATTTTATTCATAGACATTATATGACTTGCTGCATTAGTTTTGATCCTGCATGTCATGGACATGAGACGTGAGATTATATTGGGTGGGAAGAGATTTACCATACAAAAGGCTGATTATATATATATAATAATTTAATAGAAGTGCCTTAGACTCTGACACAGAGCTTTAGTACCGTACTGGCCCTTCGAGAGAATACTGTTATGGGTTTCTCCGACACTGATCCTGTAGTAGTCTCAGCCCGAGTATGACTAAAACTCTCAACTTGCATATCACTTAGCTGGTTATATATTTACCACATTGTTCATTTATTGCTGCACTGATTTATTTTGGCTTGAGTTATTTTGTACCTTGCTATGTCCCCTGAGGACCTGGATCCGAATTATGTCCCAGGATTAGCAGACGAGATTGACCCAGAGGTATACAGTACAGGAGCATTAGCAGGAGCAGGAGCAGGAGCAGTTACTGGAGCAGTACCAGATCCAGTAGACGAGTGATCACCGAGGTTATCTTCTGAGTATATACTGTTTCCATACTCAGTATTTGTTGTGGTTAGCTTTATTCTTGTATCTTGACAGATGTATCAGACTCATTATCGGGTTATTTCTCGAGTCTATATTTTATTGAGATTGATCTTGCTTTATGATTCTGATATTGTTGTAATCCATTCTGTGGATGAGATTAGTCTATCTAGACCCTTATTGTTGTATTACAGCTTAAGTATGCCCCGATAGATCTATTAAATTGGGTTTGTCCATCGGTGTGTGCTGCTGGTCATTGACACGTATCTAGTCCCTCGAGATTTTGGGACTGGGGCGTGACAGTGGCATACCCTAGCCACGTGCTTGATCATTCGGAGATTACAGTCGGGCCCAGTTTATCTTACGTAGAGCAGCCAATTGAGATCATCGATTACAGCGAGAAGACTTTGAGAGGGCAGACTATTCGACTGGTCAGAGTTACATGGAAGCATAATTCGCCAGGCGAGTCTACCTGGGAGCACGAGGATTCTATTCGACAGTATTTTCCGTATTTATTTGAGGAGCAAGGTACGAATTTATGTACCGCTTTTGATTTCCAGCTTGCTTTTAAATTCTCTTAGCTATTATCGTGCTTTACTTTTAATTTCGGGGACAAAATTTTTCTAAGTTAGGAAGGATGTAAACCCCCTCAATTAATTATATAGATAGTCTGGTATGGGATGGAAAATTTTGGTTTAGCAGCAGATGTTTGAGGTTTGAGTAGGGTTGCATATATCTGTTTATTTTTAATTAAACCCTTGGCGCACCCTACCATTTTTGTATTATTCGGAGCCCAACACCAGCCCATAAATTCCATCGGACTGTGGTACTTTGGACTTGACCCGCCAATTTAGGCACTGGACTTTTTCGTCACTTAAAATCAAATCCGTTGTGCCCTAAATTAATTGCACAACTTTCTATATCCAAAATCCTATATTTAAATCCCGTGTCGGACACCTGTGTCGTTGCCATCAATTTTGAGACACCAACTTAATCCGTTGAGCCAGACCAACTAAAGGGTCCAAGACCGACTCCAAGCCCACACCATTTTTGACCTTTGTGTCACTTCCAAATTTAGACCCCAAGTACCCCCATTTAATTTAAAAGTGCGGGACATATTTATTCTAATTAAATCGGGAATACCAACTTTGACTAATTCCATTTTAATCCCCATTTAATTCCAATGTCCATTTAATGAAGCCCATGCCAAGCACACAACACTCCCTCACCCTACAAAATACCAAACACCAATTTCCCCACAATTTTTGCATCATTTAATGTGATTGTGCAAATATCCAAATTTAAGGGGCTTAGTTACAATTATTGAAATAGGTGTCCTAACCTCATTGGTCTAGGCCAAATGTAGAAGCCCCCTCTCTTTTGACCAAGTCAAGCTTCCCTCTCCCTTTCATTTGGATAAAGAATTTATTTCTTCATATGTAATCACCACCACCCATTTAAAATAGGTAAATCCTGACCACCCATCCTCCACACAACCCCCTATATAATGTCTTTTTCTCTCCTCTCCCCAAGGCAGGCCCTAATCCCTAGGGACATTGAAAACCACCCTCTTCTCTCTCTCCTCCCTCCTCCCAAAGAAAAACCCACAGCTATATTTTTTCCATACTCCCCCTCTTCCTGTTACATAGCCTTCACATTCTTCTCTTCTTCTTCTTCTTCTTCTTCGTCTCCACTTCTTCTTCTTCTTCAAGGAAACACCACACTCCGGCCGAGCACCTTACTCCGGCCATTCCTCCAACAGCCGGCCGCTGCTACCCCACCACCATCGTCCACATCAACACTCCACTACGGTCGACTTCTCCTTCCAACCTCCACCGGCCTCCGACCCTTGACCGCCCCCTCCGACGAGAATCTCCAGCCGAGCTCTTCTCCTCCAACCCCTCTCCTTCCTTCTCCTCCACCGCCGCCAATGCCCCCGCCAGGGCCGTCGGTACCTCCCTCGACCCGACCAAGCTGCAGAACATCGTCGTCATAGCCCACGTCGACCAAGGCAAGACCACTCTCATGGATCGGCTCCTCCGCCAGTGCGGCGCTGATATCCCCCACGAGCGAGCCCTCGACTCCATCAGCCTCGAGCGCGAGCACGGCATCACCATCGCTTCCAAAGTTACTTCCATTTCCTAGGGAGACATCGAGCTCAACATGGTCGATAAACCCGACCACGCCGATTTTGGGGGCGAGGTCGAGAGGGTCGTTGGGATGGTAGAAGGAGCTATCTTGGTTGTCGATGCCGGAGAAGGGCCGCTCGCTCAATTCCGAACCCTAGAAAGTCCCATTCCAGAAACAGGAAGAGCACAGTCTCCGCCAGCGCCTCTTCATCCTGAGCTTCGACGGTCACCCTCGTCGACTATGGCGCCGGGAACGTCCGAAGCATCCGCAATGCCATTCGCCATCTCGGCTTCGGGATCAAAGATGTACAATAACCGGAAGACATACTTAGTGCCGATCGGCTCATTTTTCCTGGGGTTGGGGCCTTTGTCGCGGCAATGGAGGTTTTGAATCGGGATGGGATGGCTGAAGCACTATGCATGTACATAGAGAAGGATCGCCCCTTTCTAGGCATTATCTTGGGCTCCGACTTCTTTTTGAGTCCAGTGAGGAGAATGGTCCAAATGTTGGTCTTTCAGTCTTGAGTAGGTTTCTGGATCCATTTCAGACTTCAAGGACAAAGAAATTGACTAATGGAAAAGCATCAAACCTTGCAAAGAAGGTACTAGCATGCCTTGATGTGCAAGCAAACGATAATAGAGATCATGTAGTAACCAAAGAAGATCAGTATGATGTGAGAGAGCAGAATAGTGACAATGAGGCAATACTCAAGTTTGGAAGTGGCATCAGAATACTTCAAATCTGGTGCAGACAAGGATTCAATTGGAAGTGATACTATTTTTGCCGCTGGGGAATATTTGACTACTGGAGTAAAGACAGGGCTGAGCAGCATAGAGCAGATCTCTCGAGTTTATGGGAATCAGGTACTACGGGACCCGCAGACTTGGACATTGTACCGGATCCCCATCTTCAGCAGCCGGACGCAGGCAAGTGTACCTTGCCACCCTATATTTCAGTTACAGATATTTATTATTTTATTATGTACATTGTGCGTATATTTGATTTAGATCGTTGTTTCGTGTTCGGATCACAACCGGGTGAAGACATTCGTCGTAATGTCTTATAACAAATGTTAGATATTCGTAACACCTCGATGCACGTACCTGAGTATATCGACACCCCAGGACACACTCATACATTGTGATCGTGCCAGATTGATGTATCCTGATACTGACATCATGACCAGAGATTAGGACGACCTTAGGGTCGCGTCTGTTGAGTTATTTCTGTGTGTCGAGACTGTTAGATAGAGGTTCAGGTTCAGCGCACCATCGTTGACCGCTTGGGAAGGGGAAGACAGTTACTAGACGTTTGGGCTCCTCTGCACGTGCTTATATATGTATATATAGTGATCATGTATTCTAGAGTAGTTGTATCACCCGTGTGACTCTGTGCTCGGAGCTACGGTATGCCCCGTGTGTCTCTGTGTTCGGAGCTACGGTTTTATTTTGGACAGCCCACGCGTCAAACATTGTCTTCAAACTGTGTCTCACTTAGTTGGTTATGCTAGATTACCCCGTCTTGCACTTGTACTTTCTGTTATACATGGCATGCTGTATTTTTGTATCTTGTTACGTCCCTCTGAGGACCTGGTCCCTTGCCAGTTTTGCAGCATAGACGATTACGGAGCATTGGAGTTGCCGATGGAGTTGCACGTCTTGCGGGCATTGTACCAGGTACTCATATTATTTCCACCGGCATTATGGATACATTATTCTTATTGATTATTCATCTGCTGTTGTAGCCTAGTTTTTGTAGACTTATCTCTTCTCGAGTCTATTCGAGTTTGTGTTATTGGGCGGCCGACTTTAGCACATATAGCTCTTTCTTGTATACTGCTGTACATTGTGGATTGAGACATAGAGGTTCACATTTATGGGATATCTAGATAGTGCCCTTTATATTTTACAGCTTATATGTATTTGAGTCAGACCAGAGTCTAGTCAATTGAGTAGCTGGCGTGTCACGTATTCCTGGTCCTACATATTTTGGGATTGGGGCGTGACACTAGCTTATATCATGAGATCTATATCCAACCTCTCTGGAAGATGTCAGCCTTTTTCTCGCTTGATGAAGAAAGGTGTGTCATTCGTATGGGACAAAGCCTGTCAGCTAGCATTTAATGACATCAAACGCTATCTTACTAATCCTCCAATTCTGGTGCCTCCCGTCATAGGAAGACCATTTTTGCTGTATGTTCGAGCAATGGATCATTCTTTAGGGGGGCTCCTCGCACAGAAGAATAATGAGGGTCATGAACAGGCTATCTACTATCTAAGCAGGATGATGGTCGGAGCTGAATACCGGTACAATCCAGTAGAAAAAGAATGCTTGGCCCTAATGTTTGCCATTCAGAAGATGCGACATTACGTGACAGGCCAAACTATTTATATAATCTCCAGAATCAATCCTCTTCGAGTATTGATGAATAAGCCGAGTGTTCTTAATTCCCGACTCGCGACCTGGGCGATGTTATTAACACCGTATGATATTGTGTATGTCCCTCAGAAGTCTATGAAAGGTCAAGCCTTGGCTGATTTCTTAGCCGTCCATCCAATTTCGGAAACCTCCAAACTATACGAGGATATTCCCGATGAAGTTGCAGAATATAATTCTGCAATGGAAGGTGATACATGGCAGCTATTCTTCGATGGTGCCTCTAGGACTGGTCCCAAGGGACACGTGGTTTCAGGAGTAGGAATTGTTTTGGTGACTCCTGATAAACTCGTCATCTATCGAACATATTCTCTTAGCGAACCCTGCTCTAATAATGTGGCAGAGTATAACGCTCTACTAATCGGGCTTCAAGTCGCTAAAGAATTGGATATTGAATACATGAAAGCTTTTGGTGATTCTCAGCTGATCGTCGATCAGGTCAGAAGAATATATGAAGTCCGCAATCCAGACCTCATTCCTTATCACCAAGTAACGATCGAGATAGCCATGTCTTTTAAAGGATTCTTCCTAGAGCACGTGCCTCGATCTCAAAATTTGGAAGCTGATGCTCTGGCCAGTCTAGCTGCAGATCTAGTTATTCCTTTAAGAAGGCAGAATTCGGTGATCCTTCTTAACAGAGATTTATTATGTGTGAAAAATAATTTTTACATAGAACGCAGCTATGCTATAAACGCGGTTCCTCCTAAGAGAGACTAGAGAAGTCCCTTTATAGACTTCGTGTCATATGGAATCTTACCAGAGGATCCTAAAGAAGCAGTCTCTATCAAAAGACGATCACTACGTTTCTATTTTGATGCTTCTTCACAAAGTCTATATCGCCGAACTTATGATGGACTATTGTTACGATGTCTCTTTGATGATGATGCAAAGCGGGTTATCCGAGAAGCTCATGACGGTGTATGTGGAGCACATCAACCCGGTCCTAAGTTACATGATCGTATCAGGAGGATGGGCTATTACTGGCCAACCATGATTGCAGATGCCGTGAAATATGTGAGACAATACAAAGCCTATCAGGTTCATGCGGATTTTATACATCAGCCTTCTGAGTATTTACATCCTACTATGGCATCATGGCCCTTTGAAGCATGGGGTATGGATATCATTGGTCCGATTCACCCGTCGTCTTCTAGAGGACATCGGTTCATATTGGCTATCACCGATTATTTCTCCAAATGGGCGGAGGCGATCCCCCTTGCTGAGGTAAAGACATCCAACGTGATCAGCTTTATCAAGCACCATGTAATTTATCGCTTTGGGATACCCAGAAGGATAATTCATGACAATGGGCCTCAATTCATCAGCCAAGCGTTTTATCGATTTTGCGACAAGAATCGGATACAAAATATGGCCTCAACGGCATATAATTCTGCTGCTAATGGTTTGGCGGAAGCCTTCAACAAAACCATCATCAAACTCTTGAAGAATTTTGTCTCGTCGAACAAAAGAGATTGGAATGAAAAGCTGGGATAATGCCTCTGGGCATATCGCACAACAGTACGAATACCAACAGGTTATACCCCATTTTTATTAGTTTATAGGTGTGAAGTAGTTCTCCCCATTGAAGTCCAAATTCCATCACTCAGAATAGCAGTGGCTAATAAGTTGACTCAGGAAAATAATGATCAATTAAGGCTTCAAGAGCTAGAAGGATTAGACGAGAAACGCCTTCAAGCTTAATAGCGCATTACATTCTACCAGGCACGCATTTCCAGAGCTTTTAACCAAAAAGTGAAGAAAAGAGTGTTCAAAGTTGGTGAGCTAGTTTTAGCTGTGAAGAGGCCAATGATCATTACGCACAAAAGTAAGGGTAAATTTCAGCCCAAATGGGAGGGCCCTTATGTGATTGAAACGACGTTTTCAAACGGCGCTTACAGATTAGCCAAGCCTAATGGAGATTTGATAATGGCTCCTATCAACGGCAAATTCCTGAAGAAGTACTACGCTTAATCTCCCTTGCGTTAAACGGAGTATAATGAAGATCTCATTTCTGACGATACTACGTACAAAGACTGGTTGGATCATATTCTATCATATTCTTATGACCTCTGAATAGATGTGTTTAACTAATTTGAAACTTCAAAACCTATCACGTCCATATTACCTCGATAGTGTTTTGTATACAAATTTAGTTGGATCATATTCTATCATGTCCATATAACCTCTGAATAGATATATCCAGCTGAAACTTACCGAAAGTATATCACGTCCATATTACCTCTGATATTACTTTTATCCTAGCCTATCATTTATATTCTAAAATGATGGGTCCACAAAGTTAGAAGAAGTATCTTTTTTATCTCTGGGAATAGCAGATTACATAAGAAGCAAAAAAGTACATCATTGGGGAGGAGCAGTTAAATCGCGAATCTGTTGTGCCAAAGCAGCCATCCTCTCATTCCTGGAGTTCAAGATGTTAGTGCGAGCCCGTTCCAGCCTCGCCTCGTCATCGTTCAAGCGAGATAGTTCGGACAGGAAATTAACAAAACTTGTGTGGATGACACCCGCATGTGTCAAGTTCTGCTGAGCTGTCTTCACTTGGCCCTCAAATACATCACGAACTACAAATATCTTGAGAAGCCTCTCCCTTGCCTGAGCGAGTTCAGCTTCCAATTCTCGAACCCTTACTTCATTTCTAGCATATTCGGCCTGGTACTAAGTCAGCTGAGGAATACTCTCCACCAATACTGCCTGCTCTTTATCCATCTCTTGCTGCTATTCTTGGATGGATTTGTTCAAAGATTCAATCTGCTGAGCAAGGTCCACAATTAGAGAGTCATACTCAGCTTGAACCAGGTTATCGATGCTGCCTCAGGATAGTTGCAAATATTCGTTAATGGGTTGTTCTAAACCATTAACTATTTGCTCTAGCGCATCAGCTCTTTCAGCGTCATTGAAATTTCTAATCGACGCTATCGTAAACTGGGAGGACATCTTCAGAGCATCAAAGTCTAAGTTCTTCTCCAGCACCATGGATATCAATTCTTTCAAAGTGCGATAGAATATGCTAGTGTATTGTTCAACTAGCATAGCAAAGATCGGATATACGCTGGGAGTGGCTGCAATACCGGTAAATCTCCCTTCAGGAATGACTTCAGAGGCTGTTGCCACAGTCGTTGCTTCAACGGATAGTGCGACAAAAGAAGGGACACCAGCAACGGTTGAAGTTGATGGCATACTCAACAAAGGAGGCACAGTCGAGATAATGGGCTCATCCTCCTCTGATGATATTTGAACTGCTACTGGCGGGATGACACCCGAGAATATTGCGGATGAAAGATCGGCAGCTTTAAAGCATGCTTCTTCGACGTCGAGCACCGCCGTTTCATCAGCTAGATCCTCAACAAAGTCAGAGGTTGTGTCAACTCCGCCCTCCCCAGAGCTGTCTTCGCCTGAAAAGAAGATAAGTGAAAGTTAATATCAAATTTGATGTTAATTTTCTTAAAAGAAGCGTAAAGACAACATTTATCCATGGCCGATGGTATGTACGTTGCGTCTGCAGCCTGTACAGCTAAATTATTTCTTAATAATGCTAAACAAGCTGTCATACCTGGAGAAGAGGGTGCACCAACTAACGTTTGAGGATAGTCATCTCAGTCATCACCCAGATCCACTCGAGGTTCATCGGGTAGAATCTCGCTGGAAATACTTACAGACAAAGGAGGGGTTACTCCCATTATTTATCTGGATAAAGGTATATTGATTCTGAATATGCTCGGTCTCGAAGGCAACCTTGAACTAGTAACGGTGGTAGCGGCAGCAATCGCGAGCAAAGAATCTCCAGCACTGTCAGCCGAAATTGTGGAGGTTCCCTCTTTAAAAGACGAAGGACCTCTGATCAAAGAATCATCCCTAACAGGGGAAACAACAGGTTCACTCCTAGAGGCCCCCTTGGTGGAAGTCCTTTTAGGACCTCTGACCGTTTTCTTCTTGCGGGGGGAAGGCTCTTTTAGAGTGGAAGCCTTTCGCTTATTGAAGATAACGATAGGCTCTGCTGGCGGAGCTATTACGCCTCTCGGTATTATCAACAAGAAATCGTCTGCACCGGTAGTGTCTTCACCTTCATCAGAGAAGACGGATAGGATCTCCTCTCTTCCAGTAGACTTATGGTAGGGCATCCTGAAACTTCCATACACATCGAAATCACGATGGAAGGTATTGATGGATGCGTAAAACTGTGCGTACGAGTGAAAGATGCGCAACTCCATGGAGAGAGAAGTCGCGGGCACAGCAAAGATTGCACCAGTACAACCCGTGATAAAATACCACCATCCTCTGGCTCCATCAATAAGTCCACCTTTGGACTTGAAGCTGGTGATGGGATTCCCCACGTGCAACTGGTCATACCCAAATTGTCTGGCGAACCGGCTTGGTAGATAAGACTCCAAGTAGCAGTGGTCCTCACATCTGTACAGCAAGTGGGAAGGTCTAATGCAGACCAACCAATAAAAGGCTTCAGGAGAAAGAATAGTCCTCCCTTGGCCTGCATCCTGAAGTTTCATCCCCTGTTGATTGATATGTACGGGGGGCGGTACAGAAGAGCTTCCAGCCATGGGCAAAATTTAATGCTCGTCGGTAATCTATGACACTCGCCATATTCCAAAAGGAATTCTTGTAATTCAACAAGAAGTTATTTCCCAAACTGCTGGCAGAGCCGGGAGACATCACCCTGGTGTTGTGAAGGATTAACCATCCCATCAGGTATAGGAATGGTAATTCCACTCGGGGATATCCTTTACGCTGCGTATCATCAGCTAGCAGCCCATCAGTAATGGCCCTCAGGCCAGCTTGTATTCTATATACCATGGCAGAAAGCAGGCCCAGTCTTGCTCCAAACACCAAATGCACTGCGGACCATAAGGTATTGCAATGGATGTGATCCACAGACGCAATACCAGGCACTACCTATCGGCGTAGCCAGACAGAGAGGAAGCCACCCAGTTGAGCTTCCCTCGACAGAGGCTTGCGACAATGCCTCATATAACTGAAGGCTTTAGTGCCTGCAGGATAACCCCCTATCTCCTCATCGAGAATATAATCTGAAGCCCCTGCGTCTTCAATGAGGTCATCGACCGTGTTGGCGCTAAGCATGCTCAGGAGGTTCAAGGGCTTATCTCTGCTATCTACAACCTTGTCCGGCTTAGCATTTCTGGCCTGATGGAAGAAGAGGTAGGATACCCATTTATTGATATGAGCCAAATCAGAGGGCTCTTTGTAGAAGGTGGTGCAGGCAAAATAGTGGCTCATCAGCTCCTAGTACACCGCCACTGCCCGAGGGTTTGTATCCCTCAGCTCCCTATTCATGGGAACGTACTCTTCATAAGGAGTGTCCCCTATTGGCAGCTTTGAAATCTCTGCCATCTCATGAAGGGCTAAGCCCAACTCACCTAGTGGAGTGGCGAAAGTCCCAGTAAGCGAATTGTATTGCTCTATCAAAGCTAAAAACAAGTTGGGGTTGACAGGCAGCCCAACACTAGTGGCACTCATAGCCGCAAACAAGCCAATACTTTCCAGCTCCATCTGGAAGTGCTTCAGGGTCCAGGCAGTTAAACTGGCCCATCGAAGATTCTCGGGGCTAAGCCATCCACTGGTGCGAGGGTTAACCTTGGGGTACACTCCTCCCTGTCCCATAAAGTCATTATAGAAAGTCGATATTTGAACCGACTGGATCAGTGAAGTGTCTTCACTCGGGACGCTACCAGGCAGTAATCCTCTGAAAGGCATAACAGGGCCTGAAGGACTGCTCATAAAGACTTCTCGGTTCAATACTTTCTTGTATGAGATCTTCCCTGGCCGCCCATGAAGATCTGGAGTCAGAGTCCACATCATCTTCCTAGGATGTGTGGCATGGAAGAATGCCGAGATAGGGTAATCTCTGGGCATCCTGGGCAGATACATGACCGTGCCCTCAGTAGTAAACACCCAATTTTCCTTCTTGGATTTAGTCTGGGATTGTCTGTCGATAACATCCCCGAATAAGAAACCTAGTTTCTTATATTCAGTCCCATCTATGTATGTCAGGGGCTTCCCACTGATCATACTCAGCAGCATTCGTTCTTCTTGGGACGAGATCAGAGTTCCCCTTTCTTGAGGATACTCGGTTCCAGAGATGGGAAATATCACATGGGACAAGTCCTCCAGATAGTTGGAATTTAGCATCCCAGCAGCAGAGCCCATCACTTCAGCCAAAAGAGGGATCTGCAAGTCCACTGCAAAATGCAAGAAAATAAGTCAGTTTTTACGCTAGACGCTAGACGCTACACTCTTGCAGTATACGCCAAAGACTAAAAGTCTGAGCTTTTACGCTAGACTGCAAAAACTTGAGCTTTTACGCTGGAACCTATTTTTAGTGCATAAAACTCAAGGTTGGCAGTATACGCTAAAATCTAACAGTCTGATCTTTTTATGACAGACTGCCAAAATTTGAGTTTTTACGTCGGAATTTACATCCAGCGTGTAAAACTCAAAGTTTATAGTTTACGCCAAATTTTGACAGTCTGAGTTTTTACGCCAGACTGCAAAAAAATAGAGTTTTTATGCTGACACATTAAAAATGTGGGCGTATTGTTTCGCATACACGTACAACGTGTGCAGAGGGTTCTCTATTCCTCTCGAAGTCTTTACCTGTGATGCCCGGAGCATAGCTCGTCGGAGGAGCACTTCATTCAGATCGGGGCTCGTTCAGCCTAATGGGGATTGCTCGTGCTTGAGCAGAGGAGCGAGATGAGGAAGCAGTTTTCTTTTCCTTAGCAGTGGAAGCCTGTTTTGGAGCCATGGCGAAGCTCAAAGTTCTCTGAAAAGAGATGAAGACGAAGAGTTCTCAAAGAGACGAAGGATTTTACAAAGACAGATGAAGGGTTTCTCTCTCAAGACCTTAGGCTATTTATGGAGTTCGGATAACTCTTCGAATCCCTAACAAAATCCGATATTTAATAGTCGATTATGATTTGGGACCACGTCAGCCTATCATTTGAAAAAGAAGACGGACAGTCATGCTGCGTAATGGATCCAAATTTTACGCGCAGAGCAGATCTATGATTTTACGCTCAAAGGCTACAAATCTACGATTTTACGCTCAGAAGCTTTTTACGCTCAGAGGCTACAAATCTATGGTTTTACGCTCAGAGGCTACAAATCTAAGGTTTTACTCTCAGAGGCTACAAATCTACGGTTTTACGCTCAGAAGCTTTTTACGCATGGTTTTACGCTCAGAGGCTACAAATCTACGGTTTTACACTCAGAGGCTACAAATCTACGGTTTTACGCTCAGAAGCTTTTACGCTCAGAAGCTACAGATCTATGATTTTACGCTCAGAAGCTACAGAAGGCCAATTACAAGGGTTTACGCAGAAAATGCTTCTTTTTGGCTACAAAATATTTCAAGTGCCTGAAACACACAGACGTCAGCATGGAAGATGACTCTTCTTCTTGGGCCATTCAGAATCCTTTACATCTAAGTTCAAGTATGGCCTGTTCGGCGGACATTTCTCGCCCTATTTTGAGGGATTTTCAGGGAAACCATTAGTGAAGATGATGGTCTGAACAGAAATTCTTCGTATCAAAGAAGTGACAGTTCAGAATTCTATGTGACTCCTCGTCCAAAAATAGCATGACAGTTGGATCTTCAAGACAACTTAATGTTAAAGAGCTTTTTACGCATCTTCTGTTACGCCTAAAAGACGGGACGTGACCAGATAAGCGTTTATCAGAGTCAGCGTAAAATTACCTAGACGTGTCGAAGCTGCACATTATCAGACTTTCTCACAGCAAATATGGCAAATCAACAATGCGTAAAAGAAGATAAGTTTATTAATCATGATTACATATGATGGAAATCCAGTTTACAAAGGATTTTTCATTTTTATGATTATATATGATGAAAATCTTTTTTTACAAAGGATTTCTCATTAAAGATCACACTGGGAATATGTTGTGCCAGGTTCTCATATTGGTAGAGATCTTTTTCTTCTTCTACGGCACTTCATCGGCTTCTGCGGCCGATGAACAAAAAAATGATTAATGGCAGGAGAATACAAAACTGGGCCTATTTTATTTAAGCCCACCCTCCATATGCCATGGCAGCTACGCCCTAGAATTGTGTTAGGAATTCAGACCCAACACAATACTGGAAGACAGGGCCAAACTGCCTACCTACGCCCAGCTTCATAATAGGAGAAAATACAGCTAGCAAGCTGTGTGGTCCGATGAGACCCTTCCTATCTCTTGGACGAATCGCCATATAAAATTGCTGATTATCCCGAGCAAAGGAAGCTATGATATCCTTCCATGATCCATCGTTGCAGAGGATATTTGCTCAAAGATGCCTCTTTTTACGGCTCCTTACATGCTGGAAGAGCATGATCTTCTTCTTCCTCAGGTCAGCCCAATGGATCTCGGCAACCATCTCTTTTGGTGAAGGAAGTATGAAAAGACAGGTTCACTCGCTTGCCTTTATATAGGCAGAAGAGAACATACCAAATCCTAATAAATTCCTAAAATTTGCCGAGAAATCAGCCTCGCAGAACGAGTCAAATTTGACTATTTCATGCTTCATTCAAAGTATTTTAAATTACGAGGAAATTGAAAACTTTGAAGGGGGTCTTGTAGAAGCATAAAAAATATGCTGGAGAACTATACGCTTAAAACCCCCAACGTGCATGAAGCCCGCGTAAAACAGAGCTTCAGCGCTGTGTGGCATAAAATATGACTTCAGAGCTATTGGCGTACAACAGAGCTTCAACGCTATCCAGCATAGAACAGAGCTCCAAAATAACCCGCGTAAGGCAGCACTTCCAAGATGTTTTAGCGTAAAAAGGTTGCTACACTCCGGCGTAAATTATGTCTGCTTTTAATGCAGCGTAAAGTTGTACGAGAACTCTCCGTATTCCTCGAATGAACCTGTCAGATAAAACAGTGAACCTGACTCCTAACAAAGAGTACTGCACGATGATCGAGAGGACGGCTGTAATGATAATTCTGCACAGAGGCCCAGGTTGTCGTTTAGTGACATATCCTTGAAATAAGTCATTTTTACGCACTCAAGGAATACGCTGCCTATTTTACACAGGCAGAAATGAACCTTTATGCTCAAGATGAGACAAAATCAGATGCCACGTCAAAAGCTGTTCTTCGTACATAACTCGAGGCATATCTCTGCAGTTAATGTGCGAGATGGGGGCAGATCTCTGCATTTAATGCACAAGATTTTGTTCCATTTTCAATGACTATGAGAGCTAAAATTAGGGCTAATACGCTCACATCACCATCCTTGCATGTTACGCTAACCAGGCTATTTTCAACTATAGGAGTACGCCGTATGCTATCTCCACGAAATACGCCAACTCTGGCTATATTTGCAAAGGTACATGATAAGGCTATTTGGCCCAGAATATGCTTGAGACCTCAGTCAAGGAAGAATAATTGGCTATCTTTACGCTAGTTATCTATTATGCAACTACTTGGCTTTTACGCCAACAAGACAGCTATTTTGCTTTTACGCCAACAGGACAGCTACTTGGTTTTTACGCCAACAGGATAGCTATTTGGCTTTTATGCCAACAAGACAGCTATTTAGCTTTTACGCCAATGAGACAGTTATTTGGCTTTTATGCCAACCATCTCTACGCGAAGGGCAGTTACCTACGTGGCTTGCATGCCGTGATCTTCGATGAGCGATTATACGCATTACCTCATAATGGGACATGCGTCACACGCGGATTCAGGAGATCATTCAGACGTGGGTAGCAGTTATTATAACCGCCGCATAAAAGGTGCAACCCTCTCCAGTAATTGGCTTCTACGCCGATTGGTTAGTTACTGTGACCGAGCTCTATAAATAGAGAATTTCGGTCACAGGAGATAGGGGTGGAGATCAGAGAGAGAGTACATATAGAGAGTGTCGATTGACGACTTTGGCAACGAGAGTTCAACCCCTCCTGCAATCTTTGAAGCTCCTTCTTCTTCTACAGCACTTCTTCGTCATCGTATGGTCCAAGGGACAAAGTGATCGACCGCAGATCAGACTCCTATAGCAATTTTTCCCCAGAATCATTTTTTGTACTTAACATCCTCGTATAGGATTAATTGTACTTCTTTTTCTTGTTTGTAAACAAAGAAAGGGTTTCGTATAAACCTACTCTCAATTTCTTTCGTTTATCATCAAACAGAGATGGTAAGGAGGGGCGGTGCTCCGGTGAGGGGCGTGAAGTCAGGATGGAGGCGGTACAGTCGGCGGAGAACGAAGGTGATGGTGATGAGTCAATAAGGAGGAGATGAAGTTGATGGTTATTGTGATGAGGACGGGGTCATGTGGTGATCGTGACGGTGGTGGTGACGATGAGGTCGGGGTCGTGTGGCCGGGGCTGATGGTCGTGGGGTGAGGGGAAGTCGGGGAAGAGGAGTCGAGGGTACTGTCGATGGTGCGGCGGTGAACAGGTCGAGGGAGTCGATGATCCGGCGGTGCAGGGTGGCTGCTGTGTGTTGGTGGTGATCGGGTGGTGGCGAACTGTTATGGACGGCCACTACTCGGGGGAGTCGTGAGGAAGCTGAGATGATGGCGGTGGTGATGATGTTAATGGTGGCGGTGTCGTCGAGGAAGGAGGTGGGGGTGATCCGGCGATGAGGGAGAGTCGGGGTCGTGCTCGACGATATAGTTCGTGGTGGTAGAGCTGTGGTGCTCAGGGATGGCTGTGGCTATGGTCGAAAAGGTGGAGATGATAGTGCGATAGTGGAGTTGGGGAGGAGAAGGAGAAGTCGGGGGTGATGGTGTGGCAATGGTGGTTATGGTGCAGATGGCGGTAGGGTCGATCGAAGAAAAAGGCTGCATTGATGGTGGTGGTTGCAGCTGTCGATCTCGAGTCGGCTGCAGTGGTCGGTGAGGCTACTCTGGCGGGATGGTGACCGGAGGGAAGGTAGATGAAGGAAGGCTAGGGTTTCGGTTGAGGTATGGAAGAATGGGTTGATAGGAAGAAGGGGTGATGATGATGATGTGAAAATAAAATAAGAAGAGTTTATGTATGAGGGAGAAAGGAGGGTGATGATCACCTAGGGATTAGGGCTGGCCATGTACTCCTTGGGATAGGGTTGGCTTTTACATGAAGAAAATTTGATGGCTAGGATGGTGTGTGTGTGTGTGGACGGAGGGCTAGGATGGCTAGGGGGAGAGGTTTGAGTGTTGCACACTCCATAATATTGGAAAAATATATATGACTGGTCAAAGAGGGAGAGGGATGCTTCTTCATGTGTTGGGTCCAATGGGAGGTGGACACCTCACTGCACTTTTCCATAAAAGTCTCCAACAATTAGAAAATTGCACAAAAGTAGGGTTTTGGGATTGAATGAGGGAAAACACCATATTTGGTATGATGTAGTAGATAAAAAGGGTGTGTGGTGTTTAGTATGAGCCTTGAGAGTGTGAGTTGGGGCTTGGCTTGGTGTTGGGTCTAGTTTTGGGTTAGGTTGGGTCCTTACACCAATTTAATTAAAATTAATGTAAATAATGTTCTTAAATTAATTGAAAGTACATAGGGTTAAAATTAGGTGGGACACAAGTGTCATGGACGTAGAAGACTTAGAATAGAATATTTTTATAATTTAGGTTGCACAAAATGGGTCGAGATTGTGTCTCCAATTTCGATTGGAATGGACAAAGATGCAAGGTTGGATTTATTTGGATTTAAAATTAAACGTCTGTGATGAATATTGTGTGACTAAAATGAAGAACAAAAGAGCATATTTATGAGTTACACAAAGGTTCGAATGGAAGACTGACACATCTAGGACAAGGGTGTGAAATTTGTTGGAAGAAAAAAGCTAGTGTAGCGCTCCAAATATCGAAGAAACGGTAAGGTACAACAATTGAATAAAATTACAGTAATAAATTATAACCTCAATAATTAATCCCGAATAATACAAATTAAAATTCATAATCCTATAATTTGGTCAGGGATTCATCTACCACTAACCCATACATTAAAGAACACTATATATATATATATATATATATATATATATATATATATATATATATATATATATATCATACAATATATAAAATAAAATATACACAATACTTATAAATAATAAAAAGACAAAAAAATACCACTATTTTTTATTGTGGTAGTGACAAAAAAATACCAAGTTTTTGCTCCGGCTTTTTGGCTAAGTTGGTGACCAAGGCCTGCTTCCCTTTTCCTTCGCAGCTGTTGTTGCTGACGTTGTTGTTGTTGGGATGTCTCCCCCTACAGGGATCTGTATGCCCAAGAGTCGGGCTTTCTTGACTTTGTTTTTGGCGCCGATAATGTTTATAATGAATGTCGTCCAGTCTTTAAGCTGGCTATCACCCATCCAGAGGCTGACTGTCGGAAGTAGGTTTCTCTGGCATATTTACATCAGTGTCATTTCGGGATTGCCATGGGACAGCCTCAACGCAGCTTATCGGAACTTGATATAATTTTGTGCTAGTTCCTTTTCTCCCTGGGCAACGTCCATCAGGGAGGATATAGTCATGTCACTTCCCGCCTCATAGAATCTTTGGAGAAAATACTCTTGAGGTCATCGAACGATGAGATACAGTTATCTTGGAGGCTGTAAAACCAGTCGAAGGCCACCCCAGATATTGCCCCAATGAAGACCCTAGTACGGATAGCATCATTACGGGATAGGTGTCCCATCTTAGTTTCGAAGTAGCTCATATGCCGAAGGGGGGAGGACTTTCCGTCAAATGTGTCAATATTGAAGGGTTTGTACTTGGGCGGGTGTGGTACATCCCTCCATTCCAGCGGATATGGCTATCATACTCCGAGATCGCAGAGTGAGTCCCAATTGCTAATGGAATTTATGTGGGCTCAGTGTTCTCAGATCTCCCTTATCGCTTTCCTAGCTTCATCTGTCGCGGGGGGAGCAGAAGACCTTGGTAGAGCATAACGGCCGCTAACGGGGGGAGCAGTTGTATTTAAATCTGCATTAGTTCTAGGGTCTTGACCTGAGGCCCTTGGAGGTTGGGAGGCTACATTTTCCTTGATGTCTAGCTTTGCTTGGGTCAAGGGTTGCATTGACTCGCTCATAGTGTGCATCATGGCCTCGAGGGTTTTGAGGCGCTACCGGTCACTAGGGTCTTCGTGATCATCCTCTGCCATATATGTCATTCTCATATGAGGCTAGTAGGAAGGGATGGTTGACGTAGCACTCTCTGCTTTGGACTCTTGCAGTGAATAATGGTCGGGGAGAGCAAGTAGTGCTGCATTCTGTTCGGACTCTAATGGAATACTACCCCCAGCGTAGGAGGCAGCATCTCCTCTCCGAGTGTGGCTACCCCTAGGGAGTTCAGCATCCATTCCTTGAGAATTCTTATCTCCTTAGAATGTCGGATTATCGTACAGGTTTGGTGGATTACAACCCCCAGCTTGTGCAACCCCCAATAGTTCTGAGGCAGAACTACCCCCATCGGCAGGGAGCTTCTTCTTCGAGCGGGTGCCCTGGAAAACACCTTCTACGGATCCCGCTGCTGGTCCTCCTGGTAGTCGCCTTCTCAGTGTGCTGGTTGAGATTGACGAACTAGAGGTGTTGGATTTCTTTTCTCCCATGGTGGAAGGGACCTTCCGAGTAGAGTAACATGAGGCAAATGGTATCTCATCCTCCTCGGGTGTTTGCAACTAATCCTTAGATTATTGCCGGATAGGTGTCGTCTAAAACAGTCGTTGGAATACCGACTGCCTGCTTGTAGGTGCTACCACTTTATTGCAGTAGCAATTGATGATGATTTTGGCATAGTAATATCCTGGGGAGGATGCTTTACTTGTCGTAGCTGCCTCCCTTGTCTTGCGCTTGCGATTGATCAGATTACGCAAGTCAGGCGAGGGTTGACTAACCTTTGTACCCTTTTCGTGAGCATGGGTAGACCGAGCGCACGGGTGCGTGGGTGTTATTTTTGCTCCCTGGTCTAGGATTCGTACAAGAACGTTCCCCAGATCCTCAGTAGAAGACTTTGGAGATGAACCCTGTCCATTTGCCATGGAGGACTTGGCACACGGGTCGGTCTTATACTGCTTTACATCAGGGGCCCGTATAATAGTTAGTGGTGCCCTCCGATGGTTAGCCGAATAGACAGTTGCTTGAGCACGACGAGCTCGTACTGCCCTTGACTTCTTCGACTTGGCACCCGTAGGCGCGTAGTATAAATAGTCCAAGTTTAGGTTTTCACCACTCTCAGTATGGCGTATAGGGTCAGCGCTGCGTAAGATTCTGTCAAAAATAGAGGTTCGACTATTGTACGAGCCGCATGCGGTCATCTTCCTGCGACAGTGAACCAGTATCGCATATTCAGTCTTATGCGGCCTCCTCCTAGGCCGTATGGAACTCAAATCAAGATCCAAATGTCTGGCATCATAGTGTTTTCCTCTACCAGAGTTCGGGTGCTGAGCGTCTTCTGCGACAGATGGAGAAGCCGCATGGTCAGTTTGGGTGGACGCTTGACGAGCATCCTCAGCAATATGGAGAGAGGCGAGGAGCGCAAGCTCCATAGTTAGGTGAGGCACGGTGGCCTTTTATACCCATGTCCTGCGGGTCTTCAAGTGGTGAGCACCCTTCGGGTTGGAAAAGGATACTGCATAAGCAGTAGACGCATTATGTGCGGTCCCTGCGGTAGGGAGAGAGATGTGGAACGCCTGCTCCGCAGTTGGGTGAGACACGCTGGCCTTTAATACCCACGTCACACGGGTCTTCTTAGGCATTGCTTGCCTCGGAGAAGGATTTACGCTGTCCCCGGAGAGCATATCCTCAAAGGCCTGCTGGTCGAAGCGGACCACCAACATCCTTTGAGTGGACCAGAGTTTGGCTGCGTCGGATTATGCTACCGCTTTCTCATCAGAGGAGAGAGACGTCCTCCGCAGAGTCGCCATCTTGTTCGCCATTAAATTCAAAAGTTTTAAGAGAGCTTGATTTAATTAACAAACGAAAAGAGAGTACAAAGAGGTCCTAGGCAGACAATCTAATACAAATTTTTTCTGGAGAGTGACGATGGAGGGTTATGAGTGTAGCAACTCTCTTTACTCCATGGACGATCCAATGCAGAAGGAGGAAGCTCTTCTCTTTTGCTTGACTGTAAGTTCACCGATAGCCAGCCTTGTGTATGGGTGTGGTAACCTAATATTTATAGTCATCCTTGGGCGCGCATATATTGGGCCGCATGGATGCTGGAGGGTGTCATGTGTTCCTTCTTAACAGGGTGCAGCTATAACCATGAGCAGGCCAAGCTGCCACGCAAGCACTTGTTAGGATTTTCCGTTGCTGAAGATCTGAGTGGTTCTCGTCCTTTGTGGACGTGACTTGGTCAGCTTGAGACATAGTCCGCACTTTATTGGAGAGAATCACTCTTGTCACGCCCCAGTCCCAAAATACTTAGGACTAGGACACATAAGCATGCCAGCAGCATGGATATGGCAACTCCAATATATGGAAACCAAAACCCATGCGTACGCTGTAATATGAATAACAATTCATCAGTGGCATAAACTATCACAAGTCACAGTGTATAATCTAATCTTATCTACAGAAAATCAAATATAATAAATAACCAATATTTATAACTTAGATCCCAAAATAAAGTATCTAAAGATGATAGTCAGATGGAAACAAATCTACTGTCGAACTAGAATAAAGAATAAACAAGACAAATACAATATAAGTACCAAAACTATCAACCACTGAGGCTTGAAGAGAAGACCTGCACGGAATATAAGTAACCAGTCCGGATCTGCGCTCCTGCGATTACTCATAAACATCTACACCTGGAAAGGGACCAGGTCCTTAGAGGGACATAACAAGATACATAGAAGCATGCCATAAAGTAAATACTGAATAAATAAAATGGGTGCGCTAACCATCTAAGTGAATGCAAATTTGCGGACAACTTTGAGTGTATGGGAAAGTGTAGGCTAGACATATGCTGACGTAATTCACCAATCGGCATGACTGGCTAGTATATGCCACATATGCCCCATACAAGGGCACTGTATAATAACATCCATCTCCGAAGAGTATGGCAGCAGTATAGTATAACGTCTATATCGCTCCGAAGAACGTGGCATCAGTGTAGTATATATCGTCCATATCACTCCATCGAGTGTGGCAGCAGTGTAAAGGAAGTGGGTGTCCCATACGCCTACAAGTCGTCCTCCCCGTCCAATGTAGATATACAAGTTGTGAACACGACGTGGACATCTCGTACTATAATGCAAGTCTCTATAGAAATAAACAACTAAGCTAAATACTGTTACACGTGTTGCTCAAATCGATGGCCAGTCGAGTATGAGGAATGCGTCCCTACATGAACTCACTCTGTGACGTGTAATGATACGTGTCAAGGCCTCGGGAGTCATACCGATAACTCCTCGACTTTAGGTGGGTCTACTAGACTCTAGGTCAGACACAAGTCCTAACATCAACGCCTTCGTTGACTGCACCCGAGTCTCTCTCGGACATGTACAGTTATATAATATAAACATGCAACTAATAATACAGAATTTAAACAGTACAACAAGGCAAGGTATACTTGCCTGGCAAGAGAGCTGCAGAGTGTAACGTCCAGATGTCAAACACCAAGAGTCAGAAACTACGGCCTCAGAATAAACGTCTCTGGATGCTGAAATAAACATCACCAACGTTTCCAGAATAAGCAAAATAGCTAGAAAATACTACCCTTTCGTCCAATTTGGATACAGGGGCAAAACAAAAATTTTGGGTCAAAGCGGGCTCCACATATGGGCCACTTTGCACCAAAAAGTATGCCAGGGGTAACGGTCTCTAAATGAAAAAAACTATAGGTCAAACAAACTCTAAATGTCAGTACGAACTCAACGGTATGTCCATATGTAGATTCCGGTGAGCCGAACACAATTTTGCCCAAAACGTCAACCGTGGGGCCCGCCAATAGGCGACTTGGTCAACTGTCTCAAAATTATGTGAAAATGGGTCACAGGACCAGTGCGATACCACGAGTCCAGTGGCCCAAGTTTTGTCGCATTCTGACGAGCGTGCACTAAATGGCGCAGAGTTTTACAAAAGTCGCGACACGGGGAATTTCTGCGGATACGGGCTGATTCCAACGCGCACACGTGTTCAAATCAGTTTTTGCGAAAGCCCACACATCTGGGTATACTGTGCTTACCTTTTGGTATACGACGGGGCGGTCTCGTTTGGCGGGGCGCGCTCCGTATCACAAATTTTGTGTTTCGAAAAGCAAGTTTTTATGGGTTTTCTATCTAATTTAATTCTACACACAACAATTAATAAATTATTGTATTTGACAGAAAATAAACTAGGTTAGGTGGTCTTCGTATACCAAAAAGAAAAACTGAATTTGGATCTCTGTGGTGGGAGATACGAGTCCGTGAACATGGGTAGTTATCGTAGTTTTCTGCGATCCAAAAGTTGTCATTTTTTGCCAACTTGGTCGCTGTTTTTGCCTAGGTTTATGCGACGTTCGAGGTAAAGTAATCTACGGAATTGGAAGAGGGATAGGTCAAAATCATATCGGTAAAGACGGGGTCGAGTTTGGTCGAGCGAAGGTGCGGGAAACGGAGCGTGAACACAGGTACGCTGTAGTCAAATTCTGTCGTGCGCGCGACGTCGCGGTTGTGTGATCGTGGCATCGGCGATGTCTCCGGCGGCTCTGGGCTGGCGTCGTCAGGTCGGCGGTGGCACGGCTAGGTCGAGGGGGTTGTGGAGTAGGGTTAAGGTTTAAGAAAAAGTAACATATATATATATAGAGAGAGAGAGATCGCGAGAAAGGGGGGGTTAACCCGCGCGGGGGGGTTGGGGGGTGCAGCCGCTGCTGCTTTTAATCCTTTTCTTAACAGGTTGGGCTAATTGGGTGGGTAGGGGTCTTTAGGATAGTTAGGGTTTGGATCCATTTTTATTTTCTTTTTCTTTCTCTTTTCTTTTTCTTTCTTTTATTCCTTTTTTCTATTCTCATTTCTTATTCTTTTCTTTTTTATTTCTTTTATTCTTTTATAATAAACTATATATATATATATACATAGAAATTTCTAGAAATTATATTAGTGCATACCATTAAGCTATCAACTGTCCACAGGATCTCCTACATGGAATAAATTAAAAAAAATTATAATTGCTCCTAAAATCATCTAGATGCACCATAACCTAAAATAAAAATTAAATAAATTATATTTCCTCTAATTAGCTCATAATTACTATAAATTAATTAAATAATTAATTAAAATAGTTAATAAGGTTTTTAGAATTAGGGGTTTTACAACTCTGATCATAACAGCAAGATTTGGTCTTCTTGGAGTATGAAACACATGTGGCCAGAGACGCATGAGACGCATGGAGTCTGGGATGCATGGGGCCAGAGACACATAGAACGCGTGGAGTCTGGGACGCATGGGGTCAGATACGCATGGGACGTATGGAGTCTGGGACGCTTGGGGCCAGAGACGCATGAGACTGCATAAAATTTGGGACGCTTGGGGCCAAGGACGCATGGAACACATGGAGTCTAGGATACATGGGGCCAGAGATGCATGGGACCGTCTGGAACCTGGGACACATGGAGCCATTTCCGGCCAGATGTATTGTACACGTGGCACTGCACATACATCGAGAGTGAAGTTCTGTGCTTACGTGAGACTTATGTCGTTTAATGTGTTCATGTATTTTGACGAAATCAGAAAATCCTTTTCGTCAGGAGTCTGTGTCAGAGATGATCCTGCTGACGGGACACCACGTTAGGTCCTTCTTCGGCCAAGCTGCTTTGGCTGATTGGGACGCATGGATGTTGTCTTTCTTGGCCACAGGAAAACTCTGCGGCATGATCTCTTCTGATTTTTTGTTTTGGGGCGCAGGATTGCATGGATGCATATTTTCCATGCTTCTACACCAACCATTAGCCGATTTCCTGGCAGCTAATCTGGTGCCAAAAATATCAAACTTTATGACGACTTTCCAAACGAAGTATTAGAATCAAAAAACAATGACGAAAGATTTAATTTGGCAAATATTTTTTGACGGTGCTTCAAGAATAGGACCCAAGTCAACATTATTGCAAGAGTAGGGGTAGTGCTTCCCTCCCCCGATAATCTTGTTATCTATCGTGCATACTCCTTGATGGAACCATGTTCCAACAATGTGGCAAAATATAACGCCTTAATTATTGGACTCCAGTTAGCTAAAAAACTGGGGGTAGAGTATCTAGAAGCCTATGGTGATTCTTAACTAATAGTTAGTCAAGTCATGGGAGAGTATGAGGTTCGCCACAAAGACCGCATCCCATACTACAAGGCTACCATTGATATATTCTCGACATTCTTCAGGTTCTTCATCGATCACGTGCCTCGATTGCAGAATACCAAAGCAGATGCGCTAACTGGTCTTGCGGCTTCCCTAGCTATCCCCATTAAGATGCAGAATTCGATCATAGTGATTGGTCGGGAGCTATTATGTGTAAAAGTTAACTTGCATATTTGTCAAAGCTACGCTACAAAGATAAATATTGATGTCAAAGACTGGAGATTTCCATTCATAAACTATGTTGTTCATGGAATCCTTCCGGACGACCCTAAGGAAGCCAATTTTGTTAAAAGACGCTCCCTCCGATTCTATTATGATACAACTACTAAAATGCTCTATTGCCATTCCTATGACGAACTTATGTTATGATGCTTATCAAACGCAGAAACAAAACAAGCACTCCATGAAGCTCACGATGGTCTTATGGTATATTCCAGCCAGGTCCAAAGTTATAGGATCGTCTCAGATGTATGGGTTATTATTGACCCTCTAAGGTAGCAGATGCTATAGAATATGCCAGAAAGTGCAGAGCGTGTTGGATACATGCTGATTTTATCTATCAACCATCAGAATTTCTACGTCTGATAGCCGTATCATGGTCATTCGAAGAATGGGGCATGGATATTATTAGTCCGATCAACCCACCCTTAATCAGAGGACATCGGTTCATCTTGGCTATAACATATTACTTCTCTAAATGGGCAAAAGCTATGCTGCTCATCGAAGTTAAGACGTACAATGTGATCAATTTTGTCAAACATTACGCCATCTATCATTTCGGTCTTCCTCGAAGGATCATTCATCACAATGGTCCACATTTTGTAAGTCACACTTTTTATCAGTTTTGCGATAAAAATTGGATTCAGAATATAGCTTCGACAACATACAATCCAACAACGAATGGCTTAGCAGAAGCATTCAATAAGATGATAATCAAGTTGCTCAAGAAATTTTTTGTCTAATAAACGTGACTAGAACAAAAAACTTGGTGAATGTCTCTAGGCTTATCGCACAAAGGTCTGGACTTCAACTGGCAGTACGCCATATTCTATGCTTTACAGGAGTGAAGCAGTTCTTCCCCTGGAAATTTAAATTCTCTCTCTAAGGATGTCTTATTTCTGATCCCCAGTTGGATTAGAGATAGTCTATCCACGGATATTTCTTCCCAGTTAGGTTGAGATATTCTTGGCAATAGTTCACATGCTTATCACCTCTGAACTATTTTTCAAACAAGTTGTATCCCCACATAATTTCATAGTCCATTCTTCCATGTCCACATTACCTCTGAGCAGATCAGTTAAAATTCTTAGTAGGATCCTGACTCCGGAGTTTGTTACGCCCATATTACCTCTAAGCAAACATTCTATTTACTAACCCCTATCGATTATGTCCATATTATATCTGATAGAGTTTGGTGTTTTAAAACTTGTTATCTGTACTTAGTTTTAGGTGCATTTTAGATATAAGTGCACTCAAAGTTCTCAAAGGGAATTATTCTATCCCTTTTCCCTAAAGAATGCATTATTTTACTACGTCCACGTTACCCCTAGTAAAATATTCGCATTAACAAGAAAAGTGATAAAAACTACTTTATTTCTTTTGCAAATAAAAGAAGATACAAAACATTGTTAACCCCGAGCAAGAAAAGAAGAATTGGTGTAAATGCTAAGGTACGTCATTTGTACACAGCTCATAAATCCTCCTACGTAAGGAAGCCATCTTTGGAAGGTGTCTGGCTGTTACTCGGTGTTCATCTTCTCGTTCACAAGTAGCTTCATCATTTAAGAAAGACAATTCTTCATGCTTTTGTTCTAATGGAGCTAATTGTGTATCCATATGAGCAGAATATTAACCACACCTTTAGCTTAGGCACAAATGGTCCTCCATTCTTCTTGGACTCTTGTTGCATCAGATTTTAATCTTTTATATTGCTCTTCGAGCTTATTGATCTGGTCGGTAATCTTCGCCATTTGTTTTTTCAATGAATCCTGAGTCAAAAGGTGATTCAAACTGACACTATTAAGTTGTTTATAGTCAAAATCAGCCTGGGCAATCTCGGGATTGAGAATTTCCTTCTTGTTCGCATAAATACGCTCTTCGTCAAAACTTTAACAGTTATATTGGCATGCTCTTCAAGGATCAGAGCTATTATATTTTGCATCTACATTTGTTTGAGTTCTATGAGAGGTTGTTCTAATTCGTCCACGGTTGCTTCTAGTTGTTCGGTTATGGCTTCGTAACCCTAAAACTCCTTAAGGGTTTTCGCTTGAAGTAGAGCTAATTTTTGAGCCAGGGAGAACAACTTATTATTTTCCAAAAAAAATTGGATACCCCGTGTCAAAATGGTATAGAAGGCCTGAATGGAAATTCTGGTAGACTCGTCCAACTCAGCCAGGGTTGACAGTGTCATAAGTGTCAGTGCCCTAGAAGACCCGACATGTGGCAGACCTGGTGGGGCAACCACAATAGAAGAAGTTGTCACACATAAAGACAAAATAATTTGAGTTAAAAAATCTTGAAAATAGAAAAGTAAAACTTTTTTAAAAATATTATACCGGGAGGAGTAGTTATAGTCACGATTGCCGCTTGTGATTCAATAATGGTTAGCTCATCGACAGGTTCAGCTTCAGTCATAACTATGCTAGTAACCTGTACGGGGTCCCTAGAAGAGGGTTCCTTAAAACAGGTCTCAGATATGCCAGGAAGAGACTTTGACTTATTTTTGAGAAGGCCCTCTCCCTCTTCGGTCTCCTATTCCTCCTCAACAAAAATATGGAGTAATTCCTGGAAAGGCGACCCAGGTATAGAAGGTATTATAGATTCTAATGCCCCACTCTTTGGGATAACTTCTCCTATGATGTTGACCGGTCTTTCCCACACTACGCCTACATAGCCACATTTGTGGTCACCTTCACAAGACATAGAAAATTGGATCCTAAATATTTCATCCCTTAAAAAGTTCGACAATAACATACCCGGGGGAAATATCAGTATTTTCGATCTGTCGAACAAATCAAAAGCTGCTTTAACTGCAACTATATTTTTAAAAGAAGTATCTGGGAATGGGATACCATGATTCATCACACTTGGTGGCACATATTTTTCTATCGCCTTTGTGGCGGGATCATCAACTTCAATGTTAGCCAAGCCTGGGCTATCCCAATCTTCAGATCCTTCCTCCCCTAGTGGTCATACATGAGAAGGATCACATTCTATATCCTCTTTTGATACAAATGTTGGTTCAAGTTTAGGGAAAGAGATGATTATTTCAACATCTTTTTTATGAGGAGAAGGTGCTTTAGGTGATGCCTTCCTAGACTATCTTGACTTTGCCCCATAATTCTGCACAGTTGAAGAAATATTAGTAAGAAAAGTTTCATAAAGAGGATTTGTTATTAAGGCACAGAGCGGTTTTACCAATATGTCCATTACATCCAGGATAGGATCTACCTCTGGAATGGTCAAAGCCATAGTCTCATCCTCCTCATTTTCTGTTCCTTTTGTTGAAGATTTTGTAGCAGGTTTCTTCTTCGGGACAGAGCTCGATCCCGTCACCTTCTTGGGCTCTCTGGTACGATGGTCTTCTTCCTCTTAAAAGGTTGTGAGCTTGCCTCCGCTGGTGGTTTTCATTTAAGAGATGAACCAATCGCTCTTGCGGGCTCATCAGATTCACTCTCTCACCATGAACCATTGTAGCCTCGGCTGCTTGCTGTAGAAGCATAGAAAATATGCATACAAAGGCCATCCAGATGACTTAAAGGAGCAAAGACGCACTTTCCTAATATCTGGAGCAAAGGCACACTTTTGTCACGACCCGCACCCGGTATAGGGGCACGAGTGCGTGGGTATGTCCAGCCTACGTCGCAGCATCGGCGGTAGAACGCTGTCTAGGTCACAATGCTATCTAATCATTCTCACACGAGCATCCAACTCCATAAGGAGTCACAAATATCATAATATAATATGAACAATACTCAATCACATAGCTAAAGCACGATAAGATATCGAAGAAATAAATAAATCAAAATGCAACTCAAGTCTAAAATAGAAATAATCTAACTCAACAGTAATATCCAAGTCTCAACTAAATATGCCGGAGATAAATCCGGTAACAAAACTGCTAAAAGAAACTAACTAAATAACTAGTGATCCCGACTAGACCTCTCGGGAATCACACCTGTGCTACCAAGTCCAAGTCTGCAGCTACTCTTCTTGTGGTCCATAAAATGTCGGACACCAGTCCTCTAAGGCGCAGTCTGGAAAAATATTTCCAGTCAGGATGGAGCAAAGTACATCTCAAATAACAGTTCCAGTTAATTGATAAGGACTATAAAACAATAAATAGATGATGCTATATACTGAGAGAAGGCAATAAATAAATGCAATGGTAAAATAAAGAGATAGGCAATATAGGCAATATGGTACAGTCAGTGCATGTATGAAATAAAGAGAACGAGGTACAATATCATATACGGGTGATGTAGTATATGAACTAAAATAGAGAACTGTAACTATTCTAAGTGTTTGAAATCGTAGTTTCGAAATGTGATCGGCTTAGGAACTTGTTCGATGACTACATGGCCTGGCTAATCATACGTGAGGTGTATGATTAACACTGTTCAATGTCTACACTTGTACGATAGGTATTTTGATCACATCTCTCACTAGCAATTTTTCTGCCCCAACTAGTACTGTGGATCCAATCATGACACGTCACGATACACGATCAATATCCAATATATCATGTACAATGTCTAATATCAATATCTAATGTCAATGTCATGTACAATGTCAATGCGTTAACCAATGTAACATCTCATGACTAAAGATCCAATCTATATACTAGTCCGTGTAGCACAGTGTCAAGAGTCATATGTAACATTTCTAAATATTGGAATTATAAAAATTATCAAATAATGGAAATTATCAGAGAATGTACTCGCATGTGGTCCTTAGCTGGTATGAATCAGAGTCCAAGTCACAGTCCAAATAGCCTATGTATTACAAATTTACCATGTCAAAAGATAATTTATTTTAATTTATTTAATTCTGGAATAATTACTCTAAAATTCTATTTTAATCTTATTATTCTGATTTTTAGGTTAATTCCTAAATTTTGTCCAAAGAAACTAAATTTTACTAATTCGAAACTCATGGCACGCAAATCGAGGCGATTTGTTGACCGAAAAGTCAACCGACACAAACTCGACTTTCATGTATGATTTTCTGTAGATTTCATCATCAAAAACATGCTAGAATTTATGGCTCGTCCGAATTCAAATTCGTTTGAGAATTATGGCACATACAAATTTCGTATTGTGCAACGATGGTTAAATTTTAACCTAGAAGTTCTACAGAATTAATAATATATCAATACTTCGAATTAAATTCTGGGAAAAACATATGTCATTGATCTCGACATTAGCTTTCTGAAACTTTAAACGGTTCATGATTCTGATTCCTGGTTCTCCCGGAATCGCGAAAACCTCAAAATACGTCTATTTTCGGACATGTTGTGCTCTACGAATTTTCCAGAATTTAATACTCATAATTTTGTAAAAAATATTATATAATCAGCAAGCTAACCTCAACATCGTTCTAACACAAAAAACTAGGCCTCGTTTGGAGTCCGGAGCTATGCGCAATGGCTTCTGGAAGATGAAGGAACCCTAGATGGCAATTCTCCAAAATCTCTCTCTAAAATAATGGGATAATTAGGGTTATTATATTATATATATAGATAGATGTACCTGCGGCTGAATGGATATCTATAGGCTGACACGTGTCATGATTTGATTGGATGGTTTTGGTTATATTATTTATTTTTGATTTGCCTTTATCAAAATATTATTTAAGTCGTTTTAAATCTAAATAACTCAAAATAAACATTAAAAATAATCATAAAAATCTGGAAAAATTACTGAAAATATATTTTGAACCTAAAAATCCTAAAAAAATATTTGGGACAATTTTATATTCATAGGTTTCCTACTATAATTAGGAGAAGCTCTAAAAATTAGTTTTACATATTTAAATAAAAATAAATATTAAATATATTCCAAAAATTCTGAAATAATTCCATAAAATATATAATAATATTATAAACACTAAAAAATTTATGTGGGTCCATTCTATATACCTGGGCTTACACAATAAATTCTAGAAGTCCTAAAAAATTAGTTATTAGTCTAAATAAATCCCAATAAATACTAAAAATATTCAGAAAATTTCTAGAAAATTCTAGAAAATATATTTGACTATTTAGAACCTAAAATAAAATTTTGGGATATTTTTAGTTAAGTGTTAACCTAAAATAAATTCTTGAAAGTCCTAGAAAATTAGTGTTACTAGTTTTTAATTAACTAAAAATTATGAAAAAATTTTACTAGCCCCAAATTAACCTAAAAATAATATTTAAGCTAGAATTTCTGGATACGGAGGTTACAACTTTCCTTGAAAAATATGAAGAGCTGGCGTACTTTCCTTTTAGTGGCGCACTTCTTCACCAAAATAGCTCGGTTAAGCGAGCGTACTTTTCTAAAATTGTCATCTCAGGTTGTAGATTTCTTAAACGCCGACACATTGACACGGCGGTCGAGGGAATCAAACTCATTAAATATTGTAGATTGCTTGTACGCCGAATCAGGTTGTCATTTTATGGCCAATGTTGCCACTTTCACCAAAGTATGCCAGAGTTGCTTCTTCTGCCAAAGTACACCAATAGTGCCACTTTCACCAAAGTACGCCAATGGTGACACTTTCACCAAAGTACGCCAATGTTGTTCCCACTAAAGTATGCCAGTGTCGTGTCTATCAAAGTACGACAATATTGCTTCTCCCACAAGAGTGCGCCATTAGTATTACTCTTACCAAAGTACGCCAACCAGTGTTATTCCTTCACAAAATCCCATAAAAGTATGCATGTGCTTCCTTCACGATAGTGCACACTTTTCTACATTCTTCTCCATCGAGGAGGAAAAGTACGCGTACTTATTTAATTTTAACTGACAGTGTACGGTTAAGAATTTGAGGAGAGTATGTGTATTTAATGCCTTAATTCTCGTGGAACGTATGCAAATGGTTGTCACCATGACCCAAGCTTTCCTCGTATAGGGAGCCACGTATCAGGCTGACAGCAATTTGTGCACCCACTAAACAAAATATAGGTAATGGGTATCCAAATATGCGCGCACAAAATAGAAAACACAGTGTAAATTGCTCATTTGTGCGTGCATGTTCACATACCATTTCAAACACTATAAACATGAGATCAATGATGTTCCATGGATACACAGAGGACGAGATAGAAGTCTTACATGTTGTTGCCAGAGTCTTCTTGCTGCCAAGTTCTCCAGTGATCGAGTTCTTGTATTTCTTTTTTTTCTTGTCTTGTAGTCCAAGGAGTAAAGTGATCGACCACATATCAGATCTCCACAGTTACTACATCCCCAAAATTTGTACTTAGATTCTTGTATAGAATTTTGTATACTTCTTCAAGTTTGTAATAAAAGTTAGCACAATTTTTGTTTATGACAAACAAAATGTCGACTCTATTGGGGACGACCTTCTTCTTTGACGAGAAGGTGGTGGCTCAACTCGACACAATGTTGGTTGGCACAATGCAGAAGATGTTGGTCATCCAGTTCGACCTATAAGCCTACGAGAAAATGTACCACGGGGGTTGTTCAAGCACCTCAGCCACAACCAAGCCAAGAAAGATTCATAAGATATGGCTGCCAAAGCCTCACTCCTCCTATCCCAATGTTGTTGCCAACAAGGGAAAAGAGGTGATGATTCCTGCCAATGATGATCAACTCATTGACAAACATTGTTTTCCTATCCCCAATATGTGACTTGGTGGACAATACTCTTAAGCCACGCCAATGCGCCAACTAAGAGAAAGAAATCGTGAAGCTCTCTCAACAACAAGCAAGGGGTGAACCAATCCTTCCTCGGCAAAAGAATTCAATACGATGCCAAGGGGGTTGTTCATGCCTAAGCTACCGAGCCCCAGCATGTTCAGTACAACGTGCAAGACAATTCCAGCAAGGAATCGGTTGTCTAAATCAACCTGCGGGGAAATAAAAGGGCGTGCTCACTTTCTACTTCCCGCAGCACACGTGGCAAAGAAGTTGTCCAGCATCCGCATCCACGTCATTTAAAGAGGGGGAAATTGGACATTCCATGCCCTGACTTCTATATGCCTGCACAAAAGAAGTCAGCAGAGAAGTGTCTTCTCCCGTGTATTAAAATTACGTGCTTAGTAAACAAGAAATTATGTGCCGCCCGTCCTGAAGCTGCTGATTATGCACAAAATGCACCAGACTTGCGCACAAAGTTACATATACAGAGGCAAAATGCGCCTAATTCTCTTTCTTCTTCTATTCTTTCTTCTGATTTACGTCATATACTTACGCAAAAGCGTAAAGAAAGATAAAATTCTACCCCTACAGTGGTGCTTCCAAACGAGCACCATTGTCACTGTCACAAAATTGTAATCAATTTATTTTGTTCAAAGGCAATTGAACTATCTACTAAATGGTCTATATTTGACCGATTGTATTACACTTCGCCTACTAGATAATAATTTGGGAGATGGAGTGAAAAACAAGAAGATGATAAGGAACTACACTTGGCTCCAGTCTACATGGCATCAAGACTTCCCCACAGCGGGAGGCATTTAAGACGAAGCACCTCAACATCTGCAGCCAAAGAAGATTCGACCAAATCGTTGAATCCTTTAAAGGAGTGTACCACAACACTCATTCTCGAAAAAGAGAACTCTCTCAGACAAGGAGGAATCACTCTTTAGAATCGGAAGCTGACCTCCATGTGGGTAGTAATCCTCCTGGATCTGAGATGGATAGTGTAGAATCTAGCTACACAATCCAACATACCACCCTTTCTATTGATCACAGAGAGGTTAATGCATATGCCATCGGTGATGAGCGTAATGCTACTACATCTAGAAGCACCAAAAAATGCCTCAACTCACTTAAGGCCATAGTCAAAGACATGCATGCCATGATACAGAACATGCATCATATGTTGATGGCTCAATACACTACCACGGCTTCACTATTGCATGTTGCTGCAACTATACCAGTACAGCTACCTATGGGTGCACAACCACCTCTGGAAAATGCAAGACCAGATATTGATCTAAATAATGAATCAGCGGCACCAGTTCCTAACTCTTTCATCGCTGGGGGTAGGCCTACACCAATGGTATTGCAAGTTTAACCAATATCTCTTTAGTCAGCTGCACCACCTCAGGCTGACGATACACAAGAAGCCATTTGGGAGTTGTGAGCCCGGTTTAATGCTATAAACAACCCCGACAAGCTGTAAAAACTCGGCATAAGGCAACCTTATCCCCTTGAGTGGAACAATGTTGTGTTTCAACCAAAGTGCAAGCCGCAATCCTTGATTCTGTTCAATGGAACAAAGTTACCCGGTCAATTTAGGAACTACTTTGAATCTATGATAGGGCTTCTACCGTAGGATGATGCTTTGCTCACCAAGCTCTTCATCGGGGCTCTAACTGGTGTAGCCTATGAATGGTTTTGCAGTCTTCCAGACAACTGCATCTTCTTATTCTAGGACCTTCAGCGCCTTTTTCTTTCTCGATTCTATGATGGTGCAATGGACATGACCATGTCAACCCTTATTGACACCAAGCAGAGGGAGAAAGATCCTACACGTGCCTTTATAGAGTGCTTTAGACAGACAGATCTGAAGATGCCTCCTGGTATCCCTGAATCCGCGCTTATGGACACTTGTAGGAAAAATTTGTTATCGGGAGTAAAATTCTATATAGGCATAACCCAGTTCGAAGAATTGGTGATATTTATTGCGAATGTTGATATTGCTGAACAAAATATAAAGGAGGTTAATTTGCTGGAGATTAAAGTACCTGGCTCAAAAGATAAAGGCAAGTGCCACTTCAATAATAATAATAACAACAACAATAATCGCAGTAACAAAGAAAAAGAAGCACTTGTTGTTGTTGGCCTAAACTGGTCACGGTCAACTCAATTTTGATATTCAACCAACTATAATTTGATATGACTCAATATGACACACAATTTGAAGACTGGTACATCTTCATGACATTGCTGAAGTCAAAGCTGCTACTTGCTCACTGACAAAGTTCTGGTTTCTCGAGTCTGCAATTTTATATTTATTTGAGTCTAAAAAATGTTGTACATTGAGTCACACTTGGAAACTAGATGCTTAACCCATTTCTAAACCAGTTCAACTCAAAACAGCTCACTAAAACCTAAACTAGTTCAATAAACCAAAATCTAAATACCAACATATTCTTAACTGATTCATTCTGGAATTGAGGAGACTGAACTAGGTCCCCCTGGACCCAGTAGCTTCGGTTTCCGAGAATGACTCATTTAACATACGACCCAGAGCTCAACATTAAAATTTATAAACGTTGGGAGACCGAACTCAGGCTGAACTCGGTCCCCCTAGAGCCTATAATTAGAGCCCCATTCTCTCATTCTAAACGTACTCATTCACTTTCATACTTCTTCTCTTCTGAGCTAATACAACCTTCCCATCTCCAAAATAATAACTTTTAAGCTCTAAGTGCCAAATTGTGAGTCGATTAGAAGTTGTTTGAGTTATAATTACCTTAAAAAAGTCCAAGTCTACTTTCCATCTGAAAGTGTGACGTCTTCGTGCTCTTCGGATCAAAGCATGTGTCTATAAGAAGTTGCAAGCCTTCGGATCAAAGCTTGTGTTTCACTGATAATGGATTCAACTCCGAACAAGAGTTCTCGGGATCAGATTAGTCCTCTACGAGAAAAAACTAGTATAAAAATCTTGGTGTCAGCATATTTCAGTTTCTTACTCTGTATATTTTTTTATACTTGCATTATTTCCATATCTGCTTACTTTATTCAGTAGTTAGTTATTTGCCTTAATTTTTAGTTGGTAATTTTTGCTATAAACTCTATTCACCCCTCTTTTAGAGTTGCCTTCAATTGGTAACAGAGCACGTTCTTTTATATAGGCTTTATAACCTAAGAGTAGAACACATGGCAATTGTGAAATCTATCTTCACTGGTGAAGGCCAATCTACAAATATGCCACCTCTGTTTGATGGAACCAACTACACTTACTGGAAAAAAATAGATGAGTTTTTACCTTAATTCACTATATTTTGACCTATGGTCAATAGTTATAGATGGCTAAAAAAAGCTACCTAGAATTGTTGTTGATGGTAACCTAGTTGAAAAGCCACATGACAAGTACACAGATCTAGAAAAGAAATTAGCTAGTCTTGATGCTAGAGCCATCAATGCCCTATTTTGTGATGTAGATAGGACCGATGTCAATAGAGTATCCACTTGTAGCACATCTAATGAAGTTTGAGAACTTTTTGTGGTAACTCATGAAGGTACCTCACAAGTGAAGGAATCCAAAATTAGTATACTGATAGAAGAGTATGAGGCTTTTAAGATAAAACCTAATAAAACTATCACACAAATGTTTACATATTTTTTTGATATTGTTAATCATTTTTCTTCTCTTGGAAAGGATTATAACAATCATGAAAATATACGCAAGGTGCTTAGGGGACTCCCGAAGAACTAGAATCCAAAAGCAACAATAATTATTGAAGAAAATGAGCTCACTACAATGACGTTAGAAACACTTATAGGAAAGCTGATGACACATGTCACAAGCCGCACCAGGATGATCGAATACGAGTACGTGGATACGTCCAGCCTACACTGCAACATCGACGGTATAATATTGTCTAGCTCAACAATACTATCTATCCATCTCACATAATAAGATATGAAACATGTTAATAGTATCTCAACTCAATACGGAGGACAAGATGATAATATATAATAATAAATACTCAATCACAATAATCTATAAAGAAGAATATGGCATGATAAGTTATAAAACAACTGAAGTCACAAAGTCACAATATTAGAATAACTACAAAATATCTCCAAGTCTAAGAGTCTAGCAATAACAACAAAAAGTCTAGGAGTAATAATAGTATATCTCAAAGTCTAAGATGCTGAAGACAAATCTAGTACCCAAATGATAAGTAGAGATAACTAGAATAACTTGTGACACTGGCTAGACCTCCCGGTAATCACTCATGAACTATAGTATCTCAGGTTGCTACTCCCCCTGTAGGCCATAATGAGTCGGACACCAATCCTCCAAATCCTCTAAAAAATATATCCAGTCAGGATAGAGCAAGTACAACCTAATAGCAATTCTAAATTAATTGATAATGACTATAAACAATAATAAAGAATGTAATACAAGACGAGAAAGCAATGAACAAATATCAAAGCATGGCAGAAAGAGAGATAGATAATCTAGAGCAATAGTACACAATAAAATGGAACATAGAGAAGATCTGTAACTACACTTAGTGTTTAAAAATACTAGTTAGATATGTGATCAGTTTAGATTAAACATTGTTTACCTTAATGGGATAAACATTGGTTACTTTAACAAAAAAATATTGGCTAAATATTGGCTACTTTAACAAAATAACATTGGCTAAACATTGGCTAAACCTTGGCTACTTTAACAAGATAACATTGGCTAAATATTGGCTACTTTAAAAAGATAACATTGGCTACTTTAACAAGATAACATTGTCTACTATTCATGCAAAAATACGAGGAAAAATATAACATAAAAATATCATCCCATAACTAGGGATCCAATATGTGTACTAGTTCGTGTACCATCGTGTAAGGAATCAAGTAAAATATTTCTAAATACTTGTATTATAGTAATTATCAAATAATAAAAACTATCATAGAATATACTCGCATGTGGCCCTGAGCAAAGGGTGCTAAAGGGTGTCCAAACTGGTGTCATACTAACTTATATAGGAAATTCTATGTCATTTGGTGTAATAAATTGATAAACAAGCTTAAATAAGCTAAAATATGGTTTTCTAGGTCAAGACTAGGTCATGTTGGTCAAACTAGGCCAAACTAGCTTTTTACTTTGGTTTTAGGTCTAAACATACCTTCAATGTTGATTACGAGGCTAAACTAGGTCATACTAGGCTATACCTAGGTTTTTAGGCTCATACCTTGAAGTTATTAGCTAAACTAGCTAATGTTACTAAGTATCGTATATAACTTATATATACTAGTTAATCACAAAGTATATATATAACTTATGTATATATCCTAGTTATTTCTATTACCTATATTACTTACTATATAGATACCACAACTACAACTTATTATCTTAAATACCTTACTAATACCCGTATCTCGTTCTTACCTCACATACCTGGCACATGATACCAACTCACTGATACTCTAACACTCAACCCACTCTCCCCACTCAATGTGCACTACCATAAGTACCAACCCCCAGGCCTTACTTAAAACCCAGGTACGAGTGATACATAAACACACATCTGTCACTAGTTGCACATACACATGGAGACATACTACTATGTATACTCTCACACTCGAGCTCACAATGCCTTGCTCCTCACCCTATAACAATGCACAAGCCTCACTCTCTAACACTGATGCTTGGACCAACTATGCTTATACTGGAACTGTCACTGCGGCCTCCTACACACATGAACACCTACAGAGCATTGCAAAACAATCCTCTCACCAACATATGTGTACAGTTGCATTGGTACACTGGATTGCTGGTATCCTTGCCACCCCAACTCTAATACCCAATCTAAAATACCCCTATTTGAGTATCATGCTCTGGTACTCTAATGTTGCATCCATTGCTAATCTCCTAATGATACTTGCTGCTCTATGGTGCTGTTATGGCTACTGATGCTGCTACTTTGCTTCATTGCTCCCGCTGCTTTGCTTTATTGTTGTTGTTGCTGCTTTGCTTTACATGCTCCTCAGTTCCCCCTAAATCACAGTCTTAACTTGAGTTTCCTTTGAGCAACTGTTGCTGCTGTTCTAATGGCACCCCCTTCTTGTATGTTATTGCTACTACTGTGTTAATGCCTAACCTGATCACAACATCCCCCCTTCCTTCCTTACACATCCAATATACCATATCACACACATCTAATCCCATATATATATATATATATATATATATATATATATATATATATATATATATATATATATATATATATACACACACACACACATACACCAAATTATATATAATCTAATACTCAATATACACACACACACACACCCCCCCACCAAATCACAAGCACTTGGTGTGCAAACATCAAGTAACACTCAATAGCTCACGATACGCCCTTATAACACCACGATACACTTCCAAAACCCCATGAACACAACCAATATACTAAATATAGTATATATAATATATATTAGCTATTTAAATACAATGAATGGAATTTGGCATGCTAAAGCTCACTACCAATGCAAATACCCCTCATACGATACCATATCATGGCGTATCGTGATACGCACTCACCGTATCCAATTGTGGACATGTACGCCCTTCCGAATCATGAATCTCATTCTCAAATCACTAAAAAAATATTCTATCAAACACCTAATGACCAATATCCGAATTTTTCCTAATTTGGCCATAAAAATAAATGTAACTATCACAATAAAGCTTATATGAACATAGTTCTTTCCCCTATGGGTAGTCCTTAGCCAGAAAAGGGTTCCTAAGGGTCTAATACCATAAATTAACTATAAACTTAAAGTAAAAAATGGTGTTATACCTATTGGGAGTCAAATTTTAATATAAACTCCTTCGGGTGGACACAAAATGGATACAAACTCCTCAAATCTCTACTCCAAGTAGTGATCCTTACAATCAAAGCTCCTAGGCTTCCTTGGTGATGAAAATGAGTAGGAAAATGAGAGAAAATGGATTGGAATGGTGGGGTTTGGTCTTAATTTGGGGAAGAACACTTGGGGAAATAAAATAAAGTGATAATAAAGAAGTGAGAGAGTGCCCCCCCCTCCCTCCTATTAGGGCTGGCCACAATCTTCCCTCTCTTGGCAATGCAAAATGTCTATGTTGCGCCCCATTAGTATCATAAAGAGTTTAGTTAATTAAGGGGTTAACTAAAGGAAAGGTTCTAATCTTAATGAAGTGGATATTCTATTCATTCTCTTTAATTAATAAGTCAACCATGACTAAACTAATTGATTGAACTAATAGGTTAAGTCAAGTCTAGTTGGGCCCACTTGGGCTCATTATCACCTAGTCCAATCCAATAGGCTAACTCACTAATCATATAGTACATTCTAATTAGCTAGCACACAACCAATGCATATAATAATAAATATTATTATCACTAATATAATTATCAAGCAATTTATTGAAATGACAAAAATACTCCTCTCCCGAAATTAGGTGGTTACAATCTTACCCCCTTAGAAAAATTTTGTACTCAAAATTTAAAGATGGTCGTACCCCCTCTAGGTCAAACCCTCAGTCTAATTTAAATCATACAAGCATACAAATTAAAAAATTACTAATTATTGTCATATGCATAGTTATGGTCTCTGTCTGTCATGATATTACAGTCTCTGTCGGGGTATACTACTAACTATACTAACTATATAATAAAAGCAACTATAAGGTACTAAGAAAGCAATCAAATCAAATAGATAGAAAAAGGACAGTAAGAAAGAACAGAACTTGCTAACCCATCACCTGTAGTATCGGTCTCCTCGACTGTCATCGCAAAAGTCATATCCAGCTGGAGTGTCTCCCTATGCTGGTGTGGGGAAATTTGTTGTGCCACAGGTGGCCTAGTTGGACCCCTACTTCATAATACTCATGAAACATCCACATTGATACTTCACTCCACCATTCTAGGATACTATCTATAGGGTACCTATTCAAATTCCTCTCACTATCTACACAAGTAACAAACTCCTTTACTTGCCACTCCCCTCTCCTCACTGCTGTATGAATCTATGTATATCTAAAACATGTCTGCTGACATGATACAACACCTATAATCACCCATTGGTATGCTATTCTCCCTCATAACTCCTTTGTTCCCTGATATTATTGGTATTAATTACTAACGTTCCTCAAATCTCTACTCCAAGTAGTGATCCTTGCAATCCAAGCTCCTAGGCTTCCTTGGTGATGAAAATGAGTAGAAAAATGAGAGAAAATGGATTGGAATGGTGGGGTTTGGTCTTAATTTGGGGAAGAACACTTGGGGAAATAAAATAAAGTGATAATAAAGAAGAGAGAGAGAGAGTGCCCCCCTCCTATTAGGGCTGGCCACAATCTTCCCTCTCTTGGCAATGCAAAATGTCTATATTGTGCCCCATTAGTATCATAAAGAGTTTAGTTAATTAAGGGGTTAACTAAAGGGAAGGTTCTAATCTTAATGAAGTGGATATTCTATTCATTCTCTTTAATTAATAAGTCAACCAAGAGTAAACTAATTGATTGAACTAATGGGTTAAGACAAGTCTAGTTGGGTCCACTTGGGCTCATTATCACCTAGTCCAATCTAATAGGCTAACTCACTAATCATATAGTACATTCTAATTAGCTAGCACACAACCAATGCATATAATAATAAATATTATTATCACTAATATAATTATCAAGCAATTTATTGAAATGACAAAAATACTCCTCTCCCGGAATTAGGTGGTTACAATCCTACCCCCTTAGAAAAATTTTGTAATCAAAATTTAAAGATGGTCGTACCCCCTCCAGGTCAAACCCTCAGTCTAATTTAAATCATACAAGCATACAAATTAAAGAAATCACTAATTATTGTCATATGCATGGTTATGGTCTCTGTCTGTCATGATATTACCATTTCTGTCGGGGTATACTACTAACTATACTAACTATATAATGAAAGCAACTAGAAGGTACTAAAAAAACAATCAAATCAAATAGATAAAAAAAGGACAGAAAGAAAGAACAGAACTTGCTAACCCATCATCTGTAGTATCGGTCTCCTCGACTGTCATCGCAAAAGTCATGTCCAGCTGGAGTGTCTCCCTATGCTGGTGTGGGAAAATTTGTTGTGCCACAGGTGGCCTAGCTGGACCCCTACTTCATGATACTCATGAAACATCCACATTGATACTTCACTCCACCATTCTAGGATACTATATATAGGGTACCTATTCAAATTCCTCTCACTATCTACACAAGTAACAAACTCCTTTACTTGCCACTCCCCTCTCCTCACTGCTGTTTGAATCTATGTATATCTAAAACATGCCTGCTGACATGATACAATACCTATAATCACCCATTGGTATGTTATTCTCCCTCATAACTCCTTTGTTCCCTGATATTGTTGGTACTAATTACTAACGTTACTCTGACTCCTACCATAGAAATATTGTTACAAGGATACTACACTATGGCTTATTTTTAGGCTTATACACTGATACCTATTGCTAGTATACCCTACAATAAACCACTTATAACTCACAAGCTATACTCTCAACAATCAATAATGATACTCAACTTGAAACCAAACTATCTGCAAGTTACAAACTACTGCACTATCCCAGGAAGCTGTTTCAGAAACTAATGAAGATGAAAGTCTATAAAGGACTAACTACAGAAACTAAAGATATCACTATCCCGAGCTAATAAGTGATAGAACAGAACTATTACGACCCGCACCCGGTGTAGGGGTACGAGTACGTGGTACGTCCAGCCTACGCCGCAGCATCGACGGTAGAACACTGTCTAGGTCAACAATACTATCTATACATCTCACACATATTATATAAGGTATATGTCATGCTATGTCAACTCAAAATGGAGGGCAATATGATAATGGTAATCAATACTCAATCACAATATAAAACTAGAGGAAGATATGGCACGATATGGAATAGAATAAATAAAATGTTGAGTCATAATACAATCCAAGTCCAGACCAATAGTTTAATCACAACTCAAAGATCTCGAATATAATACATGTCATAATGTCTAAAATAAGACAAATACAATATCATAAATGAACTAGCTAAGTCTCCTCGACTGTTGGTACTATCTCAATAGGCTTTACGAGTGATATCTCAACTGGCTTGCCATCCTGTGGCCCGTAGTGCGTAGGACACCCGTCCTCTAATGAATCATCTAAAAAATATTTCCAGCTATGATTGAAATAAAGTATAACCCAATAGTAGTTCCAATAATTGACAGAAACTATGAGACATCAATAGCAATAAGAATAAAGAACGAAAGTAATTGAACTAGTAAATATCACAAGGAGTATCATGATAAATAATGGAAATAAACTGAGAACAATATGGTAAGGAACATTAATATAATGAACTGGAATAAAGAAAATATAATAATAAAATGTGCCTTGAAATATTAGTAAAATATGTGACCGACTTGGGCCTAACACGGGCTATATATATAAAAGGGGAGCTAGCGTGATCACACTTGAGTTGTATGATCTGCTAGCTATCATAGGCTACACTAAATCACGGACTATAAGATATGATCACATATCCACTAATACTTCCCCAACCTCTGACTAGTACACGGATCCAAATCACGATATGTTTGTTCGTAAACTTTATATTTAATGAACGAAAAAGAGTACAAAGAATCATAAACAGAATTATCTAAGTATAATATTTTGATCTTGAGTGTGACAACGGACAAGGAGTGCTGTGGTGGATCCTTTACTCCGTTGACGATCCGATACAGGGTAAGGAAGCTTATGTTCTCTCTTTGATCGTCTCTGTATGCTCTCTCTCTCTCTCTCTCTCTCTCTCTCTCTCTCTCTCTCTCTCTCTGTTGTACGACCTCTTTCTCTCTCTCCTTTGGGTAGGCCACCCGGGGACATATAGTCATCCTTGGGCACGCATATGTTGGGCCGCATAGATGCTAGAGGGTGCCATGTGTGCCTCCTTAACAGGGTACAGTTATAACTGTAAGCGGGCCAGGCTGTCACGTAGGCGCTCAGTAGAATTTTCTATTGTTGAGATCTGGGTGGTTCTCGTCCTTTGTGGGCATGACTTGATCAGCTTGACACATGATCCATACTTGGTTGGAGAGAATTACTCCTATCATAACAGTAAGATTCCATCTTCATGGAGTCTAAAACACATATGGCCAGAGACGCATGGGACACATGGAGTCTGGGACGCATGGATCCAGAGACGCATAGACCGTATGGAGCCTGGGATGCATGGGGCCAAGGAAGCATGTGACGCATGGAGTCTGGGATGCATAGGGCCAGAAATACATAGAACACATGGAGTTTATGACTCATCGGGCCAGAGACGCATAGAATATGGCGTTGCACATCCATCGAGAGTAAAGTTTTGTGCTGACGTGAGACTTTTGTCGTTTAGTGTGTTCACGTCTTTTGAGGCATTCAGAAAATTTTCTTTCTTAGGATTTTATGTCAGAGACGTTCCTGTTGCTAGGATGCTACATCAGGTCTATCTGCAGCCAAAGCTGCTTTGACTGATTGGGATGCATGGGTGTCACCTTATTAGGCTGCAGGGTAATTCTGCATCCCAATATCTTTTGAGCTTTACTTTGGGATGCATGGTTGTTGGATGCATGGATGCATATTTTTTATTCTTGTAAAATACCCCCTTTAAAGTTTTCAAACTGTCAAGTTTGAAATACTTTGAATAAGAATAATAGAGGAAAAGCACTTTGGTCGCATAAATATTGTGTCGCTTGGACATTAGGATCGCTTGGTCGTGGGCCGCATAGATGAGCGCTCCCAGGTAATATGGATGTGGGTGTTTGCTACCATTGAGGATATCCCACTGGGGGATTTTTTTTATAGACTTATTACTTCTTGCGCACGAAAGTGCAAGTAATAAGTTTGAGATATCAGAGGTAATATGGATATGATAGGTTTTGTGGACTTAGCACCACTGACATACATAGGGTTAAGTACGGGTGATAAGTTGAGATGACAACCGATATCAAAGGTAATATGGACATAATGATCGATAGACAAATCCAGAAGGTTTGCTTAAAGGTAAATGGACATGGTAAACTCAGCCGAAAAGTAATGTTATGATAGTAGTTCAGAGGTAATATGGATATGAACCAATATCCAAGAAACTCACTAAGGAGTGATTTGGTGGGTATGGTCTATCCGAGAATGAAGATAGATCTGAGGATTATTTCGCTGGAGAGACTGGAGTCTAACGAGACTAGTTTTTGGGTGGTCCAAGCGGGAGTGTGTCGGTGGATCCGAGGACTGCTCCGTTGGGGAGACTTTGAGAATCCATCATCTATTGCGTATCCAGGACTCCTGGATACAGATAATGGCTTTTACAAAAATTTATAAAGAAGGAAACATGTTGCACATAGGCCCTTGCTGGGGATGAAGAACCAAGAGTGTAAAGACTGTACATCTTGATTGCCCGACTGGGGATAAGGGGAGTACAAGTCTAGCTTAGACATAATACTTTTTTAGGAACTTATCGTTGATAGGCATCATGAGCAAGTTGCCATTGGATTTTTTGAGCCATTAGGCGCCGTTGTAGAATACCGATTCTACGATGAACGGGCCTTCCCATTTGGGTTAGAATTTATCGACCGTCATGTGGGTCATAACCAACGGCCTCCTTACGGTCAGGACGAGATCACCCACTTGGTAGGCCTCTTCTTCACCTGTTTGTTGATGACCGAGGCTCATAGCTCCATTTATTCTATTCATCCCGGGGGTATGAAGATGTACCGAGATTTGAGACAACACTACTGGTGGCATGGGATGAAGAAAGAGATTACGAGATTCGTGGCGAGATGTTTGGTCTGTCAGCAAGTCAAGACTGAACATCAGAGGACTGCAGGACTATTGCAGCCGCTTCCCATTCTCGAATGAAAGTGGAAACACATTACCATGGACTTCGTCATGGGATTCCCGAAGATCCCTAGCAGGAAGGATACAGTTTGGGTTGTCGTAGACCGACTCACCAAGTCTGCACATTTCTTGCCCTTCAGAGTTGGGCAGTCCACAGAGATATTAACTGACAGGTATATGAGGCAGATAGTACGAATACATGGAGTGCCTGTCATTATTGTATCGGATCATGATTCCATATTTACGTCATATTTTTGGCAGAGTATGCAGGAGAGCCTAGGAACTGTCACGCCCAATCCCAAAATACGTAGGACTAGGAATACGTGACACGCCAGCTACGCAATCGACCAGACTCTGGTCTGACTCGAATATGTATAAGCTGTAAAATATAAAGGGCACTATCTAGATATCCCATAAATGTAAACCTCTATGTCTCAATCCACGATGTACAGCAGTATATAAGAAAGAGTTATATGTGCTAAAGTCGGCCGCCCAATAACACAAACTCGAATAAACTCGAGAAGAGATTAGTCTACAAAAACTAGGCTACAAAAGCAGATGAATAATCAATATGAATAAAGTAACCACAATGTCGGTAGAATAATAAGAGTACCTGGTACAATACCCGCACGACATGCCACTCCGTTAGCAACTCCAAATGCTCCGCAATCGTCTATGCTGTAAAACTGGCAGGGAACCAGGTCCTCAGAGGGACGTAACAAGGTACAAAAATACAGCATGCCAAAGTACAACAGAAAGTACAAGTGCAACGATGGTGTAATCTAGCATAACCAACTAAGTGAGACACATTTTGAAGACAATGTTCGACGCGTGGGGTATCCAAAATAAAATCGTAGCTCCGAACACAAAGACACACGGGGCGTACCGTAGCTCCGAGCACAGAGTCACATGGGTGATACAACTACTCTAGAATACAGGATCACTACATATACATATATAAGCGCGTGCAGAGGAGCCCAAACGTCTAGTAATTGTCTTCCCTATCCCAAGCGATCAACGATTGTGCGCTGAACCTGAACCTCTATCTAACAGTCTCAACACACAGAATAACTCAACAAACGCGACCCTAAGGTCATTCCAGTCTCTGGTCATGATGTCAGTATCAGGATACAGGAATCTGGCATGAGCACAGTATATGAATGTGTCCTGGGGTGACGATATACTCAGGTACGTATATCGAGGTATTACGAACATCTAACATTCATTACAAGAAGTTACGACGAACGTCTGCACCCGGTTGTGATCCGGACGCGAAGTGACGATCTTAATCAAACACACGCATAATGTACATAATGAAACAATAAAATATCTATAACTGAAATACAGGGCGGCAAGGTACACTTGCCTGCGTCCGGCTGCTGATGACGGGGATCCGGTACCACGTCCAAGTCCTCAGGTCCCGTAGTACCTAGAGTTGAGATACAAACCCAATCAAAATCTAACACACGACAAACAGGGATGTGACACACATCTATACATATGCTCAGTCTCAGCTATGACTCACAGGGACATGACGCTAGGGGGGTTGACCACAGTTGACTATCGGTACGATATATCAAATCACCTAGTCATATGTACCATATCATCAAACCATCCTCAAAACACAATTAACGATTATTAACCCTTCGTTTCATATCATTGTTACCAAATCACAAAGTACTACTCTAATTTAACCACCTTTAATTTCTAGTCCCCCAAATTATCGATTAGGGGTTTTACACTACACACTAGTCCTCAATCAAACACGTTCTCCTCGATGTTCATCAACGTTCAAATATATCATAATCTTATTTCTCCTTAATTTAATCCTCATTAAATTATTTAGCATTTTACCACCATGTAATATATCCCGAATATTTATTTAAAATCAAAACCTAAACCTCCATGAAAATCCTTTATCATTTTATAATTTATTTGCAAACACTAATTCTAAACCTCCATGCAAATCATTTAAACTCATTTTAATTCATGTAAACAATGAACCCTAACCTACATTAACCCTAAAACACATTAAACCTCATCATCAACACAACAATACACCAACAAGACATAAAACCCTAGTAAAATAACTCACATGAATATAAGTAAAACCCTAGTTAACATTTACACATCCTGAATATAATAAAGAGAGGGGAAGGGAATCAACCTCGATGTGGCAGCGTCGACTGGGGGTTGGCCGGAGAGGTGATGGTCCAATGGTGGTGGTGGAGTTCGGATGGTGCAATGGTGGTGGTGGAGATCAGATGGTGCAATGGTGGTGGTGGAGGTGATGGTGCAATGGTGGCTTGGGTGGAGGAAGCTCGCCGGACTGTGGAGCCGAGGGGGGCAGTGCCGGACTGTGGAGTCGAGGGTTGCGGGGACAACAGCCGGAGCTGCGCTCGAATGCCGGATCGAGGAGATCAGTCGCGGGCTCGACTGAAGGCAGTAGGCCGGAGAATGGTCGGGGCCGGCGCTCTGGAGGGGCGGATGTGGGGACAGCTCGGCCGGAGAGAACTTCCCCAGGAAGAAGAAAGGAAGAAGAAGAAGAAGAAAGAAATATGTAGGGGTGGGTGGCTCAATTTTCAAGGTAGAGGAGTGAGGAGAGAGAGAGGAGAGGGGTTTTCAATGTCCCTAGGGATTAGGGCCTGCATTGGGGAGAGGGGAGAAAAGATATTATATAGGGGGGTTGTGTGATGAATGGAGGGTAGTGATGCTTCCATTTCAAATGAAGGGTGGGGATTTCACATGAAGAGATGGGTTTTCTTCATGCAAAGGAAGGGTGGAGATGGGTTGACTATGGTCAAAGAAGAGGTAGCATTTCCATTTGGCCTTGGCCAATGAGGGTGTGCCACATGTTGCAATAATTGTAATTTAGCCCCTTAAGTTTGGGTAATTGCACAAACACATAAAATATTATAAAAATTATGGGGGAATTGGTGTTTGGTATTTTGTAGGGTGAGGGGTTGTTGTGTGTTTTGCATGGAATTAATTAAATGGGCATTGGGATTAATTGGGGATTAAAATAGGATTAGTCAAAATTGGTATCCCCAATTTAATTAGAATAAAAATGTTCCGCGCTTTTAAATTAAATAGGGCACTTGGGGTCTAAATTTGGAAACGACACAAAGGCCAAAAATGATGTGGGCTTGGAGTCAGTCTTGGACCCTTTAGTTGATCCGGCTCAATGGGTTAAGTTGGTATCTCAAAATTGAAGGTGACGACACAGGTGTCCGACACAAAATTTAAATATAGAATTTTGGATACGGGAAGTTGTGCAATTAATTTAGGGCACAACGGATTTGATTTTAAGTGACAAAAAAGTCCAGTGCCTAAATTGGTGAGTCAAGTCAAAAGTACAACAGTCCGATGGAATTTATGGGCTGATGTTGGGCTCCGAATAATTCAACAATGGTAGGGCGAGCCAAGGGTTTAATTAATAAATAACAGATATAAGCATCCCTACTATAAACCTCAAACATCTGCTGCTAAACCAAAAATTTTCCATCCCATACCTGACTAACTATAGAATTAATTGAGGGGGTTTACAGGAACTCGTCTCAAGTTCAGCACTGTATATCATCCACAGACTGATGGCCAGTCAGAGCGCACGATTCAGATACTAGAGGATATTTTGAGAGCGTGCATGATCGACTTTGGAGGTTCTTGGGAGGACCATCTACACTTGGTGGAATTCTCCTACAACAACAGTTACCAGGCCAGCATACAGATGAGGCATTGTATGGCAGGAAGTATAGGTCACCGGTATGTTGGAGTGACATGGGAGAGCGTCAGATACTTAGTCCAGAGTTGGTGACACAGACAGTGGAGAAAGTAAAGCAGATTCAGAGCCACCTCCGTGCAGCATAGGACAGACAGAAGCATTAGGCAGATGCACACCACAGACCTTTGGAGTTCAAGAAAGGTGACCATATATTTTTAAAGATATCGCCTACTCGTGGTACCATCAGATTCGGAGGCAGAGGCAAGTTGAGTCCGAGGTACATCGGACCTTTTGACATCTTGGAACGAGTTGGCGAAGTGGCTTATCATCTTGCATTGCCTCCATTATTAGAAGGAATGCACGACGCATTTTACGTATCACAGTTGAGGAGATACGTGGCAGACCCTAGCCACGTGCTTGATCATTCAGAGATTATAGTCGGGCCCAGTTTATTGTATACAGAGCAGCCAGTGGGGATACTCGATCGCAGTGAGAAGACTTTGAGGGGTCAGACTATTCGACTGGTCAGAGTTGCATGGAAGCATCATTCGCCAGGCGAGTCTACCTGGGAGCGCGAGGATTCTATTCGGCAGCGTTTCCCGTATCTATTTGAGGACCAAGGTACGAATTTAAGTATTGCATTCGATTACCAGTTTACTTTTAAATTCTCGTAGCTATTAGTCGTGCTTTACTTCTAATTTCGAGGATAAAATTTTTCTAAGTTGGGAAGGATGTAAACCCCCATAATTATTATTATAGGTAGACTGGTTTTGGTTAGAAATTTTGGTTTAGCATTAGGTGTTTGAGGTTTAGAATTTGTGTTATAATTGTCTGGTTCTTTATTTTAACCCTTGGTGTACCCACACCGCAGAGGTAACCTCTCCTCCATCCCCCTTGTTTAGTGTGGTATTATTGTTTTGTGATATATAACTTAGTTAGTTAGGGTTTATGTGTATATAATGAGTTTAGGGTTTAAATGCCATATGAGATTTTACGATTTATTACATTTTATTATATGCATTTGATGGTTGTGAATAATATATATATATATATATGATATTTAGGGTTTTATGTTATGCTTTGTGATGGGTATCGAGGAGCAAGTTTAATTGTTGGGAAATGGTATAGTGATATCAAAACATTGGTTATTATTGAAAACTGATATTTAATAATGAAGTTATTTGAGGAGTACCTGTGTATATGTGAAAGGATGTTCAAATATTTAAATGATGTTTGTTGAGGGTTTAATAGATAATAATTATTATTGAGAGCTGGTAGATAATAATAAGTTTAATTGAAGAGTAATTTTTATTGTGAAATGGTAATGATGGTTATATAACGGAAGGTTTAATAATTAATAATTATTTTATTCGAGGATGATATTTAAATATGCATGATAACGTCTGTGAATACCAGGGTAAAATCTGAGCAATGAACATACTTGAACTACTAAACACCATGATAAATATAGGATTGAGGATTTGTCTGATGATATTATACAGGTGATTAATCAGATTAGTTGTAGCATACCTTTAGTCAACCTTGGTCAACCCTCTAGCTTAGTGTCTATGTGAGTTTGTAGCAAAGATTGAAACATATGCTAGACGTGTGTCACCTCTTATTTTAGCATCGTGATAGTTTATTGATTGAGCTTATATCTCATCTTTAGGTACTATGGGACCCGCGGACTTGGACGTTGTACCGGAGCCCCATCTTTAGCATCTGGATCCAGGCAAGTGTACATTTCCACCCTATATTTCAATTACTATATATTTATTTATTATATGCATTATGCACGTTATGGATTAGAATCGTTACTTCGCGTCCGGGTCACAACCGGGTGCAGACGTTCGTCGGTAACGTCTGGTAACGAGTGATAGATGTTCGCAATACCTTGATGTACACACTTGGTTACATCATAACCATAGGACACATCTAGACACTGTCATCGTGCCAGATTTCTTGTATCCTGATACTGTCAGCGTGACTGGAAACTGGGACGACTTTAGGGTCGTGATCGTTGATAGTTATTTCAGTATGACGAGACTGTTAGATAGAGGTTCAGGTTCAGCGCACACTCGTTGACCGCTTTGGGAGAAGAAGATAGTTACTAGACGTTTGGGCTCCTCTGCACGCGCTATATATATGTATATATTCAATTTTTGTAGTATTTTTGTATCCAGAGTTGTAGTATCACCAGTGTGACTCTTTGCCCGGAGCTGCGGTACGTCCCGTGTGTTTCTGTGTCCGGAGCTACGATTTTATTTTGGACAGCCTATGCGTCGAACATTGTCTTTAAACTGTGTCTCACTTAGGTGGTTATGCTAGATTACACCGTCGCTGCACTCGTTCTTTCTGTTATACTTGGCATGTTGTATTTTTGAACCTTGTTACGTTCCTCTGAGGACCTGGTTCCCTTCTAGGCTTAGGCGAGGAGAATTAGCCGGAGGAGTACGAATTGGGAGCATATACAGTAGCAGGACCCGTTATAGTGGACGAGATCATTCCCGAGGACTTCGTTTGATTTTTGGTAGTGACTTTACCCTGGGATGGTATTACTATCTAGCTTTCAGATACTGTTCCTAGTTATCTTACTGCTTTCCTTCATTTCAGTATTTGTACTAGTGGGTTTGTTCCCGTGTGACTCTTCTAGTATTTGTACTATGATACATTTCCCGTATTATTTCCCTTCTGCACATTAGTAGTTTTTATTACCTCTATGTGCTCTTATATCTGTTGCATGTGGATGAGATTTAGTTTCACTGTTTATGTGTTATGTGTTTGGGTTTTATTATTATACATTACAGCTTAGGTGCACTCCGTCGGGTCTATTAGATTGGGATGCCCACCGAAGTGTGCTGCTGGCCATTGCCACGTGGCTCAGTTCCTTATATTTGGAACTGGGATGTGACAAGATTTTTGTGGTGGACCATGCAGGTCCGATTTAAATCGTCTTAGTCACCTGACTGTGCCAAGCGAGCCTACAAATTAGGAATAGATATTAGGAATCTCATCTACATGTTTGAGTCCTTCACATGACACCTCTATTTCAATTTCTTTTGCCAATTTGCATCTAATTTAAATTCCTCAACGCTGATCTTAATCATGACTTCTTTTCAGAGTTATGAATCTCCGTAGCGGACGTGTCGCACAGTCGGGCGATGTCCCCCGTGACACAGGATCATCCGGGGAACCAGAACTGGGGCATGTTCTTCTGTTGACTCCAGCTCCCCAGGGACAGTCATCTGGGCAACCAGAGGTGCCTTCGGACGGGCACTAGACTCCGTATCAGGTGTCACGCCCTGATCTCACGCAGGCTAAACGGACGTCCCCTTTAGGCAAGAATCACTGCGCCAGCGCTCCCGCGGAACAATCGCTTTGACCCATCCGGGCGTGATGTCGTACGAGCATGAGCCACGCCCGTGCAAGGCCGTAGTTCGTTGGCTGACGGTAAGAGTTCTAAGCCACAGAGTCGCACAGATTGTCTGAGTGCAGCGGAATCATAAACGCATAGGCGATTTGGTAACAAGTTCACTGAGTCGACAATAACGGAAGCATTGAATAACACAAGTAGAAGTAAGCAACTCTTTATTGATATAAACAAGTATTACAGGCGGCGCTTGGCCGAGATTACAAGTCGCTCAAGCCTCTCTTTGAAACAGTAAAAGCGTGCCAAGTGGCTACAATTGTGGAATGATTATAGAGATGATGTTTAGGCGATGTTCCAATATTATGTCTTGTATATGTGCTTCAGTTTCGGACGCAACGCTCCAAGGCTTCAGATTTGACTCCATGCCTTAGCACGCACGAAGGAGGCATCCGCAGCGAACGAGGTTCTCCCGCACCCTGCAAACGATCTGGTGGATTATCAGTACATTGAATGTACTGGTGGGGAGGCTACTCGCCCGCTCGACAAATCTAAACACGTAATATAGGTTCCGTACACCAACTATTAGGTTGTCTTTCTAGTTGCCTTAGGATCAGTTTTATAGTAATATTGAATAGCCTAACTCGTGTGGTAGTGCGTCGTGCGGTATAAGAGAAAACACGACGAGACTTACCAACTTACCATTTGACCTTCCCTGTCCAAGGCAAACCAAGTTAATTCAAGCACAAGTACATATAACATTTAGGGACAATATCATATGCAAACATTGTGATATGAATGGGACTATATTTTAGGTGCTCAGTTATTGTCGATGCGATACAATAACTCGCACGCGGATAGCTGCTAGGCAATGATGACTTATCTATATGAATAATAGGTCGCTGGCATAGCCATAAAGTGTCACGACCCAATTCCATAGAATCGTTAAGGCGTCCCCCGAATCGTGACCGTCGTGCGGGCCTGGGGTTGCGCCCGTACAAGGCTTTAATGATTTGCATAATGAGCACATATTCAGAGTACGCAGATAAATTGAAACACAGATTTGAAACATAGAAAAGTTCTCTTTATTGATAATGAACATCTATCACAAACTGTTGAACGAGTCAGCTAATATTGTCGCACGGGCTTACAAAAGTGTTGACTCAAAATAAGATAGCAGTCCTGTACATTACGTCCCTTTATAAACACAAAATGATAAAGACCTCCAGGCTGGAGGACGGCTTTGCCACGAAGCTGCATTGTGTATGGAAAGTTGCAAGCTTCTTCTTCAAGTACTTCAAAAGTGGCGCGATCAGGGGATACGCCTACAACTGACCTGGATCGGGAAAGACGACTTCGGCTTCTCGCTCGGTTCGCCTTAGTGCGGAGAACCTGTTTCAACGAGGGTCAGCATATCGAAACATACTAGTGAAGGCGAGCTAAACCCAACTATACCAATCAACACGTTGTTTTAATGAAGCATGCATATTTTGTGGGTTTATATTCTTGCCTTAGTTTATTTATATGTAAGCAGCATATAGAATTTACTGAAATGAACGTACCACCGTTCGGTGGATTTTACCAGACCGTCTGAATTACCTGCACAATACTTACCATGCCTTCCCTGCCACGAAGACACAAGTTAGTTTGCAACAGGTTTAAATATACAAGAGATCACTGGCGTGATGCCATAATGGACATAGTCAAGGACAGGGATAGCATGCAACGAGAATACACGATGAATACGACAAGCACACGATGTGTTGCCAACTATCCCCTCCAGCACACGATGACTACACACGAGTTCCGCCCAGACCGGAACGGTGCCAGTGCCCCAGCGACCGTCCGCGGAACTATACCCTTGTGCACAAGTTGTCCGTGATCGAACAATACATTTTTCTTAAACAATCAGTTTACGCCTTCGAGGCAACACGATGCACAAGACTTATCAATAATTGTTAAACATTCATGCACTTCAGGCAACACGAGTACGAAACATGTATTTGCACAAGACAAGCAACAATTCATGATTTATTCCCAAACGAACAAGCATGCAATTTAGTATCCGTTCGTTAAGTTTGTTGACAAGCAATATGGTCCAAGCATATTCTCTTTTATCTTGGTATCTTTTATTATTACTTGGTATCGTTTGATCGGGGCAAAGTGTCACGACCCGCACCCGAAATTGGGGCACGAGTACGCGGGTACGTCCAGCCTACGCCGCAGCATCGGCGGTAGAACGCTGTCAAGGTCTTGATACTATCTAGCCAATCTCACTCACGCATCCAATCTCCATAAGGAGGCACGGATGACACAAATAAAATGAACACATACTCAATCACAGGATTACAGCACGAGAAGATATCAAACAAATAAAAATTAAATACAACACAAGTCAAAATATAATCTAACTCAACAAATTATCCAAGTCTCATCAAAATGCCGGAGACAAATCCGGTACCAAATAGTCTGCTAAAAGAACTAACTAGAAGATTAGTGATTCCGGCTAGACCTCCCGGAATCACAACTAAACTACCAAGTCTGCAGCTACTCACCATATGGTCCATAAAGAGTCGGACAGCGGTCCTCTAAGGCATAGTCAGGAAAAATATTTCCAGTCAGGAAGGAGCAAAGTACAAATCTCAAATAACAGTTCCATTAAATTGATAAGGACTATAAAGCAATAAACAGTTGATGTTAGATACTGAGAAGACAGTGAAATAAATGCAATGGCAATAAAAAAGAGGCAGGCAATGTAAAGAGACAGGCAATAGGCAATATGGTACAGTCAGTGCATGTACGAAAATGAAAAGAACAAGGTACAGTATCATATACGGGTGATGTAGTATATGATTTAAAATAGGGAACTGTAATCTATTCTAAGTGTTTGAAATAGTAGTTTCAAAATGTGATCGCTTGGGAACATGTACGATAGCTATAGGGCCTGGCTAATCATATGTGAAGAGCATGATTAACACTTATATTGTTCTACACTGCAATAAGAGGTTATGATCACATTTCTTACTAACTACTTCCCCGCCCCCAACTAGTACTGTGGATCCAATCATGACACATCACGATACACGAGCAAGTCCAATCTATCATGTACGATGTCTAATATACATGTCGTGTACAATGTCAATACGGTAATCAATGTAACATCTCATGACTGCAGATCCAAGCTATATACTAGTCCATGTAGCACAGTGTCAAGGATTTAGATGTAACATTTCTAGATTATTGAAATTATAGAAATTATCAACAATTGGAAATTATCAGAGAATGTACTTGCCTTGGGTCCTTAGCTGGTGAATACCGAGGTCCTGTTCCAGAGTATCTCCTGGGTGAAACAACAGTCCTATAAACACATCACAATAACACTTGTATCAGGTGCTACCCTAACACACAGTCTATAAACACTGGCCTCAGGGCCATGCCAGGCAGGGCACTAGTCAACTAGGGTCATCTAGTAGGGATACATATATACATATTATACTATACCAATTGAACAATGAAGATATATATATATTTATACTTTCGTCATATGTATGCCAAAACATATTTAAATATATATCTATTAGTTTAAGAAAACGTATATATATATATATTCGTACCAATAAAATATACTATATACTTGTATACTTGTATACATATACATACTAATAGATTTTCAGAATATATACTAAACATATACGAAGTATATATATATATATAATCATATACCAATTAAATATATACATGTATACCAATACAATATATATATATCTATATGTATATATATATTTATACCAAAATAGTACGTATACTATTACATTTTATATACCAAAATACGTATATATCATATATGTATACAGATAATAATATATATATATATATATATAGATATAGATATACTCTTAATACATATAGAGAAATACATGAGAGATATATATATATATACATATTATTATCTGTACACATATATGATATATACGTATTTTGGTATATAAAATGTAATAGTATACGTACTATTTTGGTATAAATATATATATACATATAGATATATATATATTGTATTGGTATACATGTATGTATTTAATTGGTATATGATTATATATATATATATATATATATATACTTCGTATATGTTTAGTATATATTCTGAAAATCTATTAGTATGTATATGTATACAAGTATATAGTATATTTTATTGGTACGAATATATATATATACGTTTTCTTAAACTAATAGATATATATTTAAATATGTTTTGGCATACATATGACGAAAGTATAAATATATATATATATATATCTTCATTGTTCAATTGGTATAGTATAATATGTATATATGTATCCCTACTAGATGACCCTAGTTGACTAGTGCCCTGCCTGGCATGGCCCTGAAGCCAGTGTTTATAGACTGTGTGTTAGGGTAGCACCTAATACAAGTGTTATTATGATGTGTTTATAGGACTGTTATTTCACCCAGGAGATACTCTGGAACAGGACCTCGGTATTCACCAGCTAAGGACCCAAGGCAAGTACATTCTCTGATAATTTCCAATTGTTGATAATTTCTATAATTTCAATAATCTAGAAATGTTACATCTAAATCCTTGACACTGTGCTACACGGACTAGTATATAGTTTAGATCTGCAGTCATGAGATGTTACATTGATTATCGTATTGACATTGTACACGACATGTATATTAGACATCGTACATGATAGATTGGACTTGCTCGTGTATCGTGATGTGTCATGATTGGATCCACAGTACTAGTTGGGGGCGGGGAAGTAGTTAGTAAGAAATGTGATCATAATCTCTTATTGCAGTGTAGAACAATGTAAGTGTTAATCATGCTCTTCACATATGATTAGCCAGGCCCTATAGCTATCGTACATGTTCCCAAGCCGATCACATTTCGAAACTACTATTTCAAACACTTAGAATATATTACAGTTCCCTATTTTAAATCATATACTACATCACCCGTATATGATACTGTACCTTGTTCTTTTCATTTTTATACATGTACTGACTGTACCATATTGCCTATTGCCTGTCTTTTTACATTGCCTGCCTCTCTTTTATTGCCATTGCATTTATTTCACTGTCTTCTCAGTATCTAACATCAACTGTTTATTGCTTTATAGTCCTTATCAATTTAATGGAACTGTTATTTGAGATTTGTACTTTGCTCCTTCCTGACTGGAAATATTTTTCCTGACTATGCCTTAGAGGACCGCTGTTCGACTCTTTATGGACCATATGGTGAGTAGCTGCAGACTTGGTAGTTTAGTTATGATTCCGGGAGGTCTAGCCGGAATCACTAATCTTCTAGTTAGTTCTTTTAGCAGACTATTTGGTACCGGATTTGTCTCCGGCATTTTGATGAGACTTGGATAATTTGTTGAGTTAGATTATATTTTGACTTGTGTTATATTTAATTTTTATTTGTTCGATATCTTCTCGTGCTGTAATCCTGTGATTGAGTATGTGTTCATTTTATTTGTGTCATCCGTGCCTCCTTATGGAGATTGGATGCTTGAGTGAGATTGGCTAGATAGTATCAAGACCTTGACAGCTTCTACCGCCGATGCTGCAGCGTAGGCTGGACGTACCCGCGTACTCGTGCCCCAATTTTGGGTGCAGGTCGTGACACGTTTTTAGTAGTGGCCCATGCAGGTCAGACTTCGCGAGTTGTGCAATGTCGAAGTAGTGTGGCATCTTTGTTACACTATTGCGTGCCTGCGATAGGATCTAGGACATAGGATACTAGGACGAGAACGAATACTCAATCACAATTTCTTGAGAGATTCCTAGGATGACCCCTGAGAATCTTGTTATAATTTCCAATTTAAAATTATTCCCTTGTTCCGTCCATTCTCACTTGTTGATTGTTGATCAGGTATTAAATTAGGATTTTGGTTTCATTGTAGGGTTTGATTTCATATCAAGATGAATTTACAGACTAATTTATGGTATTATTTGATGACACATGTTGATGAGGACAGTGAGAAAGATTTATATTATAGCTATTGGACTACTAGATATGGATTTAATTTATAATTTGAAGCTTGAAAATGAATTACAATTTTGAGAAGTTGAGATATTATGTTATTAAAATTTATTTTGAGGAATTCAGATTCGATTCAATGAACATAGACAAAAAAAAACTGTAAGGATTTTTGGAAGTGATAAAATTTTCATTCAGTATTTGAATGTTTGACTTTGAGGAAGGTATATGCATTATACTTTAAATTTTTCGAGGAGTTAGTTTCGAGGACTTATTTGGAGGATAAAATCTTATAGTAAGAGAGAGATATTAGTATATAGTAGATGAGGTGCATATGTAAGGATATGTTGGCTTGAGCATGATTGAGATTTCACTGCCAACTGGCTTAGGTGTTCATCTAGGATGGTATTAGAGAGAGCAGTACTTAGTATAGTGTGTTGCATTTGATATGCACTTGAGTGATAAGAATAACTAGTATCAACGATTTCAGTAAGTAAGGAAGCTAGCAGTGAGTGTGCTTGTAGTAGAACTATGGTACCTAAAGGGATAGAGGTATCAGACCTTGGATGCATCTTTAACCTGTGCAATCACAACTAGGAATATTTATTCCCAATCTTTTATCTTGAATGTTGCTTCTCTAGAACTTTACTATCCTTCCTTGATGATATCGCATTTTGCCTTAATTGATTCTTTGGGATCTGTCTTCAGGATGTCGTCGCAGACACGGTCTATGAGAGCGGGAACATCAGCTTTAGAGGGGTCTGCCACCTCTCCACCTGAGGGACAGACAGCCGTAGTTCCTCCTACATCTCCGATGCACGTAGGAGTGTCTGCACTTTTCGGGGATCCTCCTCCCCCACCTATTCAGAGGATAGCCGCAGCTGTGACGGACAATCTTCCTCCTCCACCGACTCCGATTCCCGGAGGTTTGCCCATTGACGGGACACAGATGTTTACCTTGATCCAGGGCATGGTAGATGCCCAGAGAGTGACGGCAGATGCTCAGCGAGTTCAAGCTGAGGCTCAGAGGGTGCAAGCAGAAGCGTACCAGGCACAAACTGAGCTGATGAGAGAAAGCATGGAGAATGCTCATCAGGTGACTCTCCAAGCTTTGGAGATAGTAGCACAGTACCAGCAGTTTTCTGGCCAGCAGCAACAGAGATTAGGCACTATAGTGGACTTCAAAAGGATGATGCCTCGAGAGTTCAAAGGCACCGAAGGGATACTCTACGCTGACGACTGGCTAGAGGATATAGAGAGGAGCCTGCGATTGACCCAGATTCCGGAGAACTTACAGATAGAAGCCGCTGGCAGTCAGATGTTCGATATCGCACTCACGTGGTATCGCACAGAGCCAAGAATTACTGCACAAGGACTTACTTGGGAGACCTTCAAGGAGCTCTTCAAGGAGAAGTTATTTCCCGACGTGGCATTGGGAACCTTGGAAAGTCAGTTTCATGACTTAGTTCAAGGAAACATGTCGGTCGACGAGTACGCTGCAGAATTCTGTAGATTGAGCCATTTTGCATCGTCTATGATTCGGGACCCAGGAGATCGAGCCCAGAAATTTAGAAAGGGACTGACGAGAGAGATTAGGTCGCGTACTTCTGGTCGTCGTACCGCTACCTTTGAGGCTATCTTGATGGATGCTCAGATTGTAGAAGAGGATCTGGATCTCAGGCCTAAGAGGAGTCACAATACTTTTGGAGATACGAATGGTAGCACAGGACCAGCCAAGCATCCCCGTATTCAGCACCAACAGCAGTACCAAGTACCATTTCATATTCAGCAACAACCATGGACATTTCAGCATCCACCGCAGTACCTAGCACCAGTTCCTATCCAGCAACATCCATGGGCGTATCAGTATCAACAACAGTACCAAGCACCAGTCCGTGTTCAGCAGAATCAGCAACATCCTCCGAGAGAGACACAGCAGACTTGTCATTTCTGTAAGAAGCCAGGTCACCTTTGGGAGAGCTGTAGAACGAGACTAGGACTTTGTTTGCACTACGGCGCTGCGGGACATCGAGTAAGGGATTGTCTTCTAGCCCCTTATCTTCCCGGCCAGCGTGCAGCTTCAGATTATAGAGATCCAGTTAGGCTACCTGTGGAACCGTATATTGCTCAGCACCCGCGAAGGGAACCACCCCAGCAGGGTGGGGCATTTGCGATGACGGTCGAGGAGACCGATACTGCAGGTAATGTGTTAGCAGGTTCTGTTCTTTCCTTCCTTCTGTCCCTCTCTATTTGATTAATTGATTGATTCCTTAGTACCATAGTTGTATGCATGATTTTCTTGTTAGAATGTAGTTAGTAGTACACCCTGATGCAGAGACTGCAATACCATGACAAAAGACACCATGACCGTACATATTCCCCTTAGGTTGCATGTTGTATGATTGTAGGAAGGATTTTTCTTAGACCATGATTATCGGGGTTTGACCATGACGAAGATTTATGAAGGGGTTATGACTTGACAAAAATGAGAGACAAGATGATTAAAATTCGAGGATAACCATCGATTTAAATAAAGGGCCAAGAATTTAACATGGCAGAATTTATGATGTATTAATTCCAGGAAGGATATGATATAATTGAGGTTATCATTAGAATTTGAGGAAATTAAATAGATTGTCATTAAATTATTGGATTGCAAGTTATGAATTTTTAAAGTGTTATATTTGGATGTTGCATTTGGAGAATCTTTAAGTATCGCATTGTTGAGTATTTTGAGGAAAGAGGAAATCGAGGAATAAAAATTTTATGGACTAATGTTTGAATTCAAACTTTGTGGGACGAGATTACATTTTATATTTGTGCATTGATAAAAATCAAGTTAGAGGAGTGGATATTAGATTCCGAGTATTGAATTAGTAACTAAAAAAAATTTGGGGAAATTTTTTGATAAAAATGGACTTGATTTTTATTTCGAGGATTTTTCAGGAATGCAATAATTTCAGAATTTTTGAAAATTGTGAAAAGACATCGTGGATTATTACCTGATTTCGTGGTTGATGAATTTAAACTTTGAGGGAAAATAATAATGTGTATGAATAAACGCTACTTGGAGGATTTAAATTTCGAGGACGAAATTCTTTTAAGGAGGGTAGACTTGTCACTACCACGTTCCGAAAACATGGGTATTTTTGACTTTTTATAATATTAAATATTATTGTAGTTACAATTAAGTAATTGCATGATAAGTATTTAATTTAAATAATTATGTGAGGTGTGTAATTAAATATATAATTATATACAGTATTCATTTATTTTGAGCTAGTAGACTTGACCTAGAAGCCCAGTAGATGAACACCTGTCCAAATTATGGAATTCTGTATTTAATTGTTTTATTTAGAATTAAATTCTTGGAGGTAGTAATTAATTACCGTATTTTATTTAATTATTTCACGTTGCCTTTGCTTCGATATTTGGAGCGCTATCCTGACTTTTGTCTTCCAACAAATTTCACAATCTTGCCCTAGACATGCCCGCCTTCCATTCTGCTATTTTTGTAACTCATAATTATGCTCTATGTGCCTTATTTTTAGCCGCACAAAAATCGTCGCGGATGTTTATTTAATAAAATTCCTATTTTGTATCGTTGTGCGTTCCAATCGAAATTGGAGGCAATCTTGACCTATTTTTCGTGCGGCCTAAATTAGGGTAATATTATGTTCTGAGTCTTCTTCATTATTGGTATTGATGACCTGACCTGATTTTGGCCCCATGAACTCCTAATTAATTTTAGAACACAACTTGCATTTATTTCTAATTAAATTGAGGATACTATTTTAACCGATTCTGAAAATCCCAATTTAATTCCAGTGCCCTGCTATTGAGCCCATACCGAACATACAGCGCCCCCTGGCCCTACAAAACACCGAACGCCGAATCGTCCGCCAAATTTTTGTCATTTTATGCGTCTGTGCAAATACCCAAATTTAAGGGGGCTAATTTGCAAATTTGCATTTTTGGTGTCAACACCCATTTGTTTAAACCAATGAGGAACCCCTAATATTTTTAACATCACCCTCATCCCCACATGAAGAAACCCTCATGTTAAATCTAGGCCATTCATTTAAGTCTCATCACCACCCTCCATCAACACCCTTTCCCACTATTTAAAGTTCCATCAACACTCTTCCCTAGAAAACCTAGGTTTCCCCACCTCCTCACAAGCCCCCACATTCTCACAAGCCTCCAACGTAGGAGTTTCTCCTTTCTTTTTCTCCTTCTTCCTTTCTTCTTCTCTTTCCTTTCTTCTTCTTCTTCTTCTTCTTCTTCTTCTTCTTCTTCTTCTTCTTTTTATTTTAAATTCAAAAGGAGAAGGGGGAACACTGTTCACCCCCCCCCCACATACAGCACCCCGACTTTCCTCTGTGCTCCGGCGGCCCGCTGGCAGTAGCTCCCCGCTGCTCAGCCCTCCGGCGGCCGAGCCCCGCAGCCTCACCCCCTGCTGCTCGTCAACCTATTAGGAAGAAGGAAGAGAAAGATGAGAAGGGGAGCTCACTGTGATGGGGTCGGCTGGCTGACCGCCGGACCGGAGGGGGAGCTCGACCGGGGTCGACTGATGGTGGGAGGCCGGAGGAAGTTGTAGGTGGTGGTGGTGGTGGAGTAGTTGAAGGTGGTGGTGGTGATTGGAAGCAGCGGGGGGGAAAGCTGGGCTTGATGGTGGTGGTGGTGGTGATTGGCCGCCGGAGGGAGTTGGAGGGTGATGTCGGAGGAGATGGAGGGAGATGGTCGAGAGGGTTGGCCGGCTGTAGGGAGGATGAGGGAGGAGTCGAGGGGGTTGGGTTGACGAGCAGCAGGGGGTGAGGCTGTGGGGCTCGGCCGCCGGAGGGCTGAGCAGCGGGGAGCTGCTGCCAGCGGGCCGCGGGAGCACAGAGGGAAGTCGGGGTGCTGTATGTGGGGGGGGGTGAACAGTGTTCCCCCTTCTCCTTTTGAATTTAAAATAAAAAGAAGAAGAAGAAGAAGAAGAAAGGAAAGAGAAGAAGAAAGGAAGAAGGAGAAAAAGAAAGGAGAAACTCCTACGTTGGAGGCTTGTGAGAATGTGGGGGCTTGTGAGGAGGTGGGGAAACCTAGGTTTTCTAGGGAAGAGTGTTGATGGAACTTTAAATAGTGGGAAAGGGTGTTGATGGAGGGTGGTGATGAGACTTAAATGAATGGCCTAGATTTAACATGAGGGTTTCTTCATGTGGGGATGAGGGTGATGTTAAAAATATTAGGGGTTCCTCATTGGTTTAAACAAATGGGTGTTGACACCAAAAATGCAAATTTGCAAATTAGCCCCCTTAAATTTGGGTATTTGTACAGACGCATAAAATGACAAAAATTTGGCGGACGATTCGATGTTCGGTGTTTTGTAGGGCCAGGGGGCGCTGTATGTTCGGTATGGGCTCAATAGCAGGGCACTGGAATTAAATTGGGATTTTCAGAATCGGTTAAAATAGTATCCTCAATTTAATTAGAAATAAATGCAAGTTGTGTTCTAAAATTAATTAGGAGTTCATGTGGCCAAAATCAGGTCAGGTCATCAATACCAATAATGAAGAAGACTCAGAACAGAATATTACCCTAATTTGGACCGCACGAAAAATAGGTCAAGATTGCCTCCAATTTCGATTGGAACGCACAACGATACAAAATAGGAATTTTATTAAATAAACGTCCGTGACGATTTTTGTGCGGCTAAAAATAAGGCACAGAGAGCATAATTATGAGTTGCAAAAATAGCAGAATGGAAGGCGGGCATGTCTAGGATAAGATTATGAAATTTGTTGGAAGACAAAAGTCAGGATAGCGCTCCAAATATTGAAGCAAAGGCAACGTGAAATAACTAAATAAAATACGGTAATTAATTACTACCTCCAAGAATTTAATTCTAAATAAAACAATTAAATACAGAATTCCACAATTCGGACAGGTGTTCATCTACTGGGCTTCTAGGTCAAGTCTACTAGCTCAAAATAAATGAACACTGTATATAATTATATATTTAATTACACACCTCACATAATTATTTAAATTAAATACTTATCATGCAATTACTTAATTGTAACTACAATAATATTTAATATTATAAAAAGTAAAAAATACCCATATTTTCGTAACGTGGTAGTGACACAAAGAAGAATACAATATTTTAGGGTGTGAATCATGGAAGGAGGGCTAGCTAATCGGGATGGTAGCCACTCACTTGGATTGTTGGAAGGGAGAAGGAAAGAGGCGCTTTACGATTCCGCTCGCAAGCCGCCTACTGCTCGTTCACCTGCATTACGAACAGCTCGATCAATACCTCTTCCACTTTTTCAATCTCGGAATTGAAGTGCTGTTCAATGAACGAAAACAATAAAATCATCAAAACCATTCAAGAAAACCCAAGCAAATCCAAAACTAACTCAAAGCACGAAAGCAACAAGCGACATCGAAAACTGAGACAATAAAAGATAGCAGTGGAGAGGTCCCTCCTGACTCTGCCGCTAAGTCGATCCCGGGGGCACGGTCCACTGAATATGGGAATCGATTCCGAAGAAATAAATCCATAACGAGGACGAGTTCTTAATTTAATCTATCCCGATCGAACGATACCGTCTTGTGTTTCTTAGGCGCGCTCTCCGCACCGGAAGAACGGGGCGTTACATCCTACCCAACTAATTGGAAGTTTCGTCCCGAAACTTAGAATAGAACCTACCGTTAGGGATTATTTTGTTGGGGACGACGACCATGAAGGTTCGGACAGGAACTAATAGCATGGCCTGGATCGCCACAAGCGAGGCATAACCCAAGTCTTTTTCGGCAATACTTCTTAATATGCCCACGCCTTTTGCAGAAGTGAACTTGATGTGATTCCAGTTCAGTATTAGCTTTGCCTTGATGCATGCCCCTGGTTCGGGGATTGCCTTGGTGACCTAACGATCCCGGATACTTGCAGGTTCAATTGCACAAAAGAGCTATTATATAGTCTCCTGGCTAACTAGAATGCATGTACAATACGAATAACATTAGACATTTATAAGCAAGCAAGCATGCGATTCTAAGAAACTCAAGTAAATACGTTGGCTCGGGCCCGAAAATAAGCCGAGAGGTGAAACCGTAAGGGACTTTTCGAGCGACATAATCTAGGGTAGCATGCGAGGGTCTGAAAATAAACAATATTTCATTTCCATGTTCTAGAACAAGCAATACAAGTTGGGATTATTTCCTTAGTTAGTTGCGTTGTATTCTTATTAGCATGCAGGGGGTGATTCACTTAGAGACTAGCATGTATCGTTCCATATTTTAAGTATACTGGCTAATCAAAGATAAGTTTACCGTAGCCACCCACCTTAGCGATGATTCGCCTCGGTTGAGCGATACGTCAAGCGAGCCTCTGAAAGCCTAAGCCGAACTCCTGTAGGGACAAGTCTGGATATCCTTTGCCTCAAACGAGTATTCTCGCCTGAGCAAAGCGGGTCGGGACATTGCACTTTTGTCGTTTGAATCGGTAGTCCATTTGAACGGAATGGGGTGTTACATCATACCCAGCTCAGAAGAAGTCTCGTGCTCGAGACTTACTGAGGTCAAGTCATACTAACGCATTATGAAATCTATCCCAAGCGTAGCAATCGGTACCACTAAATCCAATTGAACATAATTTCTCACTCGGTTCTTTATGTTGCGTGTATGTTGAGTCAGTCTCATTTGCGCCTTAGCGCGGGACATAATGCTTTAACGCGGAGTACATTTTGATCAATCTCGATTAACGATCTAAGGCTGAGGCAAACCTATACAAGTTGTTGTACTTGTTCATTTGGATATTCACTTGCACTAGCATTCGAGATCAGCATATCGTGAGTCTGGATCACGTACATATTCGAAGTGCACTTCTAGCATGAGCACGCCAACCAACTTAGCGATAGCGAAGTCTTAACACTCGAGTTTCATATTTTCTTGAGTCTTGGATCGTGCACACGTTCAAGGCATCCCTCAAACATATGCATTCAACCAAACTTAGAGATAGTGAAATCGGACAAGCTAATTACGAAAATCTTAAGGGTTTGCATAGGTCGGCACAAAGGCCATAGCATTACGATTTCATACAAGCAATCACATTATTCTAATATACTTTTTGAAAGTATTTAGACTCATTGTTGGAACATTCTGTTTGGGACATTGAGAGGGAGTATGCACATAACCCACGAACGAGCTTTTGAAACTGAGATAATCGAAATGAAGTCCAAAGGCGTATAAGCCAGGCTCTGATACCAACATGTCATGCCCCGATCTCCTGCAGGCTAAACGGCCATCCCCGCTAGGCAAGAATCATCGCGCCAGTGCTCCCGCAGAACGATCGCTTCGACCCATCCAGGCGTGATGCCGTACGAGCGTGAGCCACGCCCGTGCAAGGCCATGGTTCGTTGGCTGGCGGTAAGAGTTCTAAGCCACAGAGTTGCACAGATTATCTGAGTACAGCGGAATCATAAACGCATAGACGATTTGGTAACAAGTTCACTGAGTCAACAATAGCGGAAGCATTGAATAACACAAGTAGAAGTAAGCAACTCTTTATTGATATAAATAAGTGTTACAGGTGGCGCTTGGCCGAGATTACAAGTCGCTCAAGCCTCTCTCTCTCTGAAACAGTAAAAGCATGCCAAGTGGCTATAATTGTGGAATGATTGTAGAGATGATATTTAGGCGATGTTCTAACATTATGTCTTGTATATGTGCTTCAGTTTCGGACGTAATGCACTAAGGCTTCGGATTTGACTCCACGCCTTAGCACGCACGAAGGAGGCATCTGTATCGAACGAGGTTCTCCCGCACCCTGCAAACGATCTGGTGGATTATCAGTATATTGAATACACTGGTGGGGAGGCTACTCGTCCGCTCAATAAATCCAACACGTAATATAGGTTCCGTGCACCAACTATTATGTTGTCTTTCTAGTTGCCTTAGGATCTGTTTCATGGCAATATTGAATAGCCTAACTTGTGTGGCAGTGTGTCGTGCGGTATAAGAGGAAACACGACGAGACTTACCAACTTACCATTTGACCTTCCCTGTCCAAGGCAAACCAAGTTAATTCAAGCACAAGCACGTATAACATTTAGGGACAATATCATATGCAAACACTGTGATATGAACGAGACTATATTTCAGGTGCTCAATTATTGTCGATGCGATGCAATGACTCACACGTGGATAGCCACTAGGCGAGGATGACTTATCTATATGAACAATAGGTCACTGGCGTAGCCATAAAGGATACTAGTCAGTGGCGAGAATGGTATGCAGCGAAAGAACAATGAGCGCTACACGCCATCTCGTCTACTATAATAGACTATACAATAGAGTTTCGTCCGGATCGGATCGGTGCCAGTGCCCCAGCAACCGTCCGCAGGAACTAAGACCTTGTGCACAAGTTGTCCGCGATAACGCAGTCTCTAGGGTTATCCAAATTCATATCTTCCACAAGACAATCCATAACACGAGTACAATCCATAATTTTTGCTCTGAACGAGTATTGCTCCACGAGCTGGGATTCTTGGCTTTGCTTGATAGGATTCTCGTTCAGAGGTAAACTTGATGTGATTCCAGTTCAGTATTCACTTTGCCTTGATGCATGCCCCTGGTTCGAGGATTGCCTTGGTGACCTAATGGTCCCGGATACTTGCAGCTTCAATTGCACAGAAGAGCTATTGGATAGTCTCCTGGCTAACTTGAATGCATGCACAATACGAATAACGTTAGACATTTGTAAGCAAGCATGCATGCGATTCTAAGAAACTCAAGTAAACACGTTGGCTCGGGCCCGAAGGTAAGCCGAGAGGTAAAACCGTAAGGGACTTTCCGAGCAACATAATCTAGGGTAGCATGCGAGGGTCTGAATATAAACAATATTTTATTTCCATGTTCTAGCACAAGCAATACAAGTTAGGATTATTTCCTTAGCTAGATGCGTTGTATTCTTATTAGCATGCAGGGGTGATTCACCTAGCGACTAACATGTATCGTTCCATATTTTAAGTGTGTTGGCTAAGCAAAGACAAGTTCACCGTAGTCACCCACCTTAGCGATAATTTGCCTCGGTTGAGATACGTCAAGCGAGCCTCTGAAAGCCTATGCCGAACTGCTGTAGGGACAAGTCTGGATATCCTTTGCCTCAAACGAGTATTCTCGCCTGAGCAAAGCAGGTCAGGACATTGCACTTTTGCCGTTTGAATCGGCATTCGGCTTGAACGGAACGGGGTGTTACATCAGGCAGGTCATGAGGACCAGAGGACCACGAGACAGGAGGAGCAGCAGTTGCCCCCACCACCTCCATTCCCTTCGCAGATGCTATATATGCCTTTCCCAATAGGGCAACCCATGGACGGGCCTCAGATATTTCAGATGGTCCACGCGATGATGCAGGTCCAGCAGCAGGCTCAACAGCAGGCCTAGCAGCGACAGGCTGATAGGCGGCCTTGGACAGACGTCACCACCAGCACGCCGGTCGACGATGGGGTCTATCATAGACTTATGCCGTATGATACCACTTCCTTTTGCTGGCACGAAAGAGCTGACGGAGGTTCATGCATGGCTCACCAGCATTCAGCACCAGCTGGAGGCCACCGATCTTCTACGACATAGATGGATGACTGCCGTCAGGATGCAGCTTACTGGCTGTTACGCCCCGATTCTGTGGAATCGATAGTCGTCCCCCGGGTGTGACCACCGTGCGGGCCTAGGTTGCGCACCGCACAAGGCTAAGTATTTTATTTTCGCATAGCGAGCACATATTCAGAGTACGTAGATAAATTGAAACACAGATTAAAGCATGGAAAATTTCTCTTTTATTGATAATATGAACATCTATTACAAACTCCTTGAACTGAGTCATAAGGATTTGCCTCTATGGGCTTACAAAAGTGTTAACACAAAATGAGATAGCAGTCCTATACATTACATCCTTTACTAAACTCAAAATATAAGACCTTGGGTCGGAACGACTGCTTTGCCACGAAGTTGCATGTTTGCTTGGTGGCTAGCTTCTTCTTCAAAATGCTTCCTCTTCAAAATGCTTCAAAAGGTTGGCACGGTCGAGGCGTGCCTACAGCTGGACTGGATTGGGGGTTTGTCTCCTGCTCCTCGTTCGGCTCTCCTTAGCACGGGAAACCTGTTTCAACGAGGGTCAGTACATCGAAATATACTGGTAAAGGCAAGCTAACCCAACTATACCAATCAACACGTTGTTTTTAATGAAGCATGCATATTTATTGTGGGTTTCTATCTTGCCTTAGTTCATTTTACAACAAGACATAGATATAGAATCATTGAAATAACCCGCCACTGCTCGGTGACATTTACCTGCCCGTCTGAAACACCTGCATAATACTTACCTCGCCTTCCCTGCCAAGAAGACACAAGTTAGTAGCAACAGGTTTAAATATACGAGGGGATCATTGGCACGTTGCCATAATGGACGGGCTAGTCTCGGTACGGAGTGACGTACGACGCATAGATCAGGACGTCCCAAGGCATTCCGTCCTATAGCAGGCGACTATCATGAGTTCCGTCCGGATCAGATCGGTGCCGGTGCCCCAGCGACCGTCCGCAGGAATTGAGACCTTGTGCACAAGTTGTCCGTGATCAACGCAGTACACTAAATTAGCATCGAGGCAAATCAGGGCATATTAGGAGCATGGCAGTAACAGGGCAAGATTTACTTTTGCATAGTCTTCCAGTTCGGTTTATTGCATTCAAGATGAGTTCTATACATAGCATAATTTTTAAGAAGAAATATGTATTCTAACTTGCATTTATGCATATGATGAACATTTTGAACGAACGAGCATGTAAGTAAGTAACCATTCACAAGTTTCATTTGACAAGCATAATTCCCAAGTCTATTCCCTTATTATCTTGAAGTCTTTTAGTTATTACTTGGTATCGTCTGATCGGGGCAAACAAGAACACAAGATTATGATGTGAAGACTAGCAAGCAGGGCTAGCTAATCGGGATGGTAGCCACTCACTTTAGTAGTTGGAAGGAAGAAGGAAAGAAGGGCTTTAGGAGTCCGCTCGAGCGACGCCTACTGCTGGATCACCTGTATTGCCACGAACAGCTGATCAGTACTTCTTCTTCTTCTTTTAGTTATCGGAATTGAAGTACAGTCCTACGAACGAAAGCAATGAAATCCACCGAAACCGTTCAAGAAAACCCAAGCAAATCCGAAAACCAACTCAAGGCACGAAAGCAACAAGCGACAGCGAAAACTAGGCAATAAAAGAATGCAGCGGAGAGGTCCCTCCTGACTCTGCCGCTAAGTCGATCCCGAGGGTACGGTCCACTGAATATGGGAATCGATTCCGAAGAGACAAATCCATAACGAGGATGAGTTCTTGATTCAATCTATCCCGATCGAACGATACCGTCTTGTATATCTTAGCCGCGCTCCCCGAATAGGGGGAACGGGGCACCACATTCTACCCAACTAATTGGAAGTTTCGTCCCGAAACTTAAGAATAGAACCTACCACTAGGAAATAATGAGGGGAACCTTTCCCTCATTTCTGATTCGAGCTCCCAAGTAGATTCTTCGACAGAGTGATTCCGCCAAAGCACGCGCACTAGAGGAACCGAACGGGTCCGAAGCAGCTTTTCTTTTCTATCCAAAATTTGTACAGGTTGTTCGACATACGTCAAGTCTGGCTGAAGGTTCAGTTGTTCCAGGTCTACCACGTGGCTTGGATCATACACATATTTTCTAAGTTGAGAAACATGGAATATATCATGTACGTCGGATAGGGATGGTGGTAGGGCAATCTGATAAGCAACTGAGACAACCCGCTTTAGTATTTCGAACGGGCCGACAAATCGTGGACTTAGTTTTCCCTTCGCTCCGAACCTGCTGACCCCTCGCATGGGCGAGACCTTAAGGAATACCCGGTCGCCTACTTGAAACTCTAGCGGTCTCCGATGAACATCTTCATAGCTCTTTTGACGGCTTTGAGCTACCTTTAATCTTTCCCGAATTAATCGAACTTTCTGGACGGTCTGCTCCACGAGCTCAGGGCCAAGTACTTGCCGTTCACCAACTTCGTCCCAACAGATAGGAGATCTATACTTCTGCCCGTATAACGCCTCATACGGCGCCATTTGGATGCTTGATTGATAACTATTGTTGTAAGCAAATTCGGCTAAAGGTAGATAAAGGTCCCAACTAGTCTTTGTGTCCAAGGCGTAGAGTCGCAGCATGTCTTCGAGGATCTGGTTGACGCGTTCTATTTGGCCATCGGTCTGTGGATGGTAGGCGGAGCTGAACTTCAACTTCGTCCCCATTGCTGACTGCAGGCTTCCCCAGAAACGTGATATGAATCGACCATCTCGATCGGAGACTATGGTTACGGGCACGCCATGGAGTCGAACGATTTCGTTGAGATATATCTGAGCCAGGCGGTCGGCACTCCAAGTAGATTTGATAGGCAGAAAGTGAGCTGACTTGGTGAGTCGATCGACGATAACCCAGACTGCATCATGTCCCCGTTGCGTCCTTGGCAAGCCAACAATAAAATCCATCGTTATATCATCCCATTTCCACTCCGGAATAGCAAGGCTCTGAAGCTCTCCGCCGGGTTTCTGGTGTTCGGCCTTCACTCGTTGACAAGCCATGCAATGCGACACAAACTGTGCCACATCCCATTTTAAGCCGTGCCACCAAAACGTCGTGCGAAGATCCCGATACATCTTAGTGCTACCCGGATGAGAAGTATAACTAGCATAGTGAGCTTCCGTGAGTATCTCTTGTCTGAGGGATGCGTCGTTCGGAATGCACAGTCTTCCCTTTACTCGAAGCATCCCATCCGTGCCTACCGCAAAGTCGGACGCCTTCCCTGCTGAGATAAGGGCATGAATCTTTTGCAGGAATGGGTCGTCCTTCTGAGCGGCCTTCACTTTATGTAACAAGTCGGGTTCGAGGCGCAGTTGAGCTACTTGCGCCCACTTTTTATATCTTATTTTCAGTGTAATGCCCAGTGATTCAAGATCTCGGCGCAGCCTATCATCAATAACCAAACTCCCTACAAACACTCGACTCAATGCGTCAGCTACTACGTTTCCCTTTCCAAGTGTGTATCTGATCGTGAGATCTTAGGAGTTCAAGCCATCGCCGCTGCCGAAGATTCAAATCCTTTTGAGTGTACAAATATTTCAAGCTTTTATGGTCCGTATAGATTTCACACGGTACACCATAAAGATAGTGACGCCACAGCTTCAATGCAAATACTACCGCGGCAAGTTCGAGATCATGCGTTGGGTAGTTCTGCTCGTGAGGCTTTAGCTGTCTAGACGCATAGGCTATCACTTTGTCCCGTTGCATCAGGACACATCCCAGACCCTTTCTTGAGGCATCACTATATATTTTAAAATCATCTGGTCCGTTCGGCAGAGTAAGAATTGGGGCAGAGACGAGGCGCTGCTTTAACTCCGTAAACGAAGCTTCACAGTCGTCCGTCCAAGAAAACTTCACACCCTTCCGTGTGAGTTGAGTCAAGGGTGAAGCAATTCTAGCAAAATTCTGTATGAACCTACGGTAGTACCCTGCCAGTCCAAGAAAACTTCGGATATCGCTAGCTGACTCCGGAATTTTCCACTGCGTGATGGCTTCCACCTTCTTCGGATCAACTGAGATGCCTTCCGAGGAGATGATATGCCCCAAATACTGTCCAACCAGAATTCACATTTACTCAGTTTGACATACAACTTGTTGTCTCGAAGAGTCTGCAGCACCATCCGCAGGTGTCCTGCGTGCTCATCCCTAGTCTTCGAGTGCACCAAGATGTCATCGATAAAAACCACCACAAATTTATCGATGAAATGCCTGAATACACGATTCATAACATCCATGAATGCAGCAGGTGCATTCATCAGTCCAAACGGCATCACTAAGAACTCATAATGGCCGTAACGGGTTCGAAAAGCAGTCTTTGGCACGTCTTCGGGCTTAATCTTCAGCTGGTAGTAACCCGAGCGAAGATCGATCTTTGAAAACACTGCTGCCCCTTGTAGCTGATCGAACAAGTCATCAATCCGTGGCAGAGGATATTTGTTTCTGATTGTGACTTTGTTCAATTCCCTGTAGTCTATGCAGAGGCGTAGAGTTCTGTCCTTCTTCTTTACGAAGAGCATGGGTGCACCCCAAGGAGACACGCTCGGACGGATAAACCCACGATCAAGTAATTCTTGAAATTGATATTTTAATTCTCTCAGTTCTGCAGGTGCCATTCTGTACGGAGGCTTGGAAATCGGCTGCATGTTTGGGAATGTATCGATAGTGAATTCAATCTCTCGGTCTGGCGGCATGCCGGGTAGTTCGCTCGGAAACACATCGGGAAACTCCGCCTCAACGGAAGTAGACTCAACGTTTGCGTAGCCCTGCCGTGTGTCCCGAACCGACGCTAGAAATCCCTCGCAGCCTGTGTAGAGCATTCGTCGAGCAGATTTTGCCGAAATTACTATGCAGGCTCTAGTCGCGTCAGTGGCTGGACTACTAGTATAACAAAACACGGCTTCTCCAGGTAGGCGGAAAACGACTCATTTCTCTGCACACTCTATAGTTGCCGAACACGCGCTGAGCCAATCCATCCCCAAAATAATATCGTAGTCTCGTACATCAAGAACTAAAACATCAAGTGACAGCTTTCTCTCCCCAATACAGATATAACCGCCTAGGCATGCTGAACAGACAGGTATTTTTGTACCAGATGGGGTGCTAACGCTTAAATCTAAATACAACGGAGTCATTTTTACATTGTTCTCCGTGGCAAAGTTTGTAGAAATAAAGCTATGGGTTGCACCTGAATCAAATAAAACACGAACAGGTATGTTATTGAAAAAAAAGTACCTGACACGACGGTATTCGAAGCTAGAGCTTCTTCCCGTGTCATGGTATAGACCCGGCCCTGAGCTTGATTACGCCCTTGCTGAGGCGTCGCTCGATTTGCCTGAGGCGCCGGAGTCTGATTCTGTTGTTGTTGAGGTGGAAGGAGCGGACAGCTGCTAATCTGATGGGTTGGATCGCCGCAACGGAGGCAAGTCCCAAGCTTGCGGCGACAATCTTTTTCGATATGCCCTGGCTTCCTGCAAAAGTTGTAGGTCTTGTTGGTGTCTCCACGCTGTTTACTGCCGTTATTTGGACGCTTTGCAGCGTTGTTTCCTCTATCATTGCCTTGGCGTTTGTGATTGGAAGTTTGCACAGCATCAGCGGCAATGTGAGGATACTGCGGTTCCAGGGAGAGGGCATGGTTCAACACTTCCCGCATGGTCTGATACTGTGGAACGACTACGTGCCCGTGGATGCCAGGACGTAGCCCTTCCTCGAATTGTCTGGCATGACTCGCTGCATCCGGCAGATAAGCACTAGCAAATTTGGCCAGTTTGTTGAATTCTGCAGAGTATTGCTTAACTGTCATGCTGCCCTGCCGTAGTTGTACGAACTCATTTTCTCGTTGACGGCGTACAGGCAGGGGTATAAACTCCTCCTCAAACATGGCACGAAAAGTTATCCACGCGATCGCCTCCTCTCCATGGCCAAGTTGAAGAGATCGTCGATGCACGTCCCACCAGTCGTGCGCATTGAGGCGAAGAAGTAGTTGGGCACAGGTGACGCGCTTGTCTTTCGGCACTTCTAAGAGAGAAAAATGATATTCAAGCTCGACGAGCCAATCTAGGGCCACGATCGGGTCCTCAGTCCCATTAAATGGCGTATTGCAGACCTTCTTGAAGTTACCAAAGGTGAAGGCAGTCACTTTCCTCGTCCTTGGCACTAGCGGTGTCTCGACTTCAAGTGCTGGCTGCTCCACTGGTGTAGCTGTTGTCGCAGTAGAATGGTTGGAGGCCAGGGTATGAACAAGCTGCTGCAGGGTATCTACCTGCTTTTGTTGGACCGAGAGTCGGGCCTCAAGATTGCTCTCGAACTTGGCTTGGCGGGCATAATCTCTCTGTCGTTGCTCCGTTAACATTTGCATCACCTGGTGAAGCGAATCTGATCGAGACATGCCCTGTTGGCTCCGAGAGCTTCCTGAAGTTCCGGAACTGCTCTCCTGAGTCCTTGTCTCGCCTGGTGCTAGCGCTGATGGTTGCGCTTACGCCGTTCCTTGCAAAGAAGGTAATTTACATCAGGATCATAATGTATTATAGACTTATTGCATGAACGTATCTCATTTTGGCCTTAACGAGTTCAGGAGTTCGCACAGGGATTTATCGTTAAAGGAACTTTCCCAGTTCAAGAGTCAAAGGAACTTTGAAGCTGTGCTCTGATACCAACATGTCATGCCCCAATTCCGTGGAATCGATAGTCGTCCCCCGGGCGTAACCGTCGTGCGGGCCTAGGTTGCGCACCGCACAAGGCTAAGTATTTTATTTTCCCATAGCGAGCACATATTTAGAGTACGCAGATAAATTAAAACACAGATTGAAGCATGAAAAAGTTCTCTTTTATTGATAATATGAACATCTATTACAAACTCCTTGAACTGAGTCATAAGGATTTGCCTCTATGGGCTTATAAAAGTGTTAACACAAAATGAGATAGCAGTCATGTACATTACATCCTTTACTAAACTCAAAATATAAGACCTTGGGTCGGAACGACTGCTTTACCACGAAGTTGCATGTTTGCTTGGTGGCTAGCTTCTTCTTCAAAATGCTTCCTCTTCAAAATGCTTCAAAAGGTTGGCACGGTCGAGGCTTGCCTACAGCTGGACTGGATTGGGGGTTTGTCTTCTGCTCCTCGCTCGGCTCTCCTTAGCGCGGGAAACCTGTTTCAACGAGGGTCAGTACATCAAAATGTACTGGTGAAGGCAAGCTAACCCAACTATACCAATCAACACGTTGTTTTTAATGAAGCATGCATATTTATTGTGGGTTTCTATCTTACCTTAGTTCATTTTACAACAAGACATAGATATAGAATCATTGAAATAACCCGCCACCGCTCGGTGACATTTACCTGCCCGTCTGAACCACCTGTATAATACTTACCTCGCCTTCCCTGCCAAGAAGACACAAGTTAGAAGCAACAGGTTTAAATATACGAGGGAATCACTGGCACGTTGCCATAATGGACGGGCTAGTCTAGGTACGGAGTGCCGTGCGACGCATAGATCAGGACGTCCCAAGGCATTCCATCCTATAGCAGGTGACTATCATGAGTTCCGTCCGAATCAGATCGGTGCCGGTGCCCCAGCGACCGTCCGCAGGAACTGAGACCTTGTGCACAAGTTGTCCGTGATCAACGTAGTACACTAAGTTAGCATCGAGGCAAATCAGGGCATATCAGGAGCATGGCAGTAACAGGGCAAGATTTACTTTTGCATAGTCTTCCAGTTCGGTTTATTGCATTCAAGATGAGTTCTATACATAGCATAATTTTTAAGAAGAAATATGTATTCTAACTTGCATTTATGCATATGATGAACATTTGGAACGAACGAGCATGTAAGTAAGTAACCGTTCACAAGTTTTATTTGACAAGCATAATTCTCAAGTCTATTTCCTTATTATCTTGAAGTCTTTTAGTTATTACTTGGTATCGTCTGATCGGGTCAAGCAAGAACACAAGATTATGATGTGAAGACTAGCAAGCAGGGCTAGCTAATCGGGATGGTAGCCACTCACTTTAGTAGTTGGAAGGAAGAAGGAAAGAAGGGCTTTAGGAGTCCGCTCGAGCGACGCCTACTGCTGGATCACCTGTATTGCCACGAACAGCTGATCATTACTTCTTTTTCTTCTTTTAGTTATCGGAATTGAAGTGCAGTCCTACGAACGAAAGCAATAAAATCCACCGAAATCGTTCAAGAAAACCCAAGCAAATCCGAAAACCAACTCAAGGCACGAAAGCAACAAGCGACAGCGAAAACTAGGCAGCAAAAGAATGCAGCGGAGAGGTCCCTCCTGACTCTGCCGCTAAGTCGATCCCGGGGGCACGGTCCACTGAATATGGGAATCGATTCCGAAGAGACAAATCCATAACGAGGATGAGTTCTTGATTCAATATATCCCGATCGAACGATACCGTCTTGTATTTCTTAGCCGCGCTCCCCGAATAGGGGGAACGGGGCACCACACTGGCAACGCTCATCACTGGTGGATCTCAGAGGAAGAGCGTTTGGGACCCGATCGGGTCACATGGGAAGAGTTCTCTAGGCTCTTCCAAAAGATATATATACCTTCCACTGCCCGAGCAGAACTTCGGGATAGATTCCAGAACCTCAGGCAGAGAAGTATGACTATAGAGTAATATAATGCAGAGTTCCTCCGCCTGAGCAGATTTGTACCGTACCTGATCCGGACCGAGGAGACGAAGGCCGAGAAGTCTATGAAGGCCTGAGTTTCGAGGCGCAGAGATTTATTGGGTCTATAGCCCCCACCTCCTACTCTGAGGTGTTATTAGCAGCACGACGCCAGGACCGCATCAACAAGATGGATGCCAGCCTGAAGCGCTTATGTGCATCATCATCATTAGTTCGAGCCCCGCAGGGAGGACATGTGAAGCGTCCATTGGTACAGCAGTAGCAGCAGAGAGCAGCACCCCTGCAGGGAGCAGTGATTCCCATATGTTATTACTACGGCAAGAAGGGATATTTATTGAGGGACTCTCGACGGAGGCTGGGCACTTGTCTGATATATGGGTCAGACCAGCATGCATTCCGAGATTGCCCAGACCAGAGTGATCCAATACAGATGGTTCATCAGCCAGCCTTGCCAGCACCGAGACCTTATCAATAGCTTCCCGGACCGAGGCTGCCTTAGCCAGGAGCTGGAGCACTACGACCACCAGCACCAGAAGGAAATCAGAGGAGGCCACCCTTGGCCCCACAGGCAGATCAATTCTAGCATGCTCGACAGCAGCCGAGTGCACCAGCACCGAGACATGGTCAGGCCTATGTGATGACTATAGAGGAGGCGGAGACAGCCGAAGAAGTGATCGCAGGTACTATCTTAGTAGCTTCATTACCAGCAGTAGTATTATTTGATTCTGGTGCCACACACTCTTTCATAGCTGCTAGTTTTGTGGCCACCCATAGAATAGCAACTGCACCCCTTCCGAAGATTAAGAGGATTCTTACGGGAGGTGGAATAGTACCAGTTAGCGACACTTGTAGATCATGTTCAGTAGTTGTTTGTGGACGAGAGATGCGTGCCCGATTTTTGGTCTTCTCCATTCCGGACTATGACATTGTCTTAGGCATGGATTGGTTAAGCCAATACCACGCAACGCTAGATTACCATCATGGTTGCGTCATATTTAGACCACCGGGTCACCCTGAGTTTGAGTTTCTTCGGGGAGCCCGAGAGCATGGTGTCCAACCTACCTTAGCGACACACATTGCAGAAGGTGAACCGATGTACCCTCACCTTATATCAGAGTTTGAGGATGTGTTTTTAGAGGATTTTCCAGGCCTGCCACCTGACAAAGAGATAGAGTTCACTATAGAGTTGACTCCCGGAGCTGAGCCAGTTACTTCTCCCGTCTACAGACTAGCATCGAAGGAGTTGGTTGAGTTGAAAGTCCAAGTAGATAATCTCTTATATAAGGGTTTCATTCGGACTAGTGTTTATCTATGGGGAGCACCCATCTTATTTGTGCCAAAGAAGGACGAGACGGTACGTTTGTGTATCGATTACAGGACGTTAAATGCTGTAACGATAAATAACAAGTACCCATTGTCGCGCATCGATGATTTATTTGATCAGCTTAGTGGTGCATGTGTATTCTCGAAGATCGATCTCAGATCCGGCTATCATTAAATCAAGGTACAGAAAGAGGACATTCTGAAGACGGCCTTTCGGACGAAGTACGGGCACTATGAGTTTCTAGTCATGCCGTTTGGTTTAACCAACGCGCCAACAGTATTTATGAGTCTGATGAACAATGTTTTCCACCAGTACTTAAATTAATTCGTTGTGGTATTTATCGATGACATCTTGGTATATTCCAAGAGCCAGGAGGAGCACGAGAGGCATCTCAGGATCGTGTTGGACATGCTGAGGCAGTAGAGGTTGTATGCCAAGCTCAGCAAATATGAGTTCTGCTTGGATAGAGTACCATTCCTGGGACACATAATTATCGGAGATGGACTATCAGTTAACCCGGAGAAGATTGTTGAAGTTGAGACGTGGCCTACCCCTACATCAGTTACAAAGATTAGGAGTTTTCTTGGACTTGTCGGATATTATCGGAGGTTCATGGAAAACTTCTCGAGGATCATTGCGCCTATGGCGCGACTGACGCATAAAGGCGAGGAGTTTATCTGGACTAAGGAGTGTCAGACGGCTTTCGATGAGCTGAAGAAGCGTCTGACATCAGCACCAATTTTGATACTTCTTTCAGGATCGGGAGAATTTGTAGTGTATAGTGATGCATCTGGGAGCGGATCAGGATGTGTACTGATGCAACACGACAAGGTGATAGCTTATACATCGAGACAGCTAAGAGTTCATGAGAAGAACTATCTGATACACAATCTAGATCTAGTTGTAGTGATATTTGTACTAAAGTTATGGCGGCACTACCTTTATGGAGAGCGTGTTGAGATTTACACAGATCATAAAAGCCTGAAGTATGTCTATACTCAGAAGGAGCTCAACATGAGACAGAGGCGATGGCTAGAGTTTATGACAGACTATGATATAAAGTTGCAGTACCACCCTGGCAAGGTGAATGTAGTAGCAGATGCCTTAAGCAGGAAGCCCATGTCATACTTTTTGACGACTCGGCGACAATTGTTAGAGGATCTTCAGGATCTCGGGATAGAGATTGTACTGTCAGGCATGGATGGACAAATAGCCAGTCTCGAGGTTCAGTCTACATTGATTGAGAGGATCAAGGCAGCTCTGCCTACAGATACAAGATTTTGGCGACTACGAGAGAGGACAGAGGCCGGCATGCAGACGGGACTCAGGATTCATGAAGATGGAATATTGAGGTGTGGAGATCGCCTATATGTTTCGAGTGGCGAGCTACGCCAGGAGTTGATGACCGATGCTTATAGCTCAATTTATTCTATTCATCCCGGGGATACGAAGATGTACCGAGATTTGAGACAACACTACTGGTGGCATGGGATGAAGAGGGAGATTACGAGATTCGTAGCGAGATGTTTGGTCTGTCAGTAAGTCAAGACTGAACATCAAAGGACTGCAGGACTATTGCAGCCGCTTCCCATTTCTGAGTGGAAGTGGAAACACATTACCATGGACTTTGTCACAAGATTCCTGAGGAGCCATAGCGGGAAGGATGCAGTTTGGGTTATCGTAGACCGACTCACCAAGTATGCATATTTCTTGCCCTTCAGAGTTGGGCGGTCCACGGAGATATTAGCTGACATATATATGAGGCAGATAGTAGGACTACATGGAGTGCCTGTCAGCATTGTATCGGATCGTGATTCCAGATTCACATCATATTTTTGGTAGAGTATGAGAAGGAGAGCCTAGGAACCCGTCTCAAGTTCAGCACTGCATATCATCTACAGACTGATGGCCAGTCAGAGCGCACGATTCAGATACTAGAGGATATATTGAGAGCGTGCGTGATCGACTTTGGAGGATCTTGGGAGGACCATCTACACTTGGTGGAATTCTCCTACAACAATAGTTACCAGGCCAGCATACAGATGGCACCTTATGAGGCACTGTACGGTAGAAAGTGTAGGTCACCGGTATATTGGAGTGACGTGGGAGAGCGTCAGAGACTTTATCCAGAGTTGGTAACACAGACAGTGGAGAAAGTAAAGCAGATTCAGAGCCACCTCCGTGCAGCACAGGACAGACAGAAGCATTGGACAAATGCGCATCGCAGACCTTTGGAGTTCAAGGAAGGTGACCATGTATTTTTGAAGATATCGCCTACTCGTGGTACTATCAGATTCGGAGGCAGAGCCTCCTTCATGTGGCAGCTACCCAACCTCGACTGCCACCGTCCTCCACCTGCTGCTGCATTCACCATTACCATCCCACACCACCTCCACGCTCACCGCCGAGCTCCGGCCACCACCGCGTACAGCATCCTCCATCCCGACGTGCTACCACCGCCACGTCCATCACCTCCCCCTCGGCCGTCGACCAACCTCCTCCACACGACTGAAAACACCATCGTCATCTCCACCTTACTCGTTGACCACCACCACCTTATATTACCCGACCGACCTCGAGCCATTCTCCGGCCACCCAACCAACCGCCTATACATCAACCTCCGACAGTCGGCCATCCCGCCGTCTACACGAACCACCACCTCGACTCCACCTTACTGCTACAAACCGGCCTCCACATCGACCATGTTTACCATCCCGATGTGTTACCCGCTTCACCACACTCCGGCCAACCCCTCGGCCATCCGGCCAGCACCACCACCACACCGCAGAGGTAACCTCTCCTCCATCCCCCTTGTTTAGTGTGGTATTATTATTTTGTGATATATAACAGTTAGTTAGGGTTTATGTGTATATAATGAGTTTAGGGTTTAAATGCCATATGAGATTTTAGGGTTTATTACATTTTATTATATGCATTTGATGGTTGTGAATGATATATATGATATTTAGGGTTTTATGTTATGCTTTGTGATGGGTATCGAGGAGCAGGTTTAATTGTTGGGAAATGGTAGAGTGATATCAAAACATTGGTTATTATTGAAAACTAATATTTAATAATAAAGTTGTTTGAGGAGTACTTGTGTATATGTGAAAGGATGTTCAAATATTTAAATAAATTTTGTTGAGGGTGGTTTAATAGATAATAATTATTATTGAGAGCTGGTAGATAATAATGAGTTTAATTGAGGAGTAATTTTTATTGTGAAATGGTAATGATGGTTATATAACAGAAGGTTTAATAATTAATAATTATTTTATTCGAGGATGATATTTAAATATTCATGATAACGTCTGTGAAGACCAGGGTAAAATCTGAGGAATGAACATACTTGAATTACTGAACACCATAATAAATATAGGATTGAGGATTTGTCTGATGATATTATACATGTGATTAATCAGATTAGTTGTAGCATACCTTTAGTCAACCTTGGTCAACCCTCTAACTTAGTGTCTATGTGAGTTTGTAGCAGAGATTGAAATATATGCTAGACGTGTGTCACCTCTTATTTTAGCATCATGATAGTTTATTGATTGAGCTTGTATCTCGCCTCTAGGAACTACAGGTGTCACTACCACATTTCCAGATTAGGGCATTTGTGTAATTTCACTATTTTGAATAATTATGTATTTAATTAATCTGACGAGTTTTATAAATTTATTATATGTTGTAATTGTGGTTGGTTTTAGGTCAAACCCTAGAACTCATTAGGACTAACCCTAATGAGTAAACCCTAGTTGAAAACCAAATTCTAGTGAAACCCTAGAATTCTAATTTTAGGTTTGAACCTAAAACCCTGGATTGACTAAACCTTAGTTAATTAGGTTCTACATGACCTAACCTGGGGGTTAAACCTAAAACTATGCATATGAAACCCTAAACCTAGTTCTAATATAAGAGGGAGCCTCCCTCTAAACCATTCTTCATGTAGAAAGAAGAAACCCTAGCCTCCATCAAGAAAAACCATTTGTCCTCCACCCCAAATTCGGAATTTAAAACCCTAGGATTCCATCTTCCTCCTCCAAAGCAAGGGAAGCAAGGAGCTTGGGTCAAGGAGCCTTGGGGGAAGAAGGACCTTCATTGGAGAAACCATCTCCCATAGGTAAATCCGATTTTTAATCCTGCTAATTTTTGTTTTCTTAATTGTGGTCGGTTTTAGGAACCCTTGTTGTTCAGATTTCGATTTTTGGAACCCTAACCCTAGGTATTTGAGTGTAGGCTGATTTTCACCTCACGTATGAGAGTAGATTCGAAGTTAGGGTTTCGATTGGGGAAAATTATCTGTGTTATGTGTAATTATGTAGTGTAGGGTTGATCTCGATTTTTAGGTTTTTGAGTTGAGGATTCATGGGTACTTGTGTGGATCCGATTTCAGCCCCCTAGGTGTTTGTAGAAATGCCCTTAGGGATTACCTATCTAATTCTTTCTGATATTGCAAGTTTTAATATATAAATATATATACACACATGTAATTGCATAGGTATTGAATATATTGTGTGATTTGGGTAAATATTGGACTATGGGGGATCTTCCTGTGCACAGTCGGGTTTGGTCCAGATCTGTGCAGTGTGATACTGTGGGCTCGTGTATGGTTATGGCATTTGGGTTTAGTATCAGTGTCAGGATTCTATGTATCAGTGGATACGTGTGTGTTTGAGAACTCTCAGATTCCTGTGTGAAGAGCAGTGCATATGTGTTTATGTCCCTGTGTGTACATGACTGTGTGAACCAAAACCTGTGTCTCAGTTAGTTTACCTGTGTGTAGGTATTTTAGTGGCAGTGTGGGTTTTGTGTCAGTCTCAGTGAGTGTAACCTGGGAGTAATGTGTGTGTGTGTATGTGAGTACCTATGCCTATATTGTGTGTTAATTCCTGTGCCTGGGTTAGAACCTGTGTCTGTGTGTGTATAGGATTAAGATTTCAGTGTATTAACTGTGCAGAATGTATGTGTGTGTGTAGGTGACTGTGTGTATCCTAGAACCCAGAACCTGTGTGTGAGTTCTAGAGGTATTTGAGTATCAGACTGTGTTTGCCTGTGTGTGTGTGTCCCAGGATCTGTCCATGTGTGTGTGTGTGTTTTAGTGAGCACAGAGGTATACCAGTTCCTAACTCGAGTGTTAGGGTATCAGTTAGACTAGTGTTTATTGTGAGTGTGTGTCCCAGTATTCTCAGTGAGCCCGAGTGCCAGGGTGTGTGTGTGAGCCTAGCTAGCTGTGCTGTGCTGTGTACACATGTGTGATAGTGTGCGAGATACCTAGGTGTCTATGTGTCAGTGTGGTTTCTGTATCAGTGAACTGTGTTTACCTGTGCCTGTGCATTTTATTCAGTGTGTGTGTAGGAGTTTTATGTCCCTGTGTGTGTCTATGGGTGTAATTGTGTATTAAACCAGTGTACTCAATGTGTGTGTGTCTACTGAGGAATTCTCAGTGTATCTAGGATTTGAATGTGTCAGTGTCTTCCTGTGTGTGTTTGGGTTCTCTTGAGTTAGGCATCTAGGATTTGGGAACAGGTGATTGGTGTATCAGTAACTTAGATGAATTCTGTGAGCAGTGTGAAACTGTCCAAATTAATACCTCGGTAGAGTTCAGTGTGTTATTTCTGTGTCTCAGTAATGTGTGTGTCTGTGAGTGTCAGTCTCTATATTTGGGGGAGATGAGTAGTAGCATCTGACACAGTGAGTGATCCTGCCAGTAGCCCTAAGTTTCTCTCAAAGATTAAGCCATGTATGTGTAGTCTGAACATTGTTCGAACTGTGTAACTGTGTCAGTATGTGTGGGGAGAAAGTCTGGGAGCAATTCAGTGTGTATCCTAGGTTCCTCCAGATTTCAGAACCTGAGTAGTCTGTGTGTAGGTGTTCAGTGAGCTATGTGTGTCAGTGTATATGTGTGTGCAACTTATGTATCACTAAGTGAGTACCTATGTGTATAAATCATTAGTATTTGGTATTGGTTAAATTGGTATCATGTATAGTAGGTAAGGTTAGATACCAAATAGGTATTAGGTATTAAGTTACTAGTTAAGTTGTCAACTAGTATAAGTTAGGTATCCTTAGTATGGACAATTAGATAAGAATAAGACTAAGGTTGACTAGTAAACCTTAGTATGACCTAGAACCTCGTATTTAATTAGTTAATCATGCTCATTCTCTTAATTCATTATTTAACATTGATATCTTATATATAGGTCATTGTGATCCCACTTTGGACATTGATCCTCACACTTTGCTCAGGACCACAGGCGAGTACATTCTCTGACAGTTTTCATTGTTGATTATTTCTATATTGTAGTGTATTACATACTTGATTCCGACACTATGGATACACGGGTTAGCACCCTAGATCCCCATCATGAGGAGTCGTGATTGGAATCCATCGTGCTAGCTGGGGGATGGGGAACTATTAGTAGATTATGTGATCATATCTAAATCCTTTATATGCATCATAGCTCACCCCACTTCTCATGTTGGGTGCGGCCTGACCATCTTACATGCATCATAGCTGTTATATATGATTAACCTGACCACTACATGCATCATAGCTAACCATATGGTTAGCCTGACCTACAAGAATCATAGTTAATCATATATAACCAGCCTGATCAAGTCCCAAGCCGATCACATGATAAACTGATAATTCAAACACTTAGCTAGATGTCTATTTTATTCAGATTCACCTGTTCCAGCATTCACTACTTATTGTCTAGCATTCACTATTTATTGTTCATTACTAGATGCCCTATTGCCTATTTCCATTTTCTCCAGTACTTTACATTTCCAGCATTTATTTTCCATCTTGTATTTCTTACACTGTTTATAGATTTTGTCAATGTAATAAAACTGCTGTTAGTTCTTGTGCTTCGCTCCAATCCTGACTGGATAACAAAATTTTCAGAGGACCTGGAGAACTTTTGCCCCACTCATTACGGCTCAGGAATATAGGGAGATTTCACTCCAGAAATTCCAGAGGAGTTGCCTATCCTAGAGGAGATCTTGCCTGCCTGTACTAAGATTATTTTCTGCATTTATTGTTTTGGACTGAGACTGAGTTGTATTTATTTATTTTATGACTTTGTGAGGTCATCTAGACCCAAGATTTGAGTTGGACTTATTTTGGTTGGTTTTTATTAGAACTCTTTTCAATTCTCATCGTGCCATTATTCTTATAGCTTGTGATTGAGTATATTATAGAACTGTGGTTTATTTATCATTGTCCTCCGTACGGAGTTGAGACTATTGACAGGATATACTATGTTTATGTCCTAGACAGCGTTCTACCGCCGATGCTGCGGCGTAGGCTGGACGTACCCACGACTCATGCCCAAATTCTGGGTGCGGGTCGTGACACGTTTTTAGTGGTGGCCCATGCAGGTCTAGTCCTAGATTCGCATTAGAGCGATATCGTAGTGGTGCTCGCTTAGAGTATTACTACGAGCCTGTTTTAGGAAATAGGAATTAGGCCGAGGATATGCTCAATCACAATTAGGAAATTTCTGAATCTTATAATACTGCTCTTAATGATTACTTCCTTTAGAAATTTATTGTCCTTCCTTGATGATATCGTACCTATTACCTTAATCGATTCCTTTCGCGCTGTCCTCAGGATGCCGTCGAGGACCAGATCGCAGGATCAGCAGCAACCTCTGAGGCAGATCCAGCAGGCTTGTCACTTCTGTAAGAAGCCAGGTCACCTTTGGAAGAGCTGTAGGATGAGGCGAGGACTTTGTTTGTACTGTGGCACTGCGAGACATCAAGTGAAGGGTTGTATTCGAGCTCCTTATCTTCCCGACCAGTGCACAAATCCAAATCAAAGAAGTCCAGTTAAGCCACATGTGGGACCGCAGGTGGCCCATCATCAACAGCACCAGACACCAGTTCGAGGACACATCCAGCAGCAACAGCCACAGAGACAGACTCAGCCCACTATCCAGTGTGTGTATTGCAGGAAGATGGGACATACCAGAGACATCTGCAGGAAGAGGTTGGGCACATGTCTGTCCTGCGGATCGACGACACATCAGCTGAGGGATTGCCCTACCATACAGACTCGCCCAGGTCAGGGTGGAGCAGCCGTCCAGATAGGACCAGACAGGGTACCTGTCGTACCAGGAGGCCAACAACAGAGAGGACCTCCACTTCCACCGCAGCAGCAGATGTTTGCTCAACACCGGCGGCAAAGAGGTGCACCCCAGGGGCGAGCATACGCCATAGCAGTCGAGGAGGTCGAACCAGCAGGAGACTTGATCACAGGTTCAGTTCTTCTCGATTGTATTACCGCGTTTACCTTATTCGACTCTGGCGCTTCCCATAGTTTTGTGTCTGTATCTTATGCCCTTCGACATCATTTAGAGACAGAACCACTAGCTAGGATTTGCAAGATCACGACTGGTGGAGGTATTATCCTAGTCTGTGATTACTGCAAGGACCGAAGGGTGTCAGTAGGAGGCCGAGAGTTGAACGTGAGCTTACTCGTCATGCCACTCCCGGGTACGATATTGTACTCGGAATGAACTGGTTGAGCAGGCATCATGCTACTATAGAGTGTTATAGAGGCAGAGTATTATTTTGATCACCAGGAGAGCCGGAATTCGAGGTCGCCAGAGGAGCAGCGGAGCAGAGCAGGATGCTCGATCACAATTATTGAGAGATTCCTGGGATGACCCTTGAGAATCTCGTTATGAATTCCAATTTAATTCCTTTCCCCTTGTTTTCGTTTGTTCTCGCTTGTTGATAATGAGTTTGATTCTTGTAGACCAGTCGTTAAATTTAATTCTTGGTATCGTTGTTGAGTTGATTTCTTATCGAGATGAATTTTTACGGGCTAAATTTACGGTATCATCTGATGACATATTTGATGAGGACAGTGAGAAAGGTAAAACGTCTACTTTGGTTATAGAACCTAGGGTTTATCGCAGCCATACTAGCTGTTGCGACGAGAACGTAGGAACCTGACTTGGATGTACATACTGTAGTTATGAAACTTAGAGTCTATCGTAGCCATACCGGTTGGCGTGGCGAGGATTCTAGATGACATGATTATAGGGTTGCATACCTTAGTTACGGAACCTGTCGTTTATCGCATCTATGCTTACTGGCGTGGCAAGGATTCTGAGTGTCATGATTTCTGACAGACGTGTATGATTATCAGGTTGTATCTTAAATCGGTTCTTAAAGTCTCATCTCAGTACTTATCTATTTCTGTTATTACATGACTTTGTTCCATCGCTTCTTTTGTTTGCTGGCGGTAGCAATACTTTCAGTCCTCAATCCAGTTTCTTGTGAGCTTTTATTCTTTGAGGGTTCTTTGTTAAGTATGATAATTAGTGACTTGTAATTATGTCTGTGTCTTGAGTATTAGTATTGACTGAGTATTGCTTGTGAGTTTGTAAGTGTTTCCTAGTTGGACATATGAGCAGAAGGCATTTATCTAGAGTTAACCCATAGCATAGTGTCTTGTAGCGATAGTTCTATGATAGGTGTGTTATAGTTAGTATTGGCACTATAGATAGAAGGAGAAAAGAGTATCAGTGATAATTCCAAGAGTTAGTATTAGAGCCAACATACCCGTCCTGGGTAATCATGATGGTGTAATTAGATGATCTATGTAAATAATTAAGTATCAAGGATTTGTGTTAAGAATTAATGGAGCATGACGTTCAATTGGATGATTGATATCGGGTGTGTTAAAGGTAAGGAATTGTATATGCATAAAAGAGTTAATGAGGAGTCATGAGTGGAGAAATATCGGAATTGGTAATAAAAATGGTGAGGCGTATCACAGATCAGTTAAACAGGCTGTAAAAGGTTAAAGGGAAATACCTATACATTAATCGAGATAAGGAACCATATACTTGCCCATGAGAATAAGAAATATGAGTGTTATAAAAGATACAGCTAATCATGAGTTCTAATAAGTTGAGGAGATGATCCAATAATGAAGCTCGCGATATCATACCAAGGGTACTAATGATTCTATAACAAGGATTAGTCGAGAATGATGATAATAACAGTAAGCACTCTGTGTGATGATAATTGGATGATATACCAGTTAATATAGATTGAAATTCATGGAAGAAAATACATGTGATGATAACTTTGATCATTGAAAGAAATAGTGCAATAAATTCGGGCAGTACAATTTTAGTACCCAGTTGGCAGTGGTGGACAATAGGTGTATTAAGTGCACCTCGAGTATTAGAGACCGTGAGCACTTATATGTAAATTTATGGATAAGCATTAATTTAAATAAAGAATTAAGGGGTTAATATAACAGAATTGATGGATCATTGATTTTACGAAGATCGAGGTATGATTGAAACTCGAGGATAAAACATTAACTTAAAAAGGGAGAGTTAAGAAATTAACATGGCAAAATTGAGGAATTATTAATTTTAGTAAGGTTATGATATGATAGAATTGGTGATTAAAAATTGAGAAATTTAGGAGATTGTCATTTGACCACAAGTTACGAATTTTTGGACGTTGCATTAGAAGGATCTCTAAGTGTCGCACTGGTGAGTATTGTGAGAAAAAAGGAAACTGAAGAATCAGATCATTGATGGTTTATTGTTGAATTCAGACTTTTGGGACGAGATTCAATACATTGATTGAAATTAAATTTGAGGAACAGATATCAAATTTTGAGTATTTAATTAACTTAAAATTTTGGAGAAAATTGTGAGGGAAATGGACCTTGATTTTTATTTTCGAGGATATTGTAAAAAAAAAAAATTGAGATTGTGAAATGGCAAGATGGATTACTACCTGATTTTGTGATTGATGAATTTAACTATTGATGAGAAATAAAATGATGAATAAACACTACTATGAGGACTTTAAATTTTGAGGACGAAATTCTTTTAAGGAGGGTAGACTTGTCACTACCACATTTCCAGATTAGGGCATTTGTGTAATTTCACTATTTTGAATAATTATGTATTTAATTAATCTGACGAGTTTTATAAATTTATTATATGTTGTAATTGTGGTTGGTTTTAGGTCAAACCCTAGAACTCATTAGGACTAACCCTAATGAGTAAACCCTAGTTGAAAACCAAATTCTAGTGAAACCCTAGAATTCTAATTTTAGGTTTGAACCTAAAACCCTGGATTGACTAAACCTTAGTTAATTAGGTTCTACATGACCTAACCTGGGGGTTAAACCTAAAACTATGCATATGAAACCCTAAACCTAGTTCTAATATAAGAGGGAGCCTCCCTCTAAACCATTCTTCATGTAGAAAGAAGAAACCCTAGCCTCCATCAAGAAAAACCATTTGTCCTCCACCCCAAATTCGGAATTTAAAACCCTAGGATTCCATCTTCCTCCTCCAAAGCAAGGGAAGTAAGGAGCTTGGGTCAAGGAGCCTTGGGGGAAGAAGGACCTTCATTGGAGAAACCATCTCCCATAGGTAAAACCGATTTTTAATCCTGCTAATTTTTGTTTTCTTAATTGTGGTCGGTTTTAGGAACCCTTGTTGTTCAGATTTCGATTTTTGGAACCCTAACCCTAGGTATTTGAGTGTAGGCTGATTTTTACCTCACGTATGAGAGTAGATTCGAAGTTAGGGTTTCGATTGGGGAAAATTATATGTGTTATGTGTAATTATGTAGTGTAGGGTTGATCTCGATTTTTAGGTTTTCGAGTTGAGGATTCATGGGTACTTGTGTGGATCCGATTTCAGCCCCCTAGGTGTTTGTAGAAATGCCCTTAGGGATTACCTATCTAATTCTTTCTGATATTGCAAGTTTTAATATATAAATATATATACACACATGTAATTGCATAGGTATTGAATATATTGTGTGATTTGGGAAAATATTGGACTATGGGGGATCTTTCTGTGCACAGTCGGGTTTGGTCCAGATCTGTGCAGTGTGATACTGTGGGCTCGTGTATGGTTATGGCATTTGGGTTTAGTATCAGTGTCAGGAATCTATGTATCAGTGGATACGTGTGTGTTTGAGAACTCTCAGATTCCTGTGTGAAGAGCAGTGCATATGTGTTTATGTCCCTGTGTGTACATGACTGTGTGAACCAAAACCTGTGTCTCAGTTAGTTTACCTGTGTGTAGGTATTTTAGTGGCAGTGTGGGTTTTGTGTCAGTCTCAGTGAGTGTAACCTGGGAGTAATGTGTGTGTGTGTATGTGAGTACCTATGCCTATATTGTGTGTTAATTCCTGTGCCTGGGTTAGAACCTGTGTCTGTGTGTGTATAGGATTAAGATTTCAGTGTGTTAACTGTGCAGAATGTATGTGTGTGTAGGTGACTGTGTGTATCCTAGAACCCAGAACCTGTGTGTGAGTTCTAGAGGTATTTGAGTATCAGACTGTGTTTGCATGTGTGTGTATGTCCCAGGATCTGTCCATGTGTGTGTGTGTGTGTTTTAGTGAGCACAGAGGTATACCAGTTCCTAACTCGAGTGTTAGGGTATCAGTTAGACTAGTGTTTATTGTGAGTGTGTGTCCCAGTATTCTCAGTGAGCCCGAGTGCCAGGGTGTGTGTGTGAGCCTAGCTAGCTGTGCTGTGCTGTGTACACATGTGTGATAGTGTGCGAGATACCTAGGTGTCTATGTGTCAGTGTGGTTTCTGTATCAGTGAACTGTGTTTACCTGTGCCTGTGCATTTTATTCAGTGTGTGTGTAGGAGTTTTATGTCCCTGTGTGTGTCTATGGGTGTAATTGTGTATTAAACCAGTGTACTCAATGTGTGTGTGTCTACTGAGGAATTCTCAGTGTATCTAGGATTTGAATGTGTCAGTGTCTTCCTGTGTGTGTTTGGGTTCTCTTGAGTTAGGCATCTAGGATTTGGGAACAGGTGATTGGTGTATCAGTAACTTAGATGAATTCTGTGAGCAGTGTGAAACTGTCCAAATTAATACCTCGGTAGAGTTCAGTGTGTTATTTCTGTGTCTCAGTAATGTGTGTGTCTGTGAGTGTCAGTCTCTATATTTGGGGGAGATGAGTAGTAGCATCTGACACAGTGAGTGATCCTGCCAGTAGCCCTAAGTTTCTCTCAAAGATTAAGCCATGTATGTGTAGTCTGAACATTGTTCGAACTGTGTAACTGTGTCAGTATGTGTGGGGAGAAAGTCTGGGAGCAATTCAGTGTGTATCCTAGGTTCCTCCAGATTTCAGAACCTGAGTAGTCTGTGTGTAGGTGTTCAGTGAGCTATGTGTGTTAGTGTGTATGTGTGTGCAACTTATGTATCACTAAGTGAGTACCTATGTGTATAAATCATTAGTATTTGGTATTGGTTAAATTGGTATCATGTATAGTAGGTAAGGTTAGATACCAAATAGGTATTAGGTATTAAGTTACTAGTTAAGTTGTCAACTAGTATAAGTTAGGTATCCTTAGTATGGACAATTAGATAAGAATAAGACTAAGGTTGACTAGTAAACCTTAGTATGACCTAGAACCTCGTATTTAATTAGTTAATCATGCTCATTCCCTTAATTCATTATTTAACATTGATATCTTATATATAGGTTATTGTGATCCCACTTTGGACATTGATCCTCACACTTTGCTCAGGACCACAGGCGAGTACATTCTCTGACAGTTTTCATTGTTGATTATTTCTATATTGTAGTGTATTACATACTTGATTCCGACACTATGGATACACGGGTTAGCACCCTAGATCCCCATCATGAGGAGTCGTGATTGGAATCCATCGTGCTAGCTGGGGGATGGGGAACTATTAGTAGATTATGTGATCATATCCAAATCCTTTACATGCATCATAGCTCACCCCACTTCTCACGTTGGGTGCGGCCTGACCATCTTACATGCATCATAGCTGTTATATATGATTAACCTGACCACTACATGCATCATAGCTAACCATATGGTTAGCCTGACCTACAAGAATCATAGTTAATCATATATAACCAGCCTGATCAAGTCCCAAGCCGATCACATGATAAACTGATAATTCAAACACTTAGCTAGATGTCTATTTTATTCAGATTCACCTGTTCCAGCATTCACTACTTATTGTCTAGCATTCACTATTTATTGTTCATTGCTAGATGCTCTATTGCCTATTTCCATTTTCTCCAGTACTTTACATTTCCAGCATTTATTTTCCATCTTGTATTTCTTACACTGTTTATAGATTTTGTCAATGTAATGAAACTGCTGTTAGTGCTTGTGCTTCGCTCCAATCCTGACTGGATAACAAAATTTTCAGAGGACCTGGAGAACTTTTGCCCTACTCATTACGGCCCAGGAATAGAGGGAGATTTCACTCCAGAAATCCCAGAGGAGTTGCCTATCCTAGAGGAGATCTTGTCTGCCTGTACTTAGATTATTTTCTGTATTTATTATTTTGGACTGAGACTGAGTTGTATTTATTTATTTTGTGACTTTGTGAGGTCATCTAGACCCAAGATTTGAGTTGGACTTATTTTGGTTGGTTTTTATTAGAACTCTTTTCAATTCTCATCGTGCCATTATTCTTATAGCTTGTGATTGAGTATATTATAGAACTGTGGTTTATTTATCATTGTCCTCCGTACGGAGTTGAGACTATTGACAGGATATACTATGTTTATGTCCTAGACAGCGTTCTACCGCCGATGCTGCGGCGTAGGCTGGACGTACCCACGACTCATGCCCAAATTCCGGGTGCGGGTCGTGACAACAGGACCCGTGGACTTGGACGTTGTATCGGAGCCCCATCTTCAGCATCCGGATCCAGGCAAGTGTACCTTGTCACCCTGTATTTTAGTTACCAGATATTTATTTATTACATCCATTGTGCACGTTATGGATTAGAATCGTTACTTCGCGTCCGGGTCACAACCGGGTGCAGACATTCGTCGATAACGAGTGATAGATGTTTGCAACACCTTGATGTACACACTTGGTTACATCATAACCCTAGGACACATCCAGACACTGTCATCGTGCCAGATTTCCTGTATCCTGATACTGTCAGCGTGACTGGAAACTGGGACGACTTTAGGGTCGTGATCGTTGATAGTTATTTCAGTATGACGAGACTGTTAGATAAAGCTTCTGGTTCAGCGCACACTCGTTGACCGCTTTGGGAGGGGAAGACAGTTACTAGACGTTTGGGCTCCTCTACATACGCTATATATATGTATATGTTCTATTTTTGTAGTATTCCTGCATCCGGAGTTGTAGTTTCACTCGTGTGACTCTTTGCCCGGAGATGCGGTACGTTCCGTTTGTTTTCGTGTCCGGAGCTACGATTTTATTTTGGACAGTTCACGCGTCAAACATTGTCTTCAAATTGTGTCTCACTAAGGTGGTTATGCTAGATTACACCGTCGCTGTACTCATTCTTTCTGTTATACTTGGCATGCTATATTTTTGTACCTTTTTACGTCCCTCTGAGGACCTGGTTCCCTTCCAGGCTTAGGCGAGGAGGATTACCCGAAGGAGTACGGACCCGAAGCATATCCAGCAGCAGGACTCGTTGCAGAGGACGAGATCATTCTCGAGGACTTCGTTTGATTTCTGGTAGTGACTTCACCCTGGGACGGTATTACTATCTAGCTTTCAGATACCGTTCCTAGTTATCTTACTGCTTTCCTTCATTTCAGTATTTATACTAGCGGGTTTGTTCCCGTGTGACTCTTTTAGTATTTGTACTATGATATATTTCTCGTGTTATTTCTCTTTTGTACGTTAGTAGTTATGATTACCTCTATGTGCTCTTATATATGTTTCATGTGGATGAGATTTAGTTTTACTGTTTATGTGTTATGTGTTTGGGTTTTATCATTGTACTTTACAGCTTAGGTACACTCCGTCGGGTCCATTAGATTGGGATGCCCGCCGAAGTGTGCTGGTGGCCATTGCCATGTGGCTCAGTTCCTTATATTTGGAACTGGAATATGATAAATTTTCGTGATGTAATCACCATCTACTCCTGGAACATAATAGGTAGGACAAAAATTCTCAAGATCCTCTGAAAATTGTTATCCAGTCAGGATTGGAGCGAAGCACAAACACTAACAGCAATTTTAATTATATTGATAAAAACTATAAAATAGTGTAAGAAAAGACATGATGAAAAAAATACTGGAAGATAAGGAATACTAGAGAGACATATAATCATCATATAGAACTAAATAGCAGCAAACAAATATATGTGAATGCTAACAATGAATGTACTGGAACAAGAATAGAAATACTGGCTAAGTGCCATAAAATATCAGATCGTTATGTGATCAGCTTGGGACTAGATCAGGCTTGTTATATATGATTGGCTATGATACATGTGAGGTCAGGTTAATCATATATAACATGCTATAAGGCATGTAAATGGTCAGGCTACACCCTACATGATATATGGGGTGAGCTATGATACATGTAAGGTGGGGTACGATCACATAACTTACTAATATTTTTTCATCCCCAGCTAGTACAATGGATTCCAATCACGACTCCTCATGACAGGTATCTATGATACTAGCATGTGTATCCGCTGTGTCGAAATCAAGTATACACTACAACTAGAATCATAATAATGATCAAAATAATAAAAACTGTCAGAGAATGTACTCGCTTGTATTCCGGTGTTGAAGTCAACAGTGTCTGGAATGATATCTCGAAGACCTATATATGAATTCTATGTCAAAAATAGTTTTTGAAATTATAAATATGATACACTAGTTGATACTAGGTCTCTGAATTATTTATAGGTCAAACTAGGTCCATATTACCCTTAAAGTTAACTTTTGGGGTCAAACTAGTCAACACTAGACAAAACTAGGTTATACCTAGGTTACTAAGTCCATACTAGTAAGTTCTAGCTTATATCACCCATATATAACCTATTACCTATAATATCTTGGCCTATAGTCAATACCTCACCCTATACTACAACATCTTAGCCTATATCTTAGTATTGGTCAATACCTAGATTCTAGATCTCCCTATATATTAAGGATACTAAGTATCATATAATATATATATATATATATATATATATATATATATATATATATAGTCAATACCGTAACTACTAGTATCACATTACCTATACACTTTATCACTAACCCTTGGCATCAACTGATACTGAACCTACTAAACTCGAAACTGATACTTTGCCTCCCTCATTATAATTATACCTAACATGTTAATACACACACAAGGACACACTTGGATGTGTGGTACTAACCTAGTGCAACACATCTATTCTGGATACTAACTGACATACACTAGATCACTAGTCTCACACTCACCTAAAACTGACACTAAGAAGGTATCAGAAGATACTCATATTTGAACTTGAACTTGAAACCCCCCTTATAGTTCAGTTCCCTTATTAGGATTACATTGCATAAACATCTGACTGATACCCACTCTAGTCTCCACTGAACACCATCTCAGACCTAACCCGAGCCTCCATGATTCAAACTGATAACCCCATCGTTAAACTGCACAAGTACAGTAGTTCCAAGCTAACATGTAAACTTGTTGCTCTTGTAGCAAGCTACTGCTACCTCCAAAACACTCAACAATCATCCTTACAGCTGTGTTTGTATCACACCAATATCCTACACATGAACTTCAAGATCCTAACGCTCATAATAACATCAGATCTGATGCCATAGCTGCTCATGTTCTCATTTGTTGTTACACATGCAGTCAGTTTGCTGCACTCAGGTATTAGCCTACTACTATAATCAACCAAACCCCCCATCTTCTTACTGGAGACCTGAACCCGATCTCCCACTTGTTGTTGTATAATAGAATGTGCACATCATATCTAGGTAATGGTGTTACTCACATCAATACAACTCTGAACATGCTGCAACCACTCTTTAAACCTCCACGCATCAGTGCACTTACCTGAACATGAGCACAACATACTCCATTCTTAACTCATTCTCAGTACACCCCTCAAGGACTGTAAATGAGTGAAGCAATCCCTTCCCACTGCCTTACCTGAGCATCTAAATCCCACTACCTAAACTTGTTTTCAAGAAACCTATTCTGGGTCTAACTCGACCTCCAGTACCCACACTGTCGAGCTCCCTATGCCTATATGCAACTGAACAAATTGACCTAAGCCCCCTTCACTCGCCTACAAACCTCCACACCATACTGAACCCAAATCCCTATCCTAACTTCAGTACTTGTAATGAAGTGCACCAGGTAGTGTGCCATCTCCAACTGCTACTGCTACACTAACAGTTTCCCCCAACTTACATCTAATAATATATATACACACATGAATGATACTATGTATAGGTGCACAACTTATTGGTCATTTAAACAAACACCTAGTGAGCACATGCAAGATACTCATGATACACAACCAATCCTCTTGCCAAAACCCCCAATATACAACTAATAACATATATACACATATCAAATATGATTATATACATGTAATATGATTAGTTGTTATAAAAAATAGGGGAAAACACACCCATAAACACAAAACCCTAAATATGCACACAACACCATGAAGGAATCATAATGGAAGCTAAAAGAAACTCATTCTCTCCCCTTGTGGGTATTCCTAAACCATGTGTCGGCTCCTAATGGCCAACAAAATAAATAAAACATAATTTAGAAGAGAGATTTCAGAATTTTACCTCTTGGGAGATGGATTTCCAATGTAAAACCAAGGGTTCTCTAGCCAAACTTTTTCTCCTCCAATGCTCCTTGAAACCTAAGTTTCTAGGCTCTTAGATGAGAAAAATGAGAGGAATTGGGGTTTGATTTTCTGAAATTTGGTGGAGGAATGAAGGGTTTTAGGGAAGAACTCAATCTAGGGTTTCATGAACATTAAATGAAGCTTGAGGGAGGCTCCCCCCTCCTTATAGGGCCGACCACTTAGAGACCTAGGGTTTTGCCAAGGCATAAAACCCAAAATGTCTTATAGGATTTTCATGAAGAGTTTTCCAATAAGTGGAATTTTCATCCCTAATGGAAACTTAAACAAATTTCTAATTAATGAAGGGGATTAACTAGTTAGGTCCCAAAAATGACTAGTCTAGTATTCAGTCTAAAGGTCACATCAAGTCTAGCCTACTAACCCACATTAATAATAATAATAATATAATATACTATACATATTATGTAACTATAAACACAATATGTATATAATATTACAAATGATAAAAATGCCCCTACTCAAGAAATGTGGTAGTGACACCCAATAATCATATAATACTTGTCTAATAGTTGACTTTAGTCTATCCCGGGGGAAGCATGTGCTCTAGTACGCGTGTGAGCTCATTTCTAAGTTTTATTTTCTATTTCTCTGGCCTTCTTCTGGTGCCGGTCTCAATGACAAGAGCTATTTAGTAGGCTAATTTGGCTATTTTGTCTCCTTATGGCTTATGGGCCATCTTGTGGACTCTGAATATCTGAAATCTTAATTTTTGCCTAAACCCAAATATTAGACTTCTTTATATCAATTTGGGCTATATTTGGACTATCTAGAATCGTTGGCGCTATTATGTCTGACATTTGGAATCATTTTTGGATATTTAGTTTATGAGCTTATTTTTGTGTTAACATGCTCGTGTCGTGCACGTCGACTACAACCAACCTAAGGCAAGTACTCTTATACTGAAATTATGTTATTTCATATAAATTTTGTAATAATATGATTCTATTTTTAATCTTTATATGACACTGTATGATATAGGTACATCACTCCTAGTCTCGACCGTAGCTCTGATTCATGTTTTTATACTTAGAGTGATTATTGGGCGGGGAATAAACGAGTAGATTGTAGATATCTGTAACCACCACTTTTCACCATAGTTATATTTTAGTAATTTTGTATGTTGCTAATTTTATTATATTATATTATATTATAGTAGTGGTTAGTCTAGAATTAATTTAGGTTACCTAGAATTATATTAGTGTTAGTTAGTTGCTAGCCAATTAGTATTTGTAAGTGTTAATTATTATTAGTCATGACTTTAATAATCAGAAATAATTAATGTTAGTTAGCATTGATAGAATATTCCCTATTGGTTAACATAGTTGCCTCCTATAATGAATTAGATTCCTTTCTCTCTCAATTTTGAATTTAAATTAGAGAGGAGAGTGGCAAAATTAGAAATTAAACCCAACCTCAAGCCCACTTACATGGTTGGCCCATCATGGAGGGATTCAAATTCTAATTTTCCCACTATTTTCTCCTCTACTTTCTTCCCAAGCAATAACCATTTAATTCATTTTATTTCCACAAATTTCTAGATCTAGAATTTGAATTCCAACCTCATTTTCCCACCAAAATCACTTATTCTGTCACACCCCAGTCCCAAAATACGTAGGACTAGGACACATAAGCATGCCAGCCGTATGAATATGGCACTCCAATATATGGAACCCATAAACACGTACGCTGTAATATGAATATCAAATCCACAAGTGGTAAACACATATGTCACAGGGCATAACTAAACCTCATCCACAGAAATCATATATAAATGAATAACCAATATCTATAACTAGATCTCAATATAAAGTATCTAATGATGGTAGCTGGATGGAAACAAATCTACTACAGGACTAGAATATAGAATATCAACTAACAGTCACGTCTCGAAGGGAAGACCTCATCGCAATATACATAGCAAGTCCGGATCTGCGCTCCTGCGAATACTCATGAACAATACACCTGGAAAGGGACCAGATCCTCAGAGGGATGTAACATGATACATAAAAGCATGCCATAAAGTAAATATTGTAAAACTCAAGGGTGACCTAACCAGCTAAGTAAAATGCACTTTGAGGACAACTTTGAGTGTATGGGAAATTGTAGGCTAGACATATGCTGACGTAATTCACCAATCGTGACAACTGGCTAGTATATGCCATATATGCCCCCATAGGAGGGCGCTCAGTAATAACGTCCATCTCCGAAGAGCATGACAGCAGTACAGTATATCGTCCATATCGCTCCGAAGAATGTGGCATCAGTATAATATAACGTCCATATCACCCCGAAGAGTGTGGCATCAGTGTAGTATATATCGTCCATATTACTCCGTCGAGTGTGGCATCAGTGTAATGGAAGTGGAGTGTCCCATATGCCTACTAGTCGTCCTCCCCGTCCAATGATCTAAGCATGTCGTATCCACAATACACCTTAGCTACTACGCCGAGGCGTCGTAACTCTGGCTCATAGTCTATCGTTAGAACAATAGCCCAACCTTCAACCAAACAAGGACAAGGATTGGACCATCGTACCCCGATAGTCTATGCTCCGCCTACTAATAACTGCTAAGTCTTCTAACATGCATCAATATTAGCAGTTATGCCCTATCCGTCGCACAATTACACGTACAAGTGGCCAACCGCATACGCAAGTCTATGCCCTACATGAGACTCACAATACGTGTAAGAATGTGTCAAGTCCTGGGGAGTCATACCAATAACTCCACAACTTTAGGTGGGTCTACTAAATACTAGGTCAGACACACGTCCTAACGTCAACGCATTCGTTGACTGCACCCGAGTCTCTCTCGGACGCGCACAATTAATAAATAAACAAGCAGCTAATAATATAGAATTTAAACAGTACAATAAGGCAAGGTATACTTGCCTGGAAAGAGAGCTGTATAGCACCAATAACCTGCTCCAAAAGTCGCGCGGATAAAGCCAACAGGTCTTCGGGGTCAGCGTGCACAGGTACGAAAATTAGGGTGACTGCTGTGGGTTGTCTGGCAAGGGTGACGAGTCCACGATAACGATGATGGCGACGGTAATGACGATGTGATGATTAGGTTATTGTTAAGGTGATAATTTGGCCAATGGTGGTGGTTATATTGATGATGGGGGGTTTAAATGGTGATGATGATCACAATGGTGATGATTATGGAATAATGATAGAATTTATGATAATCGTGGTGACATGGATGATGACTGGGACGATGGTATAGATGATGGTGATGACGAGGATGAGGTTTTGATGATGGAGTAATGTTGATGATGATGATGGGTGTTGGTGATGATACGATGATGATAAGGACAACGATGGTTTTGACTATAACGACGATGACGATGATGGTGACGACTATAACAACGATGATGGTGATGACAACAACGAGGATGATGGTGACTAGGTTGATGACGTAGAGGATGATGTGTAAGGTGGTGAAGGTGATGACAATGGTGGTGATAATGTGATGATGATGATGAGTGTTGTCGGAGTCTGGCCAGTGGGGGGAATGTCCGTCCAAAAGGAGGAGGAGGAGCGCAGGGCGAGGTCAGGGCTGAGGGACAGGTGGCTCGTGGCTGATGGGTCGAGAGGGAGAGGCAAGAGGAGAAGTTGAGTATTCTCTGGTGGGGGAAACGATGGTGGCAACAGAGGTGATCTGTTTCAGGCGGCTGGCTACACGTCGTCCAGCGGTGGAGTGGCCGGGAAGGTGCTGCTCTATTGGGGCCTAGGCAGGCGAAGGAGGTGAGGGTGCAGGAGGTTGGTCGGGAGGAGGAAGAGAGTCGAGCGGGGAAGGAAGGGTGGTGTGCAGAGGCGGGGGGGGAGTCAGGCTTCGGTGAGTCAAGCTCGGTTGGAGGAAGAAGACGAGGATGAGTGGTGGTCGCGGTGTGGCTCTCAGACGAGGGGAGGAGGAGAATGGCTTGGCGTTGGCTGGGAGCAGTCTGTGCTCAGGCGAAGGGGGTTGCTCCGGCCAGTCGAAGGAGGAGGAGGGGTGGAGTTTGATGGAGGTGATTTTGATGGTGGGGTCGGGGACGATGACCGGCGTCGGTGCAGCGGCTCTCAGGCGGTGCGGGAGGAGAACTGGGAGGTGCAGCGGGGTCTTCGGCGGTCGAGGTGACACTTCTGGGTCTGCTTCGGCGGATGGCTCGCTGGAGGGAGGTCGGAGAGAAGAACAGTAGATGGGTCATGGGGATTTCGGCTGAGAAGTAAATTTAGGTTTAGTTTTTTTTAGAAATTAGAGAAAAGGAGATATTTATACATGTAAGGGGATGGGTTTGACCTAGGGAAATTTAACCTTGGTCAACATCCTCTTGGGTTGGTCCTTGGTCTACAATCCTTGGAGTGGGTCTTGGCCTCACATGAGGATGTTGGGGCTATAAATTATATTTGTTTAAATGCAAGGATATGTTTAATATACGAGGGCGATGTTGTGCGCTGTTCATCCCAAAAATAATGGGAAAATTCCTATAAAGGGGAAAGTTGGATTTCTTCATGTATTGTCCAATGGTGGGGATACCTCGATACATTTTTGCGTAAAAGTGCCCAACAATTGGGAAAATTGCACAAAGACGGAAATTGGATTTAATTAATTAAAATTTCCGCGCACGGTGTTCTGGAATTAATTAAAAGTACCTGGAAATAGAATTAGGTGGGACACAAGTGTCAGGGACGTAGAGGATACAGTGTAGAATATTAACAAAATTCGGGTTACATAAAAACGGTCAAGATTGCGCCTCCAATTTCGATTGGAGCACACAAGGGTACAAAGTCGTATTATATTTAGAATTAGGAAATAACGTCCGCGACGTTTATTGTGCGACTAAAATGTTGTACCAGAAAGCATGATTATAAATTATGCCGAGATCAGAATAGTAGGCGGGCATGTCTAGGACAAGGTTGTGAAATTTGTAGATAGGCAATGACTGGTGAGGTGCTCCAATTATCGAAGCAACAGTAAGGTGCGCTAAGCGATAAAATAATGTACAGTTAAATCAAATGCAGTGTTCTAAATTCTAATTTGGTTCAAACTAGCCATAATTTCTCTATATAAGCCAAGTAAACCTAATTTCGGGTGAGGGGGTTTACAATCTACCCAACTTAAAAATAATTTCGTCCTCGAAATTAAAATAAGGCATAATTGGTTTAACTCCTTCACTTGCGTACGTAAGGCAAGTTAAATCGCAATCTCTTCCAAAATTTAACTTATTCAAATCCATCGAAATCCCTTTCAAATTGAATCATTGTTTAAATCGAGCGTTAACACATTGCGCTGTCTTTTCGATTCTCAATTTAATAATCCACGTCCAATCTAATTCAAATCTCTATGACATTTCACATCAGAATTTACATCGCAATCTTCAACTATTAAAATTTCCTCTGGAAAACAATTATAATCAACCATTATTTTTATCCTCAAGTTGTGAATTCTGTACTCTTCAATTTTTAAATTCAATTTATATCCTCAATATTTTCAAATAGGTAATCCCACAATCAACATTTAACTTTTAATTTAAGGCCTCAATTTATGAAATTTGAATTCTAATTCACCAATTGTTCGAATCTAGATTTTCTTTTTTTTTCCTCAAAGCTTAAGTCGATGATTCAACCTTCAATTTTTAAAAAAATTTAAATCATATGCCCAAGTATAAGGGTTTGGTTCGCCATATCAATATTTTTTTTAATTCCTTTAGATTATAATCATCTTAATCCTTCCTTGTTTTTCCTCGAAAATTAAAATGACTCGCATCTCCCAACCCAATCTTGCTTGATCACCATCTAAAAGAAATTTCCTCTCAAGTTGTCAATGCAACTGCTATCCAACTTAGAATTTACCCATCTATCACATAAGGCTCTTACATTTCGGAAGTCTTATTCCTCAAATTTGCTTAATCATGCTACTAAATTCTCAAAAATTTAAACACCAAATATATCACCTATGATATACCCTAAATCCGCTATAAAAGGCAGTCATCTAGTAATATGATTGGCCTATGGTGTATATCTAGTATTCTCCGTATATCAACTTATACTATGCACGAGATTTCGTCCTTCCGAAATAAGGGAAGACGGAGAACAATAATAAAGAGTTCAAAGGGATGGTAATATAATACAAGTACGAGGTTCAAGGAGATTAAAGAATTCAAAAATAGGAGAGTTGTCAGGGCAGTTGTGGATTGAAATCCTATTTTGATAAATTCCTATTTGCATATTCATATTGGAATAATTATGTACCCGATACGATATGCTCTAACATGTCTAGAAGTAGGTATATTCATCTACTAGTCCACTATATATCTCAATCCACGTAAAGTAATCATGTGAAGAGTGCACCAAGTGCACTAAGATTGTCCAGACCCTAATATGCTGATTCCGATTTCGACAATGTATTAGTAGGCATCCCCAATAACACATATGTCATGAACAAGCTTGCTAAAAGAATAAGCTTGCAAAACTAGGCTATAAAATAGCAGCATAAGTCACGGTAGTTTAGAAAATATAAATACGCTGGATTTTGATGAAAGGAGGTACAGAATAATTCAAGTTCACAAAAATAAAATAAAACAAACAACAAGTAAGACTCTACAATCTCTACAGTTGTCATACAACTCCTTGTCTAAGTCGCTAGTCAACCACATAGGGGTATAGGCCTCTAAGTTCTATAGTCTGAATAAATATTATCTTCTGGTGCAAGTCTACAGTTGGTGTCATTCAATTACGCTACATTAATGAGTCAAGAGGAATATGTGTTAGTAGGTTGTGAGGCATACCTTAAACTATTAACTAATATTTTGATAGTCTTAAGGGGATCCTGTAAAATAATAAGGTATAACTCCTATTGGGGTATATACGGAAAAGAACTTGGTACTCATTAGGGTCCCCTATTACATTATATAGGCAATGGTCACCTTAAGTCTAAATCATAGTGCTTTAGAACAAGTATCAATAGTATGAATGGAAAAGTTACTGGTCTTCAAGGGGAAAGATGATATCATCTATATTGAGGTGGGGTACAAATTTCGTGATTTAAACTAAAGGATAATCATCAAGTCACAATCTACAAGAATAACCAAAAGCTATCAAGCTCTAACTACCAGGCACTAAATTCAAAATTTAAGAGTAACAACTATAATCCCAGCAAACTATATATCCTAACAAAAAGGAAATCACTTGGCCAAAAATTAGAAGGTTAGGTGGCACGAATTTAAAAATGAAGAATCGAAGAACATAATTAGTCGTCACACAATTATAGCGAGCGCTAAGTTTCCAGAGGAACATGATATAAAATTATAATAGAGGCTCTAGATAATTTTATGGTTTCTTGAGGGGAAGTGGGATGCTAATCTCTGTGTTCGAGGTATGATCAAGGGGAATGTCATATTTGTTGCTCTGGCTTCCTATGGTACTGTCTGCTAATATCAAGACAAAGATCTATATTTATAGTTCTCTAATACTATCTCATTATTAGGTTCAACCCTAATATTCAATCTTAGATTTCTATTGGTTCCTCAATACTAGGGTCAAACATTATGGTCAAATCTCTAACTAGCTATAGTAGTATTTATACTACTCTCAAGTAAATCATAAACATGTCAAGGAATAATGATAAATTATTCTATAGGTAAAGGACGCTAGGGTTCATTAAGTATTCTAACTTAGTGGTGTGTCAATATCCTAGATGTACTCTTAATAGGAAGGTTACCCTACTTATCATCCTATCAACAGGGACTTCTATATTCTAGGAGAAGGCTACACTCAAGGAACTATTAGGGATGCACATGAATCAGCATGATGCATTCGTTCAAATAGAATGGATTGGAAAGAAGATGAGTCATAGTCAGATGTGGATGAGATCCTATACTCTAATCCTATTTGCAGGCTTGCTTGGTACAGTAACGTAACTGAGACAATATGCTCTTGACCTGCATGGGCCACCACAAAAATATGTCACGTCCCAGTCCCAAAATACGTAGGACTAGGACATGTAAGTATGCCAGACATATGAATATGGCACTCCAATATATGGAACCCATAGCACACGTACGTTGTAATATGAATATCAAATCCACAAGTGGTAAACACATATGTCACAGGGCATAACTAAATCTCATCCACAGAAATCATATATAAATGAATAACCAATATCTATAACTAGATCTCAATATAAAGTATCTAGTGATGGTAGCCGGATGGAAACAAATCCACTACCGGACTAGAATATAGAATGTCAACTAACAGTCACGTCTCGAAGGGAAGACCTCATCGCAATATACGTAGCAAGTCCGGATCTGCGCTCCTGCGAATACTCATGAACAATACACAAGGAAAGGGACCAGGTCCTCAAAGGGACGTAACAAGATACATAAAAGCATGCCATAAAGTAAATACTGTAAAACTCAAGGGTGACATAACCAGCTAAGTGAAATATACTTTGAGGACAACTTTGAGTGTATGGGAAAGTGTAGGCTAGACATATACTGACGTAATTCACCAATCGTGACAACTGGCTAGTATATGCCACATATGCCCCCATAGGAGGGCGCTCAGTAATAACGTCCATCTCCGAAGAGCATGACAGCAATACAGAATATCGTCCATATCACTCCGAAGAACGTGGCATCAGTATAATATAACGTCCATATTACCCCGAAGAGTGTGGCATCAGTGTAGTATATGTCGTCCATATCACTCCGTCGAGTGTGGCATCAGTGTAATAGAAGTGGGGTGTCCCATACTCCTACTAGTCGTCATCCCCGCCCAATGATCTAAGCATGTCGTATCCACAACATGCCTTAGCTACTACGCCAAGGCATCTTAACTCTGGCTCATAGTCTATCGTTAGAACAATAGCCCAACCTTCAACCAAACAAGGACAAGGATTGGACCATCGTACCCCGATAGTCTATGCTCTGCCTACTAATAATTGCTAAGTCTTCTAACATGCATCAATATTAGCAGTTATGCCCTATCCGTCGCACAATTACACGTGCAGGTGGCCAACCGCATACGCAAGTCTGTGCCCTACATGAGACTCACAACACGTGTAAGAATGTGTCAAAGCCTGGGGAGTCATACCAATAACTTCACAACTTTAGGTGGGTCTACTAAACACTAGATCAGACACACGTCCTAACGTCAACGCATTCGTTGACTGCACCCGAGTCTCTCTCGGACGCGCACAATTAATAAATAAACAAGCAGCTAATAATACAGAATTTAAACAGTACAATAAGACAAGGTATACTTGCCTGGCAAGAGAGCTGCATAGCACCAATAACCTGCTCCAGAAGTCGTACGGATAAAGCCAACAGGTCTTCGGGGTCAGCGTGCACAGGTACGAAAATCAGGGTGACTGCTGTGGGTTATCTGGCAAGGGTGACGAGTCCACGATGACGACGATGGTGACGGTAATGACGATATAATGATTAGGTTATTGTTAAGGTGATGATTTGGCCAATGGTGGTGGTTATATTGATGATGGGGGGTTTAAATGGTGATAATGATCACAATGGTGATGATTATGGAATAATGATAGAATTTATGATAATCGTGGTGACATGGATGATGACTGGGACGATGGTGTAGATGATGGTGATAACGAGGATGAGGTTTTGATGATGGAGTAATGTTGTTAATGATGATGGGTGTTGGTGATGATACGATGATGATAACGACGACGATGGTGTTGACTATAACGACAATGACGATGATGGTGACGACTATAGCGACGATGATGGTAATGACGACAACGAGGATGATGGTGACTAGGTTGATGACGTGGAGGATGATGTGTAAGGTGGTGAAGGTGATGACAATGGTGGTGATAATGTGATGATGATGATGAGTGTTGTCGGAGTCTGGCCAGTGGGGGGAATGTCCATCCAGAAGGAGGAGGAGGAGCGCAGGGCAAGGTCAGGGCTGAGGGACAGGTGGCTCGTGGCTGATGGGTCGAGAGGGAGAGGCAAGAGGAGAAGTTGAGTATTCTCTGGTGGGGGAAACGATGGTGGCAACAGAGGTGATCTGTTTTAGGCGGCTGGCTACACGTCGTCCGGCGGTGGAGTGGCCGGGAAGGTGCTGCTCTATCGGGGACTAGGCAGGCGGAGGAGGTGAGGGTGCAGGAGGTTGGTCGGGAGGAGGAGGAGAGTCGAGCGGGGAATGAAGGGTGGTGTGCAGAGGCGGGGGGGGAGTCATTCTCCGGTGAGTCGAGCTCGGCTGGAGGAAGGAGACGAGAATGAGTGGTGGTCGGGGTGTGGCTCTCAGACGAGGGGAGGAGGAGAATGGCTTGGCGTTGGCTGGGAGCAGTCTGTGCTCAGGCGAAGGGGGTTGCTCCGGCCAGTCGAAGGAGGAGGAGGGGTGGAGTTCGGTCGGGGTAATTTTGATGGCGGGGTCGGGGACGATGACCGGCATCGGTGCAGCGGCTCTCAGGCGGTGCGGGAGGAGAACTGGGAGGTGTAGCGGGGTCTTCGGCGGTCGGGGTGATGCTGCTGGGTCTGCTCCGGCGGATGGCTCGCCGGAGGTAGGTCGGAGAGAAGAACAGTAGATGGGTCATGGGGATGTCGGCTGAGAAGTAAATTTAGGTTTAGGTTTTTTTTGGAAATTAGAGAAAAAGAGATATTTATACATGTAAGGGGATGGGTTTGACCTAGGGAAATTTAACTTTGGTCAATATCCTCTTGGGTTGGGCCTTGGTCTACAATCCTTGGAGTGGGTCTTAGCCTCACATGAGGATGTTGGGGCTATAAATTACATTTGTTTAAATGCAAGGATAGGTTTAATATACGGGGGCGATGTTGTGCGCTGTACATCCCAAAAATTATGAGAAAATTCCTATAAAGGGGAAAGTTGGATTTCTTCATGTATTGTCCAATGGTGGGGACACCTCGATACGTTTTTGCATAAAAGTGTCCAACAATTGGAAAAATTGCACAAAGACGGAAATTAGATTTAATTAATTAAAATTTTTGCTCACGGTATTCTGGAATTAATTAAAAGTACCTGGGAATAGAATTAGGTGGGACACAAGTTTCAGGGACGTAGAGGATACAGTGTAGAATATTAACAAAATTCGGGTTACACAAAAATGGTCAAGATTGCGCCTCCAATTTCGATTGGAGCACACAAGGGTACAAAGTCTTATTATATTTAGAATTAGGAAATAACGTCCACGACGTTTATTGTGCGACTAAAATGTCGCACCAGAAAGCATGATTATAAATTATGCCGAGGTCAGAATAATAGGCGGGCATGTCTAGGACAAGGTTGTGATATTTGTAGATAGGCAATGACTGGTGATGTGCTCCAATTATCGAAGCAACAGTAAGGTGCGCTAAGCGATAAAATAATGTACAGTTAAATCAAATGCCGTGTTCTAAATTCTAATTAGGTTCAAACTAGCCCTAATTTCTCTATATAAGCCAAGTAAACCTAATTTCGGGTGAGGGGGTTTACATATTCTTCTTTCATTGGAGCGCAAGGAGCTTGGAGCACTTGAGAAAGCTTGAAGAGGAGTCCAAGCATTGGGGATCGTGTCCGATTCGACTTTTACGTGTCCAAATTCAGAGTTCTTCAAGGAGGCTATACACAAACTAGGTAACTCTCTATTTTTCACTCAATTCATGGTAAAAAATACCCATTGAACCTATAAGTACCCTCCCATAGGTGGAATTGCCTCTCTATTGCTAGATCTAGGTTTTAGAAGCCTTCAATTTGGTAGATCAAGGTTTTGTCATATGGAATGATGATTTTATGCTCATTTTTAGAGGAACTATAATTTGGTTTCCATCAAATATTTATTTTTGGTTCCAATGAGAAATTGGATGTCTATTTGAGAGTAGGTTGGTGTCTTTGTGTCCACAATTGGATAAATAGAGACCATATCATGATATATCATGATACTGGTAGGTATAATTGGTAATTTTAGTGTTCTTGTATCTTTTTTGTGTCCAATCACTATTTTGCATCTAAATTACTTGATCTAACTAGTTTTTAACTATATTTTATAGATTGATTGTGTTCCATATGATTTTGGTATCATTGTCATGGAGTTATTGGTTTTGGTGCTTAGTATCATGGAGTATTTGGTATTTTTAGAGCTATTTGAGTCAATTTCCCTTAATTTGCTTTAAATCTATTGTTTGTATATATATTTTAGTCATATATGATATTGGTGAGGTATTCTTTATATTGTGGGTGTGGATCTTGTTGTTGGAGGGGGTGTATCATTAGTGTATCATGTGTATTGGTGTGTATCATTGGGTGGTGCACACCAAGTATTTGATGTTGGTATTGGTTGTGCTAGTGTTTGTTAGTGTTGGGTGTGTGTTGTGCAGGTGTATCATAGAGTGTACCAATTGGTAGCTTTCAAATTGTGTGGAGGTATTAGTGTGTTGGTTAGAGAGTGAGGGTTTATCCATGAGTATTTTGTGTGTGAGTGTTGGATTGAGGGAGCCATGTATAGAGGGTATGGAGTATACTCAGTGCACTATGATGAGGGGATCTGCATTAGTAGCAGATCAGTTGCACTGCAGTGTAAGGCTTGACTGCAGATGAAGGGGGTGGGGATTTGTGTTTGCAGTGCACATATTTTGCCACAACAACAACTAGCTGCACTGCAGCTAGCAGCAGCAGTGCTGCAGGCCGAGAATAGGCAGGTCTGTTCTAGTGCAACATGGGAGACATGGGGGTTGCAGCAGTGGGGATTTAGTTGTGTCTACAGATTTGTGGGTCTGCAGTGCACTATATATGCTGGTTTCCTACAGATCTTGATAGAGTCTGTGCTGAGAACTGAATGCACAGTAGGGGTCTGCAGTGAGCGTGAGTGTATATATTAGAATACCTTAGCTAGTATAGGTAGAAATGTATGTGTAGGTGAGCAAGTGTAGGTTAAGTATTAGAGTGTAAGCAAGTGTAGAATGCGGGTATCATAGTATCAAACATGATACTTAAGGGTATCCATGGGCTAGTGTATGATATGTGAGTTGGTAGAACACTAGCTAGTGTGTTGGGTATGAAGACAGGTTGAGCGGGATATTGAGTATGGGTATATGAGGGTAAGGTTAGATACCAAGTTACTTCGTAATAGGTAGGGTATCCTATATGAGGTATGTTTCAAGTTATAGATAATAGTTAAGGTATGTATATAAGATATTATATATTAGTGTATATTATATAATCTATGATATATAGTATATTTATATCTACTAGTATGACCTAGTATTGACTTGGTATTAGCTATTATCACTCCATAGACCAATTTAGTAGTCCAATTGAAACCCAGAACTAGGTAAATTACTAGTTTGACCCTAATTGACCTAAAAATAACCTAAAAATCTACAATAACACTAGTTAAGATTATTTTTGACTCTAAAACATTCGTTGACATTGATATATCATATTTAGGTCATTTTGACTCCAGTTCGGACACCGACTTATGTTCTTTGCTCAGGACCACATGCGAGTACATTCTCTGATAGTTTTATTTACTTGATATTTACTATGATTCATGTTTTATAGTATTATTTTACTTGATTCTTGACATGATGGTACATATATTGGTATTATATGGATCCACCTTCATGAGATACGTTATTTATACTGTCTGGCCTATATCAAGACCCTTTTACTGGCATCACATCAGGACTCTTATTGGCATCACTTATACTTATTTGACTGGTCTTGTATTATTCTATGTGTCGGGACGTGGATCCATTGGTGCTAGTCGGACGGAGAAATACTTTAGTAAACATGTAAATATTCCCAAAATAGGAATTACCTCTCAGGTCTAATCAAGAAGGATAGCACTCGCACATTTCACGTGCATGATGCCGTATATTACCCCTAGCCGTTTACATATCGAAAGTGGTATTTCAACACACAAGTTAGGTGCAAACTTGATGATTTCACTCTATACTTGCTGGTTACATTCTTACATGTCATGCTTACCAGACTTCACATATTTGTCTGTCTTTACTGCCATACTTATCTGCTCACCTATTTATATTTTTATTTTCTATATTTACCTGTTTACCCTATTTTTGTATCCTGACTCTATGCTTATATGCTCATCATATATTATATTACTATTTATTGTTTTATAGTCTTTATCATTTAATTGGAACTGTTATTGTGTTGTATTCGTTCCGTTCTGACTGTATAATATTTTTAGGTGACTTTTTGGAGGATTGGTGTCCCACCTATTACGGACCTTAGGGTGAGAGTGCTAAGATTGCTCCCGTGGCTCAGAAGGAGTAGGGATTGGTTGCAGGATATGCCATTACCGAGACTGTTTAGTTAGTCAGCTAGTAGTACTATATTGGTACCATATTTGTCTCCGGCAACTATTGAGACTTGGATTGTTATATTTGGCACTTAGACTTGTTATGTTGTCTTGTTTAGATATTTTGAGACTTTGGATTTTACTTTCTCTTGTTATCATATCGTGCTTTAGATATTGTGATTGAGTGTTGCCATATATATATATATATATATATATATATATATATATATATATATATATATCATTGTTCTCCTTATGGAGTTGGATATTATTGTGTGAAATTGTTGGTTAGATAGTCATGATCTAGATAGCGTTCTACCGCTGATGCTGCGGCATAGACTGGACGTCCCATGTACTCATGCTAGAATATCAGGGTGTATGTCGTGATAATATCCCTAAATTATCCTATGATATTACCGTGAATATTAGCAGTCGTATACTACATGTATGACGTGCCGGATTATACCACTAGTCGTCTACATGCTGAAAGTCCTATTCCACATACTTAGAGTAGATATAGTGTACTTATCATTCTTGTTTTCATATTAACTACTTTTCATTTCTATGCCATGGTAGTATCTTTCATCTTGTTCCATTTACCAGTTGTCACATACTTTACTTACTTTATTCATTCATGTCATCAGTCTTTATATTGTTATGCATAATTTACATGTACTTTTACTTTCTCCAATTCTGACCGGATACGTTGATATAGGCGAGGATGATTATGCACTCACCTTTATTTCCGACGAAAGGATATATTAGATAACACAGTTGATGCACCAACCCTTGTCCAAGATGACACTTTCGAGTAGTAGAGTATAGTAACTTAGTTTACTATTTCTTTTCAGTGTTTTATCGAGTTTGTTTCTGAAGTACTTTCTTTATGGCATGTAAACTTATGGATTGTTGGATGTCCAAACTTATGGATTTCTGATACTAATAGTATTCCTTGTTTCAGTATCTCCATTTCTTCTCCATTTACCTTATTTACTATGAATGATTTAGATTAGAATACTTGTGCTTTGATGATGCATTTATGAATAAAAATGCGGCTCATGATTGAGGTTTAGACAACGTACTACTGTCGATGTTGCGACATAGACTGGATGTCCTCACAACTCGTACCCAATTATTCGGGAGCGGATCGTGACACTTCCTCACACCATTTCAAATAAAATTGAACACACAATTTTTACGCTCTTTTTTTTATTTTTAGATTTTAATCAATGTATGTTGGGGAGTTTTTTCTTTCGAACATAATTATTTGTGGTTTCGAACTCCTTTTTAGGGATTTGGAAGCTTTAGAAATCGTGATAGTCGATTTGGGGACGGCGAAGGACTGCCAGAATTTTGGTAGTCCCTAAGTATAGTAAGGACTGCAAAAATATTGATAGTCCAAGACAGAAAACTATCTATCTTAGGACTGCCATGATTCTGAAATCCTTTGGCAGTCCATGACAGAAAATTGTGATAGTCCCTTACATTGTTTTTGAAGGATCAATTGGATATAAAAAATGACCATTTTTTTATAATGTGATAGTCCATGTCATTTTTTTTGTAGTTCCCCTAATAATTTCCTTATACAAAATATGCTTAATTATCCTAATGGCACCTCAATTATAGTACTCGGACGTTTTTGTCACCTTAATTTTTCGTTGTTCGATTTTGGTACTAAACTTCATAACTTGTTCTTTTGAAGCATCCTTCGTCAATTTTGAAGCACATCGAACTATGTCTTGTAGTACAAAAGCATAATTTAAATACTTTTATTGCCAAATATTATTTTGAAGTAGTTCCGATTTGTTTCAAAATTGATGAAATATGTTTTAAAAGAACAATTTATAAATTGAGATGTCAAAATTGAGTGGTGGAAAATTAAGGTGCAAAAACATGATTGCGCTGTAGTTGGGTGGATTAGCATAATTTGGCCTTCCAAATATATATAGTCTATGAGTAATGATATTTGCATCTTCAAATTGTTCCTCCAAATCAGCTCTCATGATATGTCAGCTGATGTGGTGTATTAAATAACATTATGTGACATCTAATATGACATCTGACATAACAAATTTTAATCCAAAAAATTATTTAACCAAATTTTAATTTTAATTTTAATTTTAATTTTAATTTTAAAATTAAAAATAAAAATTATTTAATATGTTATGTCAACTGTCTCATAAGTATAAATTTTTTGAAAAGATAATTTGAAGGTACACATGTAAATTAAAATTAAAAATTATTTAATATGACTAGTATATATGCACGTGCAAAGCACGTATCTTGGAGTGGATGATGTTGATGAGTTGATTTAACTTTGTTATTTTTAATTATATAGGTTAAGAATTTAACCCTTCAAATTCCGTAGGAACATCTTAGAAGATTTAGCAAGTAGTATGAACCCTTCGATTTCCGTAATACATTAATGAATCTCTTAAATGGTTATCAATGGAATTTATTGTAGGTATTCTTTTAATTAGTAAATATATTGAAGGGCATTTTTGAAAAAAAAACTTCCACGGTGAAGCCTACTTTTGACATTATATAGTAGAATAGATTACTCATTGTCGATTTATGATGAGAAGTAAAATCAGATATCAAATATAGAAAACTCGCTCTACACAACTACATGGTCTCCATTCTACTCCACTACTAGCCACCACTACCAGCCTTCTTGATGTCCTCTTCCACAAACCATCCGTTCTCCGGCGGCGGCGGAGTCGGCAGCGGCGAAGGGGGAGTCCAGCCATGGCCGTCGGCGATTTCGGCGACGGCGTCGAGGAACCGGATAAAGAAGGAGCTGATGGAGTTCACTGCAGATCCCCCTCCCGAATGCTCCGCCGGCCCCATCCGCGACGATCTCTACCACTGGTTCTCCACCATCGTCGGTCCTCGTGGTAAGGAAAAAAAAACCCTAGTCCCGCCGGACACGTACGGGACACGGCACGGACGCCGAAGAATTTTTTCAGATGCCCAAAATTAATTAATTAATTATTTTCATTGCGTGAAATGCAGGACAAAATGATAATTGCTTCATGTCAATTTATTAGCGAGTTGAAGGAGATTAATTAGTCATAAAAAGGGATTTTTTTGGAAAGGAGGCTATTGAGTAGAACTGTAGAATCTTGATTTATGTAGTTGGGGTAGTGAACAATGAGAATAATGTTACAACCGTGCTGCACTGCACGCACGTGCAGTGCTCTCACATGGTGGTCCGGCCGGCTGTTCGATGGCCGGACACGGAGCAGGAGGGGAGGGGGGGGGGGGGAGAGGGGAGGAACGGACGGGGCCGGCACGCGGGTGGACGCAGCTGCTGGCCTGCCGGACACGAAGCATGAGGGGGGGGGGGGGGGTGGACTGGGAGAGGGATGCGGCGGCGGGCGGTGGCTCGTGAGTACTGCTCGAGCCACCGATCATTTTTGATAATGTTTTGGGCAACTATTCTGTTTTTAATGTGGAAGATACAGGGGCAAATGATAATTGGTTCATACCTTCTTTAGGAACTTAATGGAGATATTAGTTACAAAAAGGGCATTTTTGAAGAGGAAAAAGAGTAGGCTTGTAAATCTTGATTTATGTAATTGAGTAGTGAACTATTCAGATTTTCTTTTATTGTTTAAAAATGCTAAAGAATGGGTTAGATCGCTGTCACGTCCCATTCCCAAAAATACGTAGGACTAGGACACATAAGCATGCCAACCGCATGTATATGACAACTCCAATATATGGAAACCATAACACATGCGTATGCTGTATCATGAACAATAATTCATAAGTGGTATATATTTATCACAAGTCACAGGACATAACTAAATCTCATCCACAGAAATCAAATAGGCATAAATAACCTATATCTATGAAACTAGATCTCAATATAAAGTATCTCAAGATGACAGTCGGATGGAAACAAATCCACTACCGAACTAGAATATATAAGTGCAACACAATAAACACAATATAAGAATATCAACTAACAATCACGGGCTCGAAGAGAAGACCTCCTCGAAATATACGTACCAAGTCCGGATCTGCGCTCCTGCGAATACTCATGAACATCTACACCTGGAAAGGGATCAGATCCTCAGAGGGACATAACAAGATACATAGAAGCATGCCATAAAATAAATACTGTAAAAACTCGATGGTGAACTAAATAGCTAAGTAAAATGCACTTTGAAGACAACCTTGGTACGTATGGGTAGGTGAAAGATATAAAGCATAGCGTCGAGCCAGAGGCTAAGTACCTGGCATTAGCTGTAAACTGGATGCCAGGAGTATATGCTGACTACATCACCGATCATGATAGCGCGCAGCTAGTAACCTCTGCCGGATGTATCGACAAGCATATACGCCCATAACCGGGTAACACTGGCCCATAACCGGGTAACACTGAGGCTCACGGCCCCGCAGTTTACTCTGAAACTACGGCAACCAAATGTCTGTCCTATACGCCTACTAATTGTCTTCCCCGCCCAATGATCTATGCATGTTGTATCCACAACACGCTGTAGCTACTACACCGAGACGGGGTGCAAGTATCGGTGTCGTAACTCTGGCTCATAGTCTATCGTTAGAACAATAGTCCAACCAAACAAGGACAAGGATTGGACCTTCGTACTACAATAGTCTATGCTCCGACTACTAATAACTGCTAAGTCTTCTAACATGCATCACTATTAGCAGTTATACCCTATCCGTCGCACGACCTACACGTACAGGTGGCCAACCGCATACGCACGTCCATGCCCTACATGAGACTCACAACACGTGTAAGAAATGTGTCAAGGTCTGGGGAGTCATACCGATAACTCCACAACTTTAGGTGGGTCTACTAGACACTAGGTCAGACACAAATCCTAATGTCAACGCCTTCGTTGACTGCACCCGAGTCTTATCGAACGCGCACAGTTATATAATATTAAAATAATAAACATGCAACTAATAATACAAAATTTAAACAGTACAACAAGGCAAGGTATACTTGCCTGGCCAGAAAGCTGCATAGTGCCAATAACCTGCTCCTGAAGTCACGCAGAACAATCCAGTATCCTCGGGGTACGCGCACGGGAATGACGGTGACGACGACGATGATAAACGACGATGATGACGATGATGATGGCAACGATGATGTGGGTGATGGCGATGACGAGGATGATGATGTGGACGATGGTGATGACGAGGACAATGATGTGGACGATTAGGGTTGGTGTTGGTGATGATGATGAGATGGTGATGATGGGGTGATGTTGATGAAGTTCATGGTGAAGATGATGATGAGTATGATGATCATGATGATGGTGAAGTTATTGCTGGCCGGAGGTTGGCGGAGTCCGGCAGGGAGGGGAGGGCTGAGCAGGGAAGAGGAAGGAGGCTCGGGGTCGTCCAGTGGTGGAGAGAGGAGGCCGGGCTGGGTTCGGCGGTCGGGATGGCATCGTGCAGTGGGTATTGGCGGTGATGGAGGAGAAGAGAGGTAGGAGGACGGTGGTGGTGGTCGTGTTTAATGGTGGTGGTCGTGTTGGTGGTTGAACGGAGATGGAGGTCGAGGGAGGAGATGGCCGGAGGGAGAATATGGTGGGCAGTAGTGGTCGTCCGGGGGAGATGAGGAGGAGGCAGGGAAGAGAGAAGATCCGGGGTGGAGGAGAAGTTCAGGGGGAAGGAAGTCGGAGAAGATGGTGGTGGCAGTGAGTCGAGGGCTGTGAGTAGTGGAGAAGACGACGGTGGTTCTGGCGAGGATGAACACGTAGGGTTGAGGCAGGCGAGCGGCGGTTCTTGTCGACGAGGAGACGGGGTTCACGGCGGGTCTCCGGTCGAAGGAAGGTGCAGGCAGTCCGCTCGGCTGCTCCGGAGGTCGAGCTTGTCACGACCCGATTCCGTGGAATCGTTGGAGTCCCCCGAATCGTGACCGCCGTGCGGGCCTGGGGTTGCGCCCGCACAAGGCTAGGTTATTTTGCATAACGAGCACATATTCAGAGTACGCAACTAAATTGAAACACAGATTTGAAACATGGAAAAGTTCTCTTTATTGATAATGAACATTTATTACAAACTCTTGAACGAGTCAGCTACTTGCCGCACGGGCTTACACAAGTGTTGACGCAAAATGAGATAGCAGTCCTGTACATTACATCCCTTTACTAAACTTCAAAATGTATAGTCCTCCGGGCTGGAGGACGACTTTGCCCCGAAGCTGTATTGTGTATAAAGTTGCAAGCTCCTTCTTCAAGTACTTCAAAATGCGGCGCGATCAGGATGTGCCTACAACTGGACTGGATCGGGAAAGACGATTTCGGCTCCTCGCTCGGTTCGCCTTAGTGCGGGGAACCTGTTTCAACGAGGGTCAGTATGTCGAAACATACTGGTGAAGGCGAGCTAAACCCAACTATACCAATCAACGCGTTGTTTTAATGAAGCATGCATATTTATTGTGGTCTTTCTATCTTGTCTTAGTTCATTTACAAGCAGCAGTATATATATAAAATACTGAAATGAACTTGCCACCGTTCGGTGGCTTTTACCTGTCCGTCTGAACCACCTCCACAATACTTACCATGTCTTCCCTGCCACGAAGACACAAGTTAGTTTGCAACAGGTTTAAATATACAAGGATCACTGGCGTGATTGCTATAATGGACTAGTCAAGGACAAGGATAGCATGCAACGAGAACACACGATGGATACACGATAAACACACGATGCGTTGCAAGCTATCCAGTCCGCATACGATTGACTACACACGAAGTTCCGCCCGGATCGGATCGGTGCCAGTGCCCTAGCGACCGTCCGCAGAACTTATACCCTTGTGCACAAGTTGTCCATGATCGAACACGATTATTAAGTTATCAGTTCATGCAGTTGAGGCAACACGAGTACAAGAACACGAGTACAAGACAAGCAGTATCGCATGATTCATTTTGCATAGTCTCCCTGAACAATTATGCACAATACAAGGTGTGTTCCATACTTAGCACAATTCATAGAAGAAGATGAATTCTAACTAAAAATTGAAGCATGTATAGAACATTTAAAGCACGCTAGTATACAGTAAGATAACAGTTCACATGTTTGATTGACAAGCATAATATCCAAGTCTATTCCCTTTTTATCTTCACATCTTTTAGTTATTACTTGGTATCGTCTAATCGGGGCAAACAAGAATGCAAGAATTATAGGTGTGAAGACTGGAAGCAGGGCTAGCTAATCGGGATGGTAGCCACTCACTTAGTTGGATGGAAGGGAGAAGGAAAGAGGCGTTTCAAGACTCCGCTCGTAAGCCGCCTACTGCTCGTTCACCTGCATCACGAACAGCTCGATCAATACCTCTTCCTCTCTTTCCATACTCGGAATTGAAATGCAGTGCAATGAACGAAAACAATGAAATCCATCGAAACCGTTCAAGGAAAACAAGCAAATCGAAAAACCAACTCAAAGCACGTAAGCAACAAGCGACATCGAAATCCGAGGCAACAAAAGATAACAGCGGAGAGGTCTCTCTTGACTCTGCCGCTAAGTCGATCCCGGGGGCACGGTCCACTGAATATGGGAATCGATTCCGAAGAAACAAATCCATAACGAGGACAAGTTCTTGTTTCAATCTATCCCGATCAGACGATACCATCTTGTATTTCTTAGCCGCGCTCCTCGAATAGGAGGAACGGGACGCCACAGAGCTCGGCTGAGCGTGTACATGGAGGAGGAAGGAGAAGAGGTGAAGGAGAGGTGGGTGGACTCGGGGTCGTACTCCGGCGAGTCGAGGGCAGCGGCCGGCGGTGCTCCGGCGGGGTTGGCTTCTGGAGGAAGAGGGTGAACAGGAGATGGGGATAGGTATTCGGCTAGGGGATTGGTTGGGGTTTTGATGGGGGGGAAATAGGAAAAGGATTATTTATACATGTAGAAATTTTTAGGTTTGGGGTTGACCTAGGATTAGGACTTGGTCAACACTCCTTGGGATTGGGCCTTGGGCTCACATGGGGATTTTTGGAGGCTATAGTTTGCATTGTTTAAATGCAAGGACTAGGTTTAAATGGGGGGCGATGTTGTGCGTTGTATATTCCGAAAATTTTGGGAAAATTTTGTGTGAAGGGAAAATTGGTTTCTTCCTGTATTGTCCAATGGTGTGGGCACCTCAATGCACTTTTGCATAAAAGCGTCCAACAATTAAAAAATTGCACAAGGATAAAAATTGGGTTTAAATTAATTAAAATTAATGCGCATGGTGTTCTTGAATTAATTAGAAGTACATGGGGCTAAAATTAGGTGGGACACAAGTGTCATGGACATAGAGGGCTCAGAGTAGAATTTTAGCATTAATTTGGTTGCACAAAACGAGTCAAGATTGTGTCTCCAATTTCGATTGGAACGCACAAGGGTAGAAAGTTGAATTTATTTAGAATTAATTAATAACGTCTGCGACGAATGTTGTGCGACTAAAATGTAGCACAAGAAAGCATAATTATAAGTTACACCGAGGTCAGAATAGAAGGCGGTCATGTCTAGGGCAAGAGTGTGAAATTTGTAGGTAGACAGTGGCTAGTGTAGTGCTCCAATTATCGAAGCAACGGTAAGGCGCGCTAAGCGATATAAATATTGTATAGTTCTATTTCTAATTGGGTTCAACTAGCCCCAATTTCTCTATCTATGCCAAGTAGGCCTAATTTTGGGTGAGGGAGTTTATAATCTACCCAACTTAAAACAATTTCGTCCTCGAATTAAAATAGGGTAGGGTTCTCTCTATCTACTCTCACTTGGTCACAATCTAAAAGGATTCTACTTAAGTTTTAACAATGCGCTTTCTACCCAACTTAGAATTTATCCATCTATCACCTAAGGCTATACATCTAAGAAAACTATTCCTCAAATTATTTAATCATGTTATTCAATCCTCAAAGTTTTAACACCCAAATTATATCATATACGATATGCCCTTAGCAATTAATAAAGGGAGTCACCAAGTCATGTGATTAGCCTATGGGGTATATCTAGTACTATCAGTGTATCAACTTATACCAAGCACGAGGTTTCGTCTTTTCGAAATAAGGGAAGACGAAAAACAATAATAAAGAAGTCAAGGTGGAGGTAATAGAATACAAGTATGGGGATCAAGGCGTTTAAGGAATTCAAAAGGAATTGTCAAGGCAGTTGTGGATTGAAATTCTATTTTGGTAATTCCTATTCACATGCTCGTATCAGTACAGTTATGTAACCGATACGATATGCTCAGACATATCTAGAGGGCAAGTATATTCGTCCACTAGTCAACTATATATCTCAATCCACGTAAAGTAGTCATGCGAAGAGCGAACCAAGCGCACTAAGGTTGTCCAGACCATAATACACTAATTCTGATTTAGACAATGTATTAGTAGGCGTCCCCAATAACACATATGTCATGAACAAGCTCGATAAAAGAATAAGCTTTTAAAAATAGGCTATAAAATAGCAGCATAAGTCGAGGTAATTTAGAAAATATACATACGCTAGATTATGATGAAAGAGGGTACAAAATAATTCAAATTCACAAGAAGCTGAGACTCTACAGTCTCTACAGTTGTCATACTAGTTCTTTGTCTAAGTTGCTAGTCGACCAAATAGGGATATGGGCCTCTAATTTCTATAGTCTAAATAAACACTTTCTTCTTATGCAAGTCTATAGTTAAGGTCATTCAATTACACTTCATTAGTGTGTCAAGAGGACTATGTAATACTAGGTTGTGAGACATGCTACCCAACTTAAAAGAATAAACTAATACTGTAATTGCTTTGAGGGGATCCTACAAAATAACATGGCCCTTGTAGATAAAGCAGAAATTCTTATTAGGGTACACGAGGAAAAGATCTGGGTACCTATTAGGGTATCCTATTGCACTATACAGGTAATGGTTATCTTAAGTCTTAATCATAGTGCTTATAGAACATGTGTCGATAGTAAGAATGAAAAAGTTACTGGCCTTCAAAGGGAAAGAGGATATAACCTATATTAAGGTGGGGTACATGTTACGTGATTTAAAACTAAGGTATAAGCATAAAATTATAATCTAAAGGAATACTTAACCATCAAGTTCTAACTACCAAGCACAGAAATTCAAAATTTAACATTAACAACTATAATCCTAGCAACTATATGTCCTTAACACAAAATAAAATCACTTGGCCTACAATCAGAAGTATCAGGTGGCACGAGTTGAAAGATGAAGAAAAAAAAGCATAATTAGTCGTTGCACAAATAGCGAGCGCTAAGGTTTCAGAGGAACTAGACATGAAATAAAATAGATAGGCTACTGATAATGTCATGGTTTCCTAAGAGAAGATGCTATGCTAATCTCTGTGTTTGAGGTATGATGAAGAAAATGTTATATTCGTTTCTCTTGGCTTCCTAAGGTAGTGTCTGCTAGTATCAGGACAAGAACCTAAATTTATAGTTCTATAATACTATCTCACTATAAAAGTTAAGTTTTGGTCCTAATATTCAACCTTGGATTTCTATTGGTCCCTCAATGCTAGGGTCAAACAATATGGTTAAATTTATAACTCACTCTAGTTGTGTCTATACTACTCTCAAGTCATCCCTAATTATCAAGGGATAATGGTCAATCATTCTACAGGTAAGGGTTGCTAGGGTTCATTATGTAGTCTAAACTTAATGATGTGTCAATGCCCTAGTTGTATTCTTAATAGGAATGTTACCCTAATTATCATCCTATCAACATGGATTCCTATATTCTAGCAGGGGTTATACTCAATGAACTATTAGGGAAGCACATGAATCAAGCAGGATGCAATTATTTAAATAGAACAGACTGGAAGGAAGGTGAATCATAGTCAATTGTGGATGAGATCCTATACTCTAATCCTAGGTGCAGGCTTGCTCGGTACAGTAACGTAACCAAGACAATATGCTCTCGACCTGCATGGGCCACCACTAAAAACATGTCACGCCCCACTCCCAAAAATACGTAGGACTAGGACACGTAAGCATGTCAGCCGCATGTATATGGCAACTCCAATATATGGAAACCATAACACATGCGTACGCTGTATCATGAACAATAATTCATAAGTGGTATATATTTATCACAAGTCACAGGGCATAACTAAATCTCATCCACAGAAATCAAATAGGCATAAATAACCTATATCTATGAAACTAGATCTCAATATAAAGTATCTCAAGATGACAGTCGGATGGAAACAAATCCACTACCGAACTAGAATATATAAGTGCAACACAATAAACACAATATAAGAATATCAACTAACAATCACGGGCTCGAAGAGAAGACCTCGAAATATACGTAGCAAGTCCGGATCTACGCTCCTGCGAATACTCATGAACATCTACACCTGAAAAGGGACCAGGTCCTCAGAGGGACATAACAAGATACATAGAAGCATGCCATAAAGTAAATACTGTAAAAACTCGAGGGTGAACTAACCGGCTAAGTGAAATGCACTTTGAAGACAACCTTGGTACGTATGGGTAGGTGAAAGGTATAAAGCATAGCGTCGAGCCAGAGGCTAAGTACCTGGCATTAGCTGTAAACTGGATGCCAGGAGTATATGCTGACTACATCACCGATCACGATAGCGCGCAGCTAGTAACCTCTGCCGGATGTATCGACAAGCATATACGCCCATAACCGAGTAACACTGGCCCATAACCGGGTAACACTGAGGCTCACGGTCCCGCAGTTTACTCTGAAACTACGGCAACCAAATGTCTGTCCTATACGCCTACTAATTGTCTTCTCCGCCCAATGATCTATGCATGTTGTATCCACAATACGCTGTAGCTACTACACCGAGACGGAGTGCAAGTATCGGTGTCGTAACTCTGGCTCATAGTCTATCGTTAGAACAATAGTCCAACCAAACAAGGACAATGATTGGACCTTCGTACTACAATAGTCTATGCTCCGACTACTAATAACTGCTAAGTCTTCTAACATGCATCACTATTAGCAGTTATACCCTATCCGTCGCACGACCTACACGTACAGGTGGCCAACCGCATACGCACGTCCGTGCCCTACATGAGACTCACAACACGTGTAAGAAATGTGTCAAGGCCCGGGGAGTCATACCGATAACTCCACAACTTTAGGTGGGTCTACTAGACACTAGGTCAGACAAATCCTAACGTCAACGCCTTCGTTGACTGCACCCGAGTCTTCTCGGACGCGCACAGTTATATAATATTAAAATAATAAACATACAACTAATAATACAAAATTTAAACAGTACAACAAGGCAAGGTATACTTGCCTGGCCAAAAAGCTGCGTAGTGCCAATAACCTGCTCCTGAAGTCACGCAGAACAATCCAGTATCCTCGGGGTACGCGCACGGGAATGACGGTGACGACGACGATGGTAAACGACGATGATGATGGCAACGATGATGTGGGTGATGGTGATGACGAGGATGATGATGTGGACGATGGTGATGATGAGGACAATGATATGGATGATTAGGGTTGGTGTTGGTGATGATGATGAGATGGTGATGATGGGGTGATGTTGATGAAGTTCATGGTGAAGATGATGATGAGTATGATGATCATGATGATGGTGAAGTCATTGCTGGTCGGAGGTTGGCGGAGTCCGGCTGGGATGGGAGGGCTGAGCAGGGAGAGGAGTTCGGGAAGAGGAAGGAGGCTCGTAGTCGTCCAGTGGTGGAGAGAGGAGGCCGGGCTGGGTTCGGCGGTCGGGATGGCATCGTGCAGTGGGTGTTGGCGGTGATGGAGGAGAAGAGAGGGAGGACGGTGGTGCTGGTCGTGTTTAATGGTGGTGGTCGTGTTGGTGGTTGAACGAAGATGGAGGTCGAGGGAGGAGATGGCCGGAGGGAGAATATGGTGGGCAGTGGTGGTCGTCCGGGGGAGATGAAGAGGAGGTAGGGAAGAGAGGAGATCCGGGGTGGAGGAGAAGTTCAGGGGGAAGGAAGTCGGAGAAGACGGTGGTGGCAGTGAGTCGAGGGCTGTGAGCAGTGGGGAGGACGATGGTGGTTCTGGCGAGGATGAACGCGTCGGGTTGAGGCAGGCGAGCGGCGGTTCTCGTCGACGAGGAGACGGGGTTCACGGCGAGTCTCCGGTCGAAGGAAGGTGCAGGCTGTCCGCTCGGCTGCTCCGGAGGTCGAGCTCGGCTGAGCGTGTACAGGGAGGAGGAAGGAGAAGAGGTGAAGGAGAGGTGGGTGGACTCGGGGTCGTACTCCGGCGAGTCGAGGGCAGCGGCCGACGGTGCTCCGGCGGGGTCGGCTTGTGGAGGAAGAGGGTGAACAGGAGATGGGGATAGGTATTTGGCTAGGGGATTGGTTGGGGTTTTGATGGGGGAAAAAAATAAGAAAAGGATTATTTATACATGTAAAAATTTTTAGGTTTGGGGTTGACCTAGAATTAGGACTTGGTCAACACTCCTTGGGATTGGGCCTTGGGCTCACATGGGGATGTTTGGAGGCTATAGTTTGCATTGTTTAAATGCAATGGCTAGGTTTAAATGGGGGGCGATGTTGTGCGTTGTACATTCCGAAAATTTTGGGAAAATTTTGTGTGAAGGAAAAATTGGGTTTCTTCCTGTATTGTCCAATGGTGTGGGCACCTCAATGCACTTTTGCATAAAAGCGCCCAACAATTGAAAAATTGTACAATGATGGAAATTGGGCTTAAATTAATTAAAATTAATGTGCATGATGTTCTTGAATTAATTAGAAGTACATGGGGCTAAAATTAGGTGGGACACAAGTGTCATGGACATAGAGGGCACATAGTAGAATTTTAGCATTAATTGGGTTGCACAAAACGGTTCAAGATTGTGTCTCCAATTTCGATTGGAACGCACAAGGGTAGAAAGTTGAATTTATTTAGAATTAATTAATAACGTCTGCGACGAATGTTGTGCGACTAAAATGTAGCACAAGAAAGCATAATTATAAGTTACACCGAGGTCAGAATAGAAGGCGGTCATGTCTAGGGCAAGAGTGTGAAATTTGTAGGTAGACAGTGGCTAGTGTAGTGCTCCAATTATTGAAGCAACGGTAAGGCGCACTAAGCGATATAAATATTGTATAGTTAAATCAAATGCCGTGTTCTATTTTTAATTGGGTTCAACTAGCCATAATTTCTCTATCTATGCCAAGTAGGTCTAATTTTCGCTGAGGGGGTTTACAATCGCATCCGAAGGTGGACAGACTTCAAAAGATATTCTCATCCTACGACGTGAATTGTTAGTATTAAGTCTGCTTGGGTCGTCATGCATTGCTAATGCCCTTCAGTGATGAAACATGGCTATGAAGCGATAACAATGAATTGGTGGATGTATAACGGTGTTCGTTAACCACTGTACCCAAAATCTCGAGCTTACTGCCACCTCATTATGTCTATCCCGGTGTAGAAACAACACCCATGGAAAGTTAAAGGTGATCCAGACATAGGACCCATTGCTCTGACACCATGTTAGTTAACTACCATACCCAAAAGCTCTTTTGCTCTCGAACAGGCCCGGTTCGCCTCCCTTTGGTCGCCTTGGCCTAAGACCGTTGGGAGGGGGAGAACTCATTTGAAGGAAGGATCTTCTTAAAAAGCAGCCAACGACTTAGCACGCTAGGAGTGGGAGTCAAATAATTCCATCATCACTCACCCACTGCTACATATATCTAATACATTATTATCGCTGACAGATTATGGGCCAACAATGTTTATGGATCTTAACAAATGTAGTATTCCATTCAAAGGTTAGCTTGGTTTCTTGTCTTGTTTTAGTGCTTTGTGTATGCACAGTATTATTGTATTGGTATGATCAGCCCACTTAAGGCAATACTTGAATTAGGCCCTCTAGAAGGGATATTTCAGGTATTTCTCATGGAAGCAACTTTATTCACCTATCCAAGGTTCGTAGTATCGGTATCGGTATCAGACCATTCCTATGAGTATCGGGATCGACAATATCGATAGTATGGACAGTTTCAAATCGGAGTATTGAATTTTTTGGTATTGAAAAGCAAATAATTGTTAATAAATTATTAATATTTTAGATTTTTTTTATACATTAAGGCATAATTTTAAGTATTTTCAATGTTGTTTTTAGTAGTTTTAAAATTGAATGAAATAGTAGTCACCCTTGTCAATTTGTTTACATGCGATAGATAAGTTTTCTTCTTTTACATGCTTTTACACAGTTGAGTTATGTGTTAAGTTTAGTTTAGTCCCACATCGTATAGACTAATAGTGAGAGGGGTTAGCCTCTCCTATATAATGTACTTCCCTTTCTTCTTAAGAATAGAATTAATAATTCCCATCCTACATGGTATCAGAGCCATAACCCATCAACCACTCTCTCTCTACAAAGAAAAAAAACCCTAACCCTAGGTCACCCCCCCTCTTTTCCTCGCCTCCCTCGCAGCCTCCCGCTGCCCCCGGTCCCGTCTCTCGCTGCCCCCGGCCCCGCCTCCCCCCACCGCCTCCCTGCAACCCGGCCCCGCCTCCCTCCACCGCCTCTCTGCACTCTCGGCCCCACCTCCCTGCCTCTTGCACCCCGCCTCCCTTTACCTCCGGCCCCGCCTCCCTGCCCCCGCCCCCTCCGTCGACCTGCACCCCGTCGACCCCCCTTAGACCCCCCCAGCCCTAACCCTAATATGCAGCCACCGCCTCTCCTTCATGTCTCAACCCTAATCATAAAAAAAAAGTATATCGGCGGTCAGAGGGTAGACAATGATTTGTTTGCAGAACCTCTATTCCTAGATTATGACTTCAAGAGTTAACAAATAGTAGACAAGTTGCTTGTTTACGTGGATCTTTGTTTTCTTTCTACCCCGATCTCCACATCAGGATCTACATAAAGAGTAACCTCGGTTGCTTTTCTGTCCTGGCTTGTGTGATCCCCATACGATCTCTACTTTTCATACGCGTGCTGATTCTGGCCACGTTGATAGCGCACTGGTAAGGTTGATGTGATTATTGGGATTGGAAAGATCCAGCGACGGTCGAATCAAGTACATTGCAGGATGACAAACACTAATGCGGCTAGCATTGATACTACTACCGGTATCAGGAACGCATTGGCTGGACCAACGGACACTGGCACGATGATTTCTTCGATTTGATTCGTTGATCAGCGGTTTGACGGACCAGATGGTTACTCAACATAGCGGAAGAAAGTTGAGAAAACACTTCGGGGAATGCGGTTGTCCAAGCATCTGACTGACAACCCTCCGGAGACGAATGATCCCACATTTGAGCAATGAGAGATGGATGATAGTCGACTGTTTACACAGTTGATGAACTCAATGGAACCATCGGTGGAGGACATGGTTCAGAACACGGATACGGTAAAGGATTTATGGGAGGTCCTGGCGATGACGTTTGATAGAAAACGTGATTCGTCTCGTATCTACGACTCGGTCGTCGTCATCTACTGGGCAGAACAGGGCGACAAGTCTCATAAGGACCACTTCCGGGCCTTTTAAGGCTATGGTCGATGAAGTTGACCGTGTATTACCTTTGACGACGGATATCAATAAAGCGAGGTCTCAACGTGAGCAGCTTCATGTAATGACATCTTGCCTCTCTCCGTCCTGATGAAGACTCAGCTCGCTCTCAGATCATTGCTGGAACCGAAGTTTCATCTCTAATAGAAGCGCATTTTCGTGTCCTACGGGCAACAAAGGTCGTCGAGATCTCTCCAAATGATGCTCCTGCTGATCGATTTGCTCTTGGTGCCGCTCGTACTGGATTTCGTGGTGGTCGTGGTAGACGACGTTGTGGCCGAAATATTGGCCGTGATGGTGGACGAGGCATTGGCGGTCGTGATGGAGGTCGACTGCACACCTGATTCAACTGTGGTCTACAGGGTCATTTTCAGTGGCAGTGTACTAAAGCTTATGCTGCCAATGTTACCTTAGATACTCCTGATTTTGGTGGCCGATCCGTACAAATGACTGATGAAGCATATGCAGACTTTGTTGAGTTTCAAGCTCAACGTCGAGGTGAAGCCTCTACTTCTGGGTCCACCGCAGGGTACTCAGTGACATGTGTGATACAGTTGAAGCAGTGGGTCCTTGATTCTGGTGCGTTTGCTCACTTGACATGCGATGCAGGTATGGTACGAAATTATGTACCGGTTGGTCGTATGTCTAATATTACATGTGCTAATGGTGGTTCGCTGACAGTCCATGAAAAATGATTTGTCCGTCTTTCTTCGGGACTGTCACTACATTCTGTATTATATACACCTGGAAACCCATTCGGCTTACGCTCAATTAGTCGGATTACTCGCGATATGTATTGCTCGGTAACATTCTTTCCTGATGATTGTGTTTTTCAGGATCTAAAAACTGAAAAGACTATCGGTAGTGAGCATGTGGTTGGAGGCTTGTACTTATTTGATGAAACTTTCTCTGTTGTCTGTGATGGTATGAAACTTGATCTTTTTGAGTTACATTGCCGGTTAGGACATCCATCTATCCAAGCACTCCAGAAAATGTACTCATCTTTAGATGTTTCATGTTCTTTTCATTGTGAGTCATGTAGTTTGGCTAAGCATCACCAGATTTTCTATCCGGTCAGTCAGAATAAAATTGCTTCCGCTCCCTTCGAGTTGGTGTATTCCGATATATGGAAATCTTGTCTGGTTGATTCTATGATGGGATTCAAGTACTTTGTTACCTTTGTTGATGACTACTTACATGTCACTTTTGTTTATCTAATGAAAAATCGTTCCGATTTATTTAACATTTGGTGCATTTTTTATGCAAAAATCAAAACACAATTTGGTGTTCCGATTAAATGCGTTCGCAATGACAATGGTCGTGAGCATATGTCTCGTGAGTTTGTTTCACATTTGTCTCGAAATGACATTATCCACCAAACTTTATGTTCTTACACACCACAACAGAATGGTGTGACTGAACAAAGCGTGCTCTTATGTTCCAAGCACGTACTCCAAAAAGATTTTGGTCGGATGTCGTTCTTACGGCTTGCTATCTAATTAATCGCATGTTGTTGTCAGTTCTCAATGGCGATACTCCTTTCTCTCAGTTATATCACAAACGAGAACCGTTTTCTCTACCTCTCCGAATCTTTGATTGCTCTTGTTATGTTAGGGATACCCGACCAACTCTTTCTAAATTATATTCAAAGGCTATCCAATATATTTTCCTTGGGTATCCTAAGAATCAGAAAGGGTATCGGTATTTTTTTTCAGTCTTGAAGAGGTATTTTTTCTCTCGGATGTTACCTTTGTTGAAACCGAGTTTCCTCCACTTCCACAAACTACTCATCCGGCTCCGCAAGTTTACTAAGAACATGATTTCTTGTTGTATCCTGTTCAAACACAACAGCCCCTCGTAAGGGTGCCCTCTCCTAACGAGCCATTCTCCCAGTTCGACGGTCCGCAAACACCGGCTCTGTCAGTACCAGCATCGTCGGAACGAGTTTTGTCGATCGTGTCCACGGACACAGTGCCTTCATCCTCCTCTAGCTCCAATGATTTGCCTCCGCCTGATCCGCCAGCTCGACCTCGTTGTACATGTCGTGATCATCCCTTGTATGTTGACAATTACAAAGGGCTTGCGAGCCACACACAATCATTGGTGGCTACTATTGATGGAATTCGGATTCCCAATACTGCAGAGGAGGGCCTTAACATCCCGGCTGACGTGCTGCTATGGAAAGATGAGATGAAAGCACTTCGGAAAAACCATACATGAAACATGGTTGATTTATCTCATGGTAAGAAGGCAGTAGGTTGCAAATGGATGTTCAATATTAAGGTAAAACCGGATGGCACTCTTGATCGCCTGAAGGCTCGTCTGGTGGTAAAATGACATTCTCAGACCTATGATGAGGATTATTTTGAGACATTCTTTCCAGTTGTTCGGATGACCTCTGTGCGCGTACTCTTGGTCTTAGCTTTTGGCTATGACTGATCGTTGCTACAGCTGGATATCAAGAATGCATTTCTTCATAGAGATCTTGACGAAGAAGTGTATGTGGTGCAACCTCCCGGGTTTGTTGCAAGGGAGGATAAAGTGTGTCATCTGCGGAAGGCCCTTTATGGTCTTAAACAATTCCTTCGTGCATGGTTTGGTCGTTTCACAAATGTGGTTACTCAGTTTGACATGTGCTAATCGAAGAAGGATCATTCAGTATTCTACCGTCAAACATCAGCTAGAAGGATACTACTTGGTGTCTATGTGGATGATATTGTGACAGGAGACGACAGTCAAGACATTGCAGGACTGAAGAAGTTTCTAGGAGAACAGTTTCAAACCAAGAATTTGGGATCGTTGAGCTACTTTTTAGACGTAGAAGTCACACGGGATAAGCGGGACATTGTAATGTCTCAGAGAAAGTATGTGCTAGACATCCTAAATAATGCAGGAATAATGCAAGCTAAGGGAGCAACCTCGTCTATGGATCCAGGGATAAAGTTATTCCCCGACGAGGGGACACAGATGACCAATCCGGATCAATATCGTCGAGTAGTTGGGAAGCTCAACTACTTGGCCGTTATGACTCGTCCAAAGATTTCATTTGCCGTCAGTGTTGCAAGTAGATTCATGTCTTCTCCACGAGTTTCACATTGGGAGACAGTTCTCAGAATTCTGCGCTGTCTAAGATCAGAATCCGGGAGAAGGAATTCGGATGGAGAATAAGGGGCATACTTATGTTGAGTGTTTTACTGATGCTGACTGGGATGCCAGTCTTACGGATAGACGGTCTACATCTGGCTACTCGGTCTTCATTGGTGGGAACTTGGTATCGTGGAAGAGCAAGAAGCAGAGTATGATCGCACGATCAAGCTCAAAAACAGAATATCGGACCATTGCTCATGGCACAGCAGAAGTGCTATATCTGCAGCATCTTCTACAAGAACGGGGAGAAGAAGCAGGATATAAAGCAGCAGATATGTGGTGTGATAACCAGTCTTTTATTCATATTGCTACTAATCATGTATTTTATAAAAGGACAAAGCAAATTGAAATCAACATTCACTTTGTCCGTAATGAGTATCAGAAAGGGATAATAAAGTTTCACCACGTGAGGACCGACGATCAGATAGCTGATATATTTACAAAGTCTCTTCTAGGTCCTCGGGTTCAATTTCTCTGTAACAAGCTGGACATGATTGACATCTATGCTCCAGCTTGAGGCAGGGTGTTGAGTTATGTGTTAAGTTTAGTTTTGTCCCACATCGGGTAGACTAATAATGAGAGGGATTAGCCTCTCCTATATAATGTACTCTTCTCTTCTTAAGAATAGAATTAATAATTCCCATCCTATATACACCTTTGTTGATTGGTCTTTTTTGTTCAATTTTTTTTGCCGAATTGACCGAAAAAGAGACCCCCAATGTCGGTATCAGTCAAGGTTGTGAAAAGCGCTAGGCATTAGTCGGACGGGCACCTGCAGCCTATAATCTGCTGAAATTGTAGAAAAGTCCATAAAATTCAAAAACATGCATAGTCGGATGTCGGGGGAAGGGGGGACTAGGCATGCGCCTAGGTGGACATCAGACGGGCACCAGGCGGCTAACGCCTAGGCGACCGTCTAGACCGTCTTTTAGAACAGTGTTATCAATCAATATCAGGTATCGGTCGGTATTGGATCGGGACATGTCAAACCATATCGATATTGGCCGTATCGGATTGGCATTGGCCGATACTGCAAACTATGCTATCTACTGGACCATGGGCTGCATTACTACTTACTAGCTTTTGGCTTTAGTCATGATGAGTGCTTTTGGCATATTGCACATGTTAAACTACCCGGTCTCTATTGCTATCCCAGTGCAACAATGTGCTTCTAAGGTACAACTACCCTGGGCTCATATGGAACTCGTTTATGTGTGGTTGTGAAAGAACTTAACATTGCATCTGATTCTTCTTTGATATGGAAAATATAATTGACGTAATTTACTTAAGTATGAGAGTGAGATAGACAAAAGGAGAAAATTTAATAAGGGAGACATCACAATTGTGTCATATAGAAGTTGAATGGGGATACTATTTATGATGAAATATTTCCTTTTAAATTATATATTTTCATTCAAAATGTCATCGTTAATTTTAGAATACAACTATATATGTCAATGAAGAAACTATAAGATGTACCATTAAAGAGAAGGGTCGACCAATTTATCTAATAATCATCCTACTCAATCATGACCATCTTCAGTTGAGACCCTATTTGTACCGAATTATGGAAAGAAGACAAAATCCAATCTATCATATTACAATGTTGCAGAAATCGGATTAGGCAGCCGACTAGTCGGCAATCGGCCACCAACGACTCGACTTGGCTTCTAAGCGGCGGGATTAGTCGGCATGACCCTTTGTCGGGTTAAGTCGGCCGACTAGGTCTCGTTTAAAAATAAAAAAAAAACAAGTAGAGGAGATAAAAATCCGACCCGAAAAAAAAGTTGTAAAAACCTAAAAGCAGCAGTCGATCGATAGAGAAGGAGAAAAGGACTGAAGGAGAAAGAAGAGAAGGAGAAAGAAAAAAAAAGTATTGACAAGCCGAGCCATCCCCTCCGATCTCTGCCAACGGACTGCGTTTGCAATTTTTTTTTTTTTCAATTTTTTTTACTGCTTCGGGAAGAGGAAGCCACAAGAAGTAATAGCTCCTTGAAGGTGCTGCTGGTGCATCCTGGAAATGGTTTGCTGGCGATACGAATAAATAGCTCAGGCAACCTTGCTGGCAATAGGAATAACTAATGCTAGCAATAGGAATAAATAACTATTTTTACTTGTCTACCCTCTGAAAAATCAGAAATTACAATTTGATACATATATACAACCAAAGCAGAATTAGAAATAACTAATAACAAATGCTGTTAATACTTTGATGACATATATATAATTACAATTTGATACATATATACAACCATAGCAGAATTAGAAATAACTAATGCTCTTAAGGTTCAAAGTATCGGCCGATACCGATACGTATCGGCCGTATCGGATCGGATTTCAACACTGCCGATCCGATACTCTAGAAAATTATCGGTATCGGCCGATATTGGTAAAAAATATATCGTATCGGTCTAATCGATCTGATACGAGCCGATACGAACCGATACGGTCGAATATTATGCTTTAGCGGACCAAAAACAATAGCAACGTCAAATCCTCAAACGACGAAAAAAATAAAGCAAATTTTGCTCTGCAGAGACGTCGAATCCAATAATCGAAATTTGTAACAGTTCAATGAAAACTTATATAAATAGTTCAAAATTTGTCTACAATGTACAAACAACCACCACAACAAAGAAATATAGATTAGAAGAAGTCCAATTTTTTTTACCTTTTTCAGAAGGTAACCGAATCCTCCTTCGCAAACGCCGCTGTGGAGATCACCCTCTCGACCACGTTCTTGGCCGCCTCTGCCACCTCCACCGCGGGCTTCTCGACCACGTTCTCCGCAGCCTCCGCCGTCACCTGTGGTCGACAGAGTCTGTCGGAAGGGCAGGAGGTAATGGAATCGAAGAGGAGAGAGAGTAAGTGAACGAGAGACACTCTCTCCTCTCCGATCCCGCAAACTCCGACGCGATGGAGGCGAAGAGGAGCGGTGGAGGCGGAGAGAAAATGTTTCTCTCTCCTCTGTGTAATCTGTATACATGAAAAAAATCTGCCACGTCAGCAACCTAAAAACACAACTTACCTAAACAAATTCCCACCGTCCAATCTAGGCCACGTCATCGATCCATACATGAGATCCAACGGTTGTGGTCCTTTGAAAAAAAAAATTTCCCACTGAGATTCGAACCCGTGACCCTTTGAAATTTTAAATACAACAACTATTCGCTAACCAGAAAGCCAATGAAGCTTGGGTGACTAAGTTGGCATGTATATAATATTTATGGAGCTAACTTATATATTTTCTGACTCTTTTTTTATTTATAAAACTAATATATATATATATATATATATATATATATATATATATATATATATAGAGAGAGAGAGAGAGAGAGAGAGAGAGAGAGAGTTATAGATATTGTTACACATACACTATATATATATATATATATATATATATATATATATATATATTGTATATAAATATATTATTGTATTTAATTATATTGTACATATATATACCTATACATTAACTTATATACATATACACTAACTTATATACTATTGTATCTAACAAATTTTTTTATTGTACGTATATGCATATATACATATACTATATCTAACCATTTATTATTCTATATATACTATATATTATTGTTATCTATTTAACTTTTTATTATTGCAATATTTTTTGTTGTATATATATACTATCTATCAATATTTATTATTGTACAATATGTAACATTTTTTATTATTGTATGTAACGTTATATCATTTTCAGGATTATTTAATGGCACCAAAAAGTCGTACGCCAGAGGAAATGGGTGCTGGTTGGAAACATGACAAATGTGTCAATCCTAATAATAAGAGGAGGGTGGAATGCAATTATTTCAACAAAATAATGGACGGAGGGTTTACTCGGCTGAAATAACACTTAACGGGTATTACAGGAAACGTAGCATCGTGTCCTGATGTACCACCTGCTGTAAAAAGAGAAATGTTGTTGCTTGTTGAGGGTAAAAAAAAAAGGATAAAATAATAGCGGATCAAAGAAAACAACGGGTAGAGGAGGAGTTGACAAGGATAGCTGGTCGAGTAGATTCCTCCTCATAAGAAGATATTGATGACTTCACGGAACTTAGAAGGGGCATGAGAGAGCTGAGGAATGGGGTAGGGACAGAGAAACAGGGTCAAGCATGGGTCCGACGTTAGGTGGCCGATCAAAGTCGGTAGCATATCGTGGGGAGGAGGTGAAAAATATTCCAGAGGTAGGAGTAAGGGGTATGGACCCTTATGTCCTAAGAAAACAAGGGGCAATGCAACTCAAAATAAAGGGTGCAATTAAGGAGATAAAGAATGCGAAAAATTATATAGGAAGATTTATATCAAATTTTTTTATATACAATAATATATCGTTCAATGCTGCTAAAAGTTTACACTATCAACCAATGATAGATGCAATAGCAGCTTCCGGGAGTGGAGTAAAAGGTCCAACTTCTTATGAAATTTCAAATACTTATTTAGATATAGAAATAAGTGACATGGAGGAGTACCTAAAATCTTATCATAGGTATTGGGATGGGTATAGATGTACTATTATGTGCGATGGATGGAGTACACAGAACAGAAAATGCATCATTAACTTTTTTGTGTATTCTCCACAAGGAACGATATTCCATAAATCTGTAGATGCCTCTGACAAATACAAAGATAGTAAATACATATTTGGACTGATGAATGAAGTTGTGGAACAAATTGGAGAAAATAGGGTTGTCCAAATAAGTACTGACAATGGCTCCAACTACAAGAAGGCGGGAATGAGGTTAATGGAGATGATAATGCACTTATACTGAATTTTTATTATTATAAATATGTTTGTATATATGTTATTTATTATTGTAAATATAGCTTCATTCTAAATATATATGTATGTTTGTATGCAGGTGAGAAAAAATTTATACTGGACTCCATGTGCAGCATATTGCATAGATCTCATATTGAAGGATATAGCCAATGATCCACATATTAAGCCACTAATACGAAAGTCTCAAGATATGACTTGTTTCATATATAATCATGGTTGTGCTCTTAGCATCATGAGGACTGAGACTCATAATGGAGAATTGGTTAGACCAGCCATCACTAGGTTTGTTATCAATTTTATTGCTTTTGATTCCACCTTAAACATCAGGCTGATTTAAAAATAATAATAAATACAAGAGGTTGGACAGATAACTATATGAAACTCAATCGTAAAGATAGAGAAAAGGCAGATGTGGTTGTCAGTTTAATCGTGAGTCAAACTTACTGAGGGATATTGCAGGGGTCACTGCAATATTTCGACCTCTAGTAAAAGTTTTAAGGATGGTGGATAGCGATGATAAAGCGAAGATGGGTCATCTTTACGAGGCTATGGACAGGGCTAAAGAAATGATAAAAAAGAATGTTGGTCAAGGATATAGGAAGTGGAAAATAATTGATACCAGATGGAATTCTCAACTACATCGAGATATACATGCAGTTGGTAAGTACTCTATAAATTGAATACCCTTCAAATGTTATTTTATAATGTTTGTAGGAATTTTAAAACTAGTTATTTATTCAATATTGCAGGTTATTTCTTGAATCCTAAATACCAATATTCTAATGATGTTATAAATGACGACGAGGTACTGAATGGTTTCTACCACGTCGTTAGTAGAATGGTGAATGACAATACAATACGCCTTAATATAAACAAAGTGGTAATTATTATTTGATATTGAATTTTTTCATAACTTTACAATATTTAATTTTAATGTCATAAGACCCATAACTTGTGTAATATCACTTTGTAGGTAGAAAAGTTCAGATTGAGAAATGGTGTATTTAGTTCAGATCAAATCCAAAGTGCTGTAAATAGATGTCTTCCTGAGTAATAGTTAATACTTTAAAATATTTATTAATTAAAATTAAATAGTTACAAAGCTAATATATTTTATTATTTTGTAGCTGAGTGGTGGTCCATACATGCTAGGGAGGAATCCCAAATTTGACTCGATTAGCTGTGCGCATCCTAAGTCAAACAGTGTCTTCTTCCAACTGCGAAGGGAATTGGACAACATTTTATCTCATCCATACTTGTCCCCGTAATAGACTTTTAATGACAAGACTAGAAAATTTGGTTTTTGTCCATTATAATATGAGATTGAGGGTTCGAAATATGCAAAGATCATGAGATGAACAAAATATTATAGATTTGGATGAGATATTTCATGATGAAGATCCACTCATAGCTTGGACAAGAGAAAGAGAAACACCACTCTTAGATGGTAGAGAAAATGAGTGGTTAGATGATAACTAGGATGTCGATCCACAAGATACTGCCGAAAATGCTCGAAGGCCTGGAAAAAAAACACCAGATGTACAATCTCGACAGGTCGACAGCGATAAAGACGACACTACTGATAGTGGAGGCAATGGAGCTACACTTGCTGCTGGTGCTGACAATACTAATGAATATGAAAGTCCTCGATATCAGTCTCATGAATACTCTGAAGACTGGCCAAGTGATTATCAACCTAGAGAGCACCGCATGGATGATGCATATGCTGGAGGATCTAGCCATCATGATGTACCTACTCCTTCAGACAATTACAACAATACATATGATAGTTCATCCACAAGTTATTATCCATACAACACTCCAGAGACGGAACAACATTCAACATTTGATGGCCTCATGACAATTTTTTTTCATAATACAGATATCAGTCGCTACTACCCTCATAACCAAGAACCATATCGGGACGGTTATGATAATTATGAACCATTTTAGTGATATATTTGTATTTTTTTTGTATTTGTATTCATTTTCGTATTTGTATGCTTTATGTAGTTCATACCTATTGTAAAAAGATTATTATTCATGAAATTTAATGAAGGGATAGGCCAGAGTCCCAATGAATTTTTTTTGCTAAGTGATTTTTTGTCGTACTTCTAAATTTAAACATGTAAATCTTGTAGCTAATTTTATTTCGGTATATTATGAAACAAAATAATTGGTGTCATGGATCATATTGTGACAAATTATAACTATGCATCAAACTAAATTTCTGAATATAATTAAATCTTTATTTTTTTACAAAAAAAAAAAAATCTCGAGTCCTCGACAAATATAATTATGGGTCTTGTGACTCTTGTCTCATGATCTCATCCTGCCATTTGCATTGCTTCTAATCTCTTGTGCCTCCCTCTATGCGCCTTTATTCGTAAAAATTGAAACCTATAGAACAATACAAGATTCAATTAGTACGAATATAATGACATAGATTGTAACTAAAAACATGTAAAGGAAGAAAACTTATATATCGCAGGTAAACCATTCAACAATGATGACTATTGTTTTATTCAATTATAATTAAAAAAAACAAACATAAAAAATACTTAAATAATGCATAAATATGTAAATTATTTTTTCTATTTTTTTACTAATTTATTAATAATTATTTAAATATTGTCGATACAACCGATACCAAAAAATTCGATACTCCGATCCGATACCGCCGATACGTTTACTCATACAAACTGTTCGATACTGATACCGATACCGAGTTTTTGAACCTTGTTAAATACAATTTGATACATATAATTACAATTTGTGAATTTTTGATTATGTACAAGACTTTGTCACTTTGGGTACTTAAGTTAATACTTTGATGACATATGCATATATTGCATATAAATTATTTTTTTCATTGCATATATATATATATATATATATATATATATATATATATATATATATATATATATAATTAAAAAAAACTCAAACCGATTAATCCGACTAGTCCCCGATTAACCCAATTAATCCCTAGTCTCCGCGAACCGACTAGCGATTGACTAGCGATTTTTACAACCTTGTCATATTGACATATTCTTTATCAATCTCCAACTCAATGAGGGTATTCCATTCCATTGGTCCCTATCTAGATCCCAGTTATCTCATCAAGAAGAGCAATACTTTCATGCTACCCTTCAGAAAGGCTCACTGCACAAGTGAAATAAATAGGGTAGAGAAGTGCTCATTCTTGTAATAGCTATATTTGGTAAAGTTTGATATAAGGTCATACAAAGCTGATTGGCCTCGTTGGATGAAATTTAAAGATAAGCTGCATTTAAGATAGGAGCACTTGAAGCCTACTCCTGCAACAATTTGCCTTCTTAAGTAGTAAGTAATTGCTACATAGAATTTTATTAATAGCATTCCAGAAAGCGTGATACGCCTAACGAGTCCCGGTCACAACATCTAATATATAGAAACTGCATCCTTTACTTATATTTCAGTTGTTGGTGTATATATATGAAAAGTATGACGATCAAGGAATGAGGAACTTTCTTTAGAGAACAAAAGAAACTGCAACATTTCCTCAATTCAGTTGTTGGTATTAGTAAGTTCTCCATAACTCTCTTGTGAAACTTGCTTAAATAGAAAATTAATAAGAGTTTAGTCAAATTGACAACTGTTATACGGTAACATCTAGATAGGGCACAACAACCACCACCTAAATTTGTTATGAGAGAGGCTGTTCCTTCATGATTTCGGATAGGAGAATTTTCTCTCTCCTTGATCTATTTTGTACAATAATATGAAACAGTAATGTGTGTATTTGCCTACTTTAGTTGTGATTTTTGCCTCAAAAGATCTCTTGAAACTACTATTACAGTGTTTTTTACTTGCAAGTCTCATCTTTACCATCTTGAAAGTGAGACTAGTTCCAATCTTCTGTGGATTTGATCCTACAATGTATGCTACGGCTACCAAATCTTTCTTGCCGTACCACCTTAACTTTAGCTTTTTAGCCTTTTAACTGATCTCGCACGTCACTAGTGGGTTGCCATGCGATACTTCCTCTAGAAAATTTATAAAGTTTTAACAAGTTTTAAGAAGTCGGGATGGGGAACCCTTATAGGTCCCCTAGGAAACTTCCTTTAGACAACAGATGAAACTGCAACATTTCCTCAATTTTGTTGTTAATGTTAAGAAGTTTTTCAGATTCTCTTTGAAACTTACTTTACTTAGGCTATTAATAAGAGATTAATCAATTTGAAAACTATCTTACTTACATCGAGATGGTGCACAGCCACCTTAACTAAATTTAGTTATGAGAGTGGCTGTTCCGTCTCTCCTCGATCTATTGTGTACAATAATATGAAACAGTAATGTGCGTCATCGTCTTATTTGTCCACTATATTGGTGATTTTTGAGTCAAAAGACCTCATGAAACAAGTATCAAAAGATATTTTTATTTGCAAGTAATCTCATTTATACTGTAATGTGAATAAGACTGATCCATTCTTCTGTATATTTATTACAATATATGCAACAAAGTCTCTCCTTACCATTTCTAGTGGCATCCGAAACATTCTCTAGTAAATTTAAACAAGTTTGAAGTCAGGATGAGAAATCTTAGGGGCTGTTTGGTTGCCTGTATGGAAACACCATGCGGCATTCGTTGCATGTTGCATTTGTTTTGTAGCTGTAAGTGGTTGCAATTGCATGTAAATGTGTAGGGTTTACAAACCTGTTGTTTGGAATAATATAATTAGGATGCTTGGTTGCAACCTTTGTTTCCATAAAGACAAATCCATTGTTTGGTTGTGACTTTCTGAAATTAAATGGAGAGAATGAAAGGAATTGGTGTTGATGGTATGCTAGATGTTTCCATAAGTGATGTTGTAGTTATTTTGGCCGCAACAAAAGCCACGGTAGTTGGGGGAGTAGATGCTTTACATCGAACCAAACATTGGAAATGTTGTAAATGTTGCAACAAATGTTGCATGTATTTCCATTTACAGCCAACCAAACAACCCCTTATAGAAATCTTGCTTAGAATTGCTACCACTGATGAACTTGGCAGCAATTACGAGTATGTTCCCAGTTCGAACTATGATGTTTTTTATTTAGCTGCTTTTAATTACCATGAACTTGCTTTCTCAGCCATTTTGATGCTAGAAAATCTCATAGTTTACTGTCATGGAGATGTCTACTTGGAATAGGCAGGTAATGTTCAATAATTCACTCTCTTGTTTATGTGTTTGTAGGATCGCCATATGAAGGGGGCATATTTTTCCTTGACATAATCTTCCCATGTGATTATCCATTCAAACCTCCTGAGGTATGAAAATACTCGACTAATGATAATTCAAGAGTCTTGAATTTACATAAAGCACTCACTGTATTCTTGTGTTATATCTTACAATGCTACCCCATCTCATCTAATATGAAAAAACTCAACTAATCATTATCCATTCACTGTAGTTCTTTTGCAGATATTATCTGTTATTACAATGTACTTGTTTTGCTTTGTTGTTTCATGTCAGTACTGACTTGCATGTTATAAGTGTCAAAACAAAAGAGAAAAATCTGGTCTGGTCTTCCTTACAAAGAGGTGCAGGCTAGTCCTTTTATAGCAATTGGCAACCTGCTTAAAAAGATAGAGATGACATAATCCCCCAAAGATAATGACTCTAAAACCACCAAAATCAGGACGACTTTAAAACCACCCAAAGACAAAGATGTTTTAAAACGAATCTTCACGACAAAATATATTATAAAAGTTATTCTCCACAAAACTACTATGGAAGAAGTGGAAGATCCCAAGATAGAGGCTACAAATGGTTGAAAACAAAAGAGAAACGATAGGGTATAGTGACTATAATCTCCTCTAAAAAGAGGCGTAGACTAGTCCTTTTATAGAAATTGAGAACCTACTTAAAAGGATAGATGACATAATCTCCCAAAGATCATCATCCAAGTCTTCTCCTATCAGAACGGGGTTGGCTATGGAGCATAACGAAGCTCCAATAAAGATTTGCAAATTATAATCCCCCAAAGAGAGACTAAAACCACCCAAAATAATGATGACTTCAAACTCACCCAAAGATGAAGATCACTTTTAAAACAAATCTTCACCCATAGGCCATAGATGAAGCCCCTGTGAGTTTGTAACTCCAACATTAGAAGGACTTCTTCCTTTGTCGACATTGAGCCACATTGTCTCATTTAGCATGGAAGTTCTTTAACTAGATCCAAGGCTTCTTACTTCCACGATGAACATATCTTCTCTTGTTCTTATGAATTTTCTTCCGAATGTCTTCCGATTTTTTCGGTTGAGGTACAGAGAGTGTTGTCGTATCCTCCACCTTGACTGGTCACAGAGGGAGTAGTGAGATATTTCAGTACGAGTACACTTGACTGTTGTATCAAGATTAACATGAGACCCATGTTTTCGTACTGTGTTATGTATGTTTTTGTACTTTGTTGATGAACTCTTTTCCGTTCTTTACAAACTGATACTCCTTGGCTCTGTGTTGATAACGAGCAAGCATCTCATACCCAAGGTTACTTGGCATACATCAAGAGGACCACCGCACATATCACCTCGTCAATATACTAGTTGCTGCCCTTCTTGAAACATCTTAAGGGATTTGACCTTGGCTGCGACTTCATCCTCTGGTCCTTCCAAAATCATATACATCTCGCTGCTAGAGTTGACAATTGCATTAACAACACTCTACTTCACTTGCATATTCAAATGAAAGAGCGCTGCACATTTCTTAGTAGATAATCCTTTTCCTCGGCGCATGTGGTGGTTGAGATTCAGTAATAAGATGGTGGTGGAGCATGGTCTGTTTTTCATTTCCCTCAGCGCCATCACAATTTTGGTTGTGCAGACTTATGTTACCCGGACTCTCCACTTTAGGAGAAGTACCCGTGTCCACCGGGTAGGACATGGGTATGGATATGGAATCCGTATCCGATCCTCCATAGTGACAATCGGATCATTCATGGTCCTGTATGGTGACAATCGGAAGATTGGTAGAGAAGTAGATAGTTTATTTTAATGTGGTAGTGAAGTCGATAGTTTATTTTAATATGGTGGATTGGTAGTAAAGTTATGAAACCTTACAAATTTAATTACATGATGTCTTTTTATGAAACCATGCAAATTTAATTATAAGTTTAAATATATGAAACAATGCAAACTTTATTACAACTGGGTATTTTTATGAAATCATACAAATTTAATTAGTGTCTTTTTATGAAACTGTGCAAATTTAATTACATGTCTTTTATGAAGCCATACAAATTTAATTACTTGATGTGTCTTTTTATGAAACCATATTCGAATGTATTTATTTTAATAGTCATATCCATGTACCAGTATCCAAAATTTGGATCCTTTTAGCCGAGTCCGTGTGTCCAATTATGATTTTGAAGGACCTGACTCTTTGATATGTACTCGTACCCGACATCCGTACCCGAGTCAAGCTAACATAGGTGTGAACATGGAAAGTGAAGTTACGGAGCAAGAGAAACGAGAAGGAGAGGGACCTAATAAAATAAATTATGGAGGGAAGCTAGTACGATATTGCATACAGGTATATATGTTGTATAACAGTGTGATTTTAGTAAGTAGAATAGGTATAAGAACTTGGTAGCAAACCGTATGTAATCCAGGGACATAACCGTTGAATGGTCAAAAGGGACTTGCTCAGATTCAAAAGGGCCTTCAGCAAAAATTTCCTTTGGAGCAATATTGAAGCGAAGGGGTAACATCTACTCACTGTAGCAAACATGAGTTTTTAATGATTATAGAAGCTTATAGCTGAAACAGTTGAATTCATTTATTTGCCATTATTTCACCCATTTCTATTGTTTATTTAAGGCGCGTGGAAATGAATAATTAGTGCTTTCTGGTTTTAGAAGATCATTGTATGGCAAAGTTTAAGGTCATAGAAGATCAGATAGTTCCATTAGGAGTGCCTGACCAATGGACAAGCATTATTTTTGAAGACCAACACGACAAAGGTTTTGTTGTTTTACATGATAAAAACCCTGAAATTACCACTGGGGGAATTGCCTTACACTCTTAGTACACTTGGAACATTAGTACTCTTAGCTGGCATGTGTTTAATATATGATGAGGACATCTTGCATTAAAATTTGACGAGAACACTTGGTATTAATATTTGACATATATGCCATTGGCGATTAACCACCAACAGTGTTGAAAAAAGCGAGTTGGGCGGCCGACTAGTCGGCGACTAGTTGGCATTCGGTTGCCGACGACTCGTTTAGTGGTCCAAACGGCATAAAAATCGGAGAACACAACAATAACCAGCCCTAGTTGGTCGACTAGGCAGCCCTAGGCGGCTAGTCGGGCCTAGTCAGCTGACTGCCATGGTTCAAGAAGAAAAAAACGGTTGGAAAGAAGAAAAAATGGCCAGAAAAAATTGCAGAGAAGACGAGAGAGGAGAGAGGTGAGAGGAGAGGAGAAAAGTTTCAGAGAAGAAGGACTGACCGCCGTCCCCTCCGATCCCCGTCCCCTCCGATCCCCGTCGGCCGCTTCCGCAAGGAGGGTTTTTTTTTTTTTCATGCAATTTTTTTTGGTTTTGCTCCAATTTTTCTTTGCTGGATTTTTTGTGGGCTGCATATTTTTGGTTTTGTTCCATTTCTTCTTTGCTGCTGCTACATTTTTCTGTTTTGGCTGCAGTTTCTTTGGCTGCAGTTTCTTTTGGCTGCAGCTTTTTTTTTTGTAGTTTACTGTTTTCCGAGTCTTTTCTGCTGCTGTTGTTTTTTGCTGCTGTTTCTTTTGGCTGTTGCAGTTTCTTTGTTGCTGTGTTTTTTATGGCTGCTTTGTTTTGTTGCTGCTGTACTGTCTGTTGACTTGTTGAGGCCGGTCTCTAAGACTTTAACACCTTAACAAAAAAAGAAACCAATTTAATATATGTGCTGCTATTAATATATTAATATATATATGCTGTACTGTCTGTTTGTATATATATATATATATATATATATATATATATATATATATAATATATACGCTGAAATTTTATTTATATACAAGAGTAACAAGATTGTCACTTTGGAGTTTGGGTACTTTAAGTTAATATTTTGATGGCATATGATATATTACATTTTTTTTTATTACATATATATAAAAACCCAAAACGACTAATCCGGCCAGTCCCCGACAAATCCGATTAATCCATAGTCCCTGCGAAACGATTTGCGGCCGACTAGCAATTTTTACAACCTTGACCACCACAGAAATAAGAATCCGAACTACCGAGCTACTGGAGAGAAAGTCTCTATATAATCTACACCATATGTCTGAGTATACTCTTTTGCAATCAACCGTGCCTTGAGACGTTCAACTGAACTATCCGGATGATACTTAAGAGTGTACACCCATCTACAACCCACTATCTGCTTCCCAACAGAAAGTGATGTAAGCTCCCAAGTCTGATTTTGATGTAAAGTACATATCTTTTCATCCATTGTACTTTTCCAACCAGAAGATGGCATAGCTTGCTTATAAGTTTTGGGAATGGAAATAGAAGACAATAAAATAGCAAATGCATGAAAAGATGAAGAAGCACGGTGTAATTAAACATAATTAGCAATGGGATGTTTGTTCTTTGTGGTACAAATGCGTTTTCTTTTTCTGAGAACAATAGGAATATCATCTGGATCTGTGGTGATAGGAGCAGAAATCCCAGGCACGAAAGCTGATTGGTTGGGGACTAAATTCTGCAGAACCACTGGCCTGTCCTTGGATCGGATATTTGATAAACCTGTTAAGGTGGAATGGAGACATAAACTGATACAGGAATGACCGGAAGTGGTATGGAAGATATCAAATATGATGAAAATAGAATAAAACGGTCTCCCGAGGGAAAGA